>VZRX01001700.1:179200-264200 GCA_013398075.1 Notiomystis cincta
AGCGCTGCCCGCTCCCGGCCCCGCGCCCGGCCCGCCGCTCTCCTGCCTCCTCCCCTCCTCGGCCCCGGGAGGGGCAGCCCGGGGGCGCCGCGGGAGCCCGAGCGCAGCGCGGCGCCTCCATGAGCTCCTGAGCTCCCACCCTGCCCCGTCCTCCCCGCGGCAGCGGCTCCAGGTGCGCGGGTCCGAGCAGAGCCGGGACGCAGCTGGCTGCAATGGCGTCCAACATGGACCGAGAAATGATATTGGCTGATTTCCAGGTAAATTTCAAGCCGCCGCCACACAGCCGTGGCCTCTCGCTGCTTTTCTCTTTCTCCTCGTTGCTGTGCTGCCTGTTCTTTGTGGGGAGGTCCGGGGTGGTGGGTGTGAAGCCCACCCTCTGAAGCCTCCGCTCTCGCTTTCCTTCTGTTTTATTTGTCAGACATGGGGAGCGTGTGCCCTCTTCTCTCAAGGTGCGGGAACAAAATGTCTCCTTTAACTTAGAGAGTTTCAGTTTTTAATTAATAAAAAAAAAAGCTTTTTCATCCACTTTGCTTGTTCCTACCCTCTGCAACCACCCAGGCCCTGGGACAGCTGTGAGGCAGCTCACTTGGAAGAGGCCAGTGCCAGGGAGGATACAAAACTCACCAGTCCTCATGATTTGTCACAGTGTTTGTAGTGAATCACTTGCTGGTACTACAGATTAGTGCTGAACAGAGGTGTTTCCATTCCAGCATCAACACTAAACTTCATGGTTGCCTCAGCCTATGACTGTTGTGATGACGGTAAAACTCTTCCCACCCCATTCCAAACAGCACCGTGTTTGTGTAGAAAGGAGGGATGTGCTCTTCAAAGTTGTTTGTTGCCTTTCCTTCTCTCTGCAAAAGGGTTGTAATTTAACTTCAGACTTCTAAATTTTATCCCCAGAATAAAGTCTTTCTGTAAGTAAAAGTGATATATTTAGGGGTGTATATTGCTTCTTAATATTGCCTGGGTTTGTATTGTTTTTCTAAGACCAAGTAAACAAAAAAGTGGAGGATGCCTGCATCTGAAATAGTGGGAGGGAGCCAAACACATCTTGGAAGGGAATCAGATAGTATTTGAATATACCTTTTTAATATTTGCTTTTCAGTCCATGGGGTTTTTTTTAAAGCTCTGTCCGTTTGCAGTGATTGTTCTTACATGGATGGGCACCTGGGTATTCTTGGATTGATTTGTAAAACTGCCATCTGTATGTTCAGCTTCTTAAAAGAGTGTTCTCCAGCTGTTAGCAGTGAAACAATTCCATTTAGTTAAAAAGATAAAAAAAAAAGTAATTCCTGCATTCACTCTGTGTGTGTGTTTCTTTGGAGCTACAGGTAGGGTGACTGGAGTGTGCATTATGTAATTCCTCTGTTGCAAAAGGTTTCTGGTATCTCACTGATGTAACTCACAGAGTTCCCAGCTGATAACAGGGAACTGCCATCCCTTCCTGTACCCCAATGCCTTACACCATATTCATTAAAATAATTAACAAATGTTAGTGTATTGATACCACTTTGTGCTTGGAGATACTTCTGTGTAAATGAAGGATGACATCCCAGTTTTAGGGCTGGGGTTCCATAAAGGAGTTTTTCTAGGAACAACACACTGTGTGAAAGGAAACTGGGACCCCAGTTCTGCATTCATACCAGTGGGCACAGACTTACAGGATCCCACATTATTACCTGAACTTACAGTCAGGAATCCCAGATGATGAAATTAATGGCTGGTGAACATAAGATTATTTATTTAATAGAGTTTTCAATATAGATTTACACTTTTTGAGTGTTTTATGCTATTTTTCAGTATTGTTGTGCTTGGATTTTGAAATCATTAATAAAAATATAAGAGCAACTGCAGTGTTTGGTACCATGAAGACAAGTAAGTATCACTGCAAACTTGCAGGTGGGTGGTGGAGTCACAGAAACCAGTTTTAGATCAGGAGTGGATGACATAATGTGTCTGAACCTAGGACACACAAAATATTTTATCATGTACCAGTCCTTACTTAAAAAGAATCCAAACCTTTTCCTCTTGTATTTCAGCAGACAGCTTTGTTTTTCTGGTTCATTGTGTTTCATTTTAAAGATGATATCAAGTGTCTACCTGATTTTGAAGTACTGAACTGTTAATTGTCATGCTGTTAAAGCTTCAGGTTACTAAAGGACAATGTCAGTCATTATTAGGCCTCCTATCTGTAGACTGTTACAAAACAGTAAGGTTTTTTGGGTCTTTTAAATACTTGATGGAATTTGCAACTCATTCACTGAGAATTTAAAATGGAAAAGAAAACATTATGTGCAAAGTGATTCTGCATGGTTTTCCCTTCTATATTTTCTGTACCTTTTAATTAATAAATATGTTTCTCAGAGTTCTGTTGCCCTTTTCTATATTTATGTGAGTAATGTTGTTGAAGAATGTTGCACACAGTGAAAATTTCAAAAGCAGTTCTTTGTAGTTTAGTTCAGCTAATCTTTGCTGAATTAAATTGGGAGGGAAACTTCCATCACCATTTCACCCTCACCTTTCTCAAGTTATGTTTAGGGGGGATAGAATCATGGTCTTTAACTTCTGAAACTTGAAAGGGTTTTCTCTCCCCATTAAAAAAAAAAAAAGAAAAAGTGAAGTCATAATTATGCTGATGCTTGGTGCTTTTGTGAAGCTTTCATGGATTTATTTTGTATCATCCAGAGTTATTAGGGCTGTTGCCTTGGGTTTCAGCTAGAGCAGGAACTTGTATTGCCATTTTTTCTTTTTAGCTCTCATTGTAGTAACAGGTTACTTCTGCATTTGAAGGTACTAGAGAGAAACACTATTTTAAAAGTATTTTTGTGTGTGTGTATACATATATATATGTATATACACACACAGAAACCTATAAAATTTTATGAAATATTTTAAGTATAGAGTAAAACACAGTGAGTGATGTACCAAAATATTTTTGCATAATGTCTCAAAACAATTTAAGCCTGTTCTGTGTGGTTTATAATTATTTTCTTTTCCTGTCCTTTTTAATGAGGCTACTGTGTGCTACCCAGGGAGCACAAAATACTTATTCATGCATGTGGGCTGTATAAGCAACCTGCCTGACTTTTCCTTCTTAGGCCCACACTTAGGAAAGATTATGCAGAAGCTTTGCTTTGTACATGAGTAGTGTGATTGTTTTCAGTGGAAGTAGCTGATGTGGAGTTCAGCACACAAACAAGTTTTAGCTTTTTTACCAAATGCAATTCAGAACTTCTCCACAAAGTGTCATTGGCATAAAGGAAAAACTCCATAGGAAAAAAACACAACAGCTTGTGTTTGTAGCATAAATCCTTCAGAAAGGTAGCTGCATGTGAACTGGTAAAAGAGTGATGCTGCAGCATACTTCACATTCTGGGGGAAATAAGGGCATAACATTTCCACCAATTTTTTAACAACTGTTCTTCTGTTGTTTGTTGTGTTTAACTGCAAAGTGTTCTTCCATCTTCAGTGGGATACCCAGCTACTCACATGGTGCAAATATACTCATGGTATCTTGCAGTTTGGGGTCTGCTCTTTCCAGTAAAGGAAATAGATTTTTTTTTTGTTTTTAAATTGTAAAATTCAGTTGCACAGAGCTTTATTTAATTGACATAGATTGGTTTTAATTCCTGAAGTTTAACTTTGAATATTGGCAGAAGTGTCAGATGTTGATGCTTTTGTTTTTACAGCTTCACATAGGATTGGAACTAAAGTTGGCAAGAATATCTTTTTGTCCTTATAGGTTATGTCCACCTATGGCACCACTTTATTCGTGCTGTGTGGTTGTCCTTCCTCACAACAATCCTAAATTAGGGCCTAAGGGTTGCAGTATTGTGGGAGTCACCAGCTCCTGTGTGTCTGTATGTTACAAGAATATCTGGCACACTGGAGCTTCAGAAGGAAGGTTTCAAAGAATTCACATTTTTCATTGACCAGATAAATAAGTTAGCTCAGGATTTGGTGTGGGTGGGAGGGTTGAAATGACAGAACTCAAAAATCCTTACTTTCATTGAGACACTGGATTTCCGGTAGTTTTCTTCTTCCCTCTTTGTTCATTGTGAAACCAAGGTATGTGATTTTTTTTCTTTTGTAATTTTTTTTTTAAAACTGAATAATAGACTGCTTTGGTGTGATTCACACACTTGTGTATAAAAATGCCTTTTTTTTTTTTTAAACTTCAGTTTATGTCAATCTCTTTCATAAAAACAGGTTTGTGGGAGGAGCAAGGGGGAATTAGGAAGGAAGAACCTTATTGCCATCAGTTGCAGAAAAGTGAGAAAGCATGCTAAGTGATTTTGTTTCAAATTATAAAATTGACCATGCTAGTGATACACCAGTTTATTATTTTTTGTTTTGGTTTTTTTTTGAAGATGTAATTGTAATTCAGTCTACTTGTTTCCTTCTGGAATGGCAAAAATAAAAGAAACTGGAGAATTTTTTCACCTGGAGGTTAACACAGTGCTGTTAAATAACTGACTAGATAAAGTTTTTGGTTTGTTTTTTGTTTGGTTTGGGTTTTTTGTTCCTGTCTGCTTGAGCCCTGTGGAAGATTATCTCAGTTGTGCACACAGTTTTCACTGTCCAACAGTCTGTGTGCAGAATTTACATTTGCATTCTTTTTTTTTTTTCAGGGGGGCTAAGTGAGCTTTCTTTTGTGTTTGTTGGCGTGGTGGCTCAGGTTTTCTGTCATTTTAAGTTACTGCCAATATAAAGATTTGATGGGTGGAAAAGGTAGGCAGATACATGATTAGCTTCAAGTCAGTACCCTTGATTCTGCCCCTGGACTGTGGCTTAGGGTGAAAGCTGGAAAGTGTCTCAAACATTTCTGTAGGGATAAACCACTCCCTGTGGGTTCTGAACAAGTCTCAAAGTTGATGTCCTTAGTATTGATTCCTGAAAGAAAAAGGGATGTTTTGTCACCAAGGCACTGGGGCAGAAAGGGCTGTTCTTGCTTTCTTTGCAGGCTTTCAGAGGAGTGTTTGGGAATGTGGAACAAGGTCCTCAACAAAAGATAGCTGCTGAAGAGAGTTTCCAGTTTAAACATAGGCTGGAGGACACTTTCCAAACATTTCAGGTTCTTGGAGGCCCACATTTTCATCAGCACATCTCCCTAAATATCTGGGTGTACATTTGTTCAGATCTGTCTGAGCTTAAAACTCAGTCCTACTCCAACCAAACCACACTTCTGTGTGGCCTCTCTGCAGAATGTGGAGTGCAGTGGGTGCTGAACTAAGCTCTGCAGCTCTCTCCACAGCAGCTGGAAGGAAACCCAGCACTCTAGAGATTGGAAATCAGGGTTTGGGATGGATAGGTTTGTACTCATACCCTCCTACTGGGGATCTTCAGTTAAAAGTGGGCTCTGCTGGGTTTCAGATAGTCAGGTGCTCAGCACTGCTTCACCTGACCTGTTTTAGTGGATATAGGTTACTGTATCTTTAGCTAAATTTTAAAATAGATAACAGGACTGTTTTTTCAGTGTAAAAAAAGAGGCCTTTAGGACACTGTAGGATGTTGAAGTTCTTACTTAGAGGTCTGTTAATTTGCATTTTGATTAGAATTCCTTTTAATCCTTGTTGGATTTTATCACATTATAATTTTGTGCATTGCACAGTCAGTAGCACTTTTGGAACTGGTAGTTGGACCTCTTGGTTTGGAACACAATTGGTTTTGTTTTCTGTAAATGGCCTTAGGGCCAAGAGACAGGATAAAAACATCCTGCATGCTTAGAGTGTTCTAGATTGGTTATTGCCATTTTCATTGTCTGCTACCAATCACTTCTGCCATCCCTTCTTTTAATTTATTCTTTATGGGCTTTTGGAGTTTCATTTCTTTAGATATATTCAGGCTCAGCTGTCATCCCAAAGTTCAGGTTCATCAGAACAAGGCTAATTTGGTTTACTGGCCTTTAAACTGAAGGTGAAGTGGGTTCCAGAGTCACAAATAAGAAGTTGGAGTAAGAGTGGTGTCCTTTTAGAAACATAACTTGGATATTCCCATTGATAGCTCTCCATGGAAAAGCCAGTTAAATTCTCCCATGTAAGGGCAGATAGTTAATTAGAAATACTAACTGACATTTATAGAGAAGAAAGATTTGTGTGCATTACACCCCTGCTGTAGGAACCTAAATAATTTGCCACTGGAGGACCAATTTGTCTTTAGAAAGAGGTTTATTCTGGTTTTTTCATTCAGTTACCTTGAAAAGACTCTTCCCATCATAGTAATCATGTCACCATTTCCATCAGCCCATTCATGTAGGTATTTGGGTTAGTAGGTCACTGAAACAGATTGAGTGGTGGTAGCTGTAGGATCCTTTTAAAATGCCATGACAACCAATGCTAATTATAATATCAAAATTATTAATTATATGTACTCCCAAAGGCTAGGAATGGGCTTTCATTGAAAGATAATGTGAAAATTATTTGTCATGTTGAAAATGCCACCTGGCTAATATGTCTTGGTGAGCAAGGATCACTTACAGTAAACTTTACACTTTCTGAG
Source organism: Notiomystis cincta (assembly GCA_013398075.1). Classification (NCBI taxonomy): domain Eukaryota; kingdom Metazoa; phylum Chordata; class Aves; order Passeriformes; family Notiomystidae; genus Notiomystis; species Notiomystis cincta. The sequence continues at coordinate 185,702 of VZRX01001700.1, forward strand.
GTCATATTTTTGTGTGGAAGGAGGTGTGGGAGAGGATGAGCATTTGAGCCATTTGCTACATGTCTTAAGGGGCCTTGAGAATCTCCCATCTTGAGAATATCGTATTGGAGCTGGAAAGCCTGAAAGGGTAGAATTTTCCTCTATATTTGGGCAGTTCTTATGATTCAGTTACCATTGCAAGCCTAATTTTCATTCACTTCCATACCAAAAGCAAAAATTAGCTTTTAAAAGGAACTGCATGGTATATCTTTGTTAGGATTTAATATTTTTCTAGTCAGTGAATAAATTTGTGCATATGTGGGGCAGCCATTAGATGAGTCCTTTCCTTTAACTACTGTAAGAACTGGAATAAAAGGCCTGGGGAAGTACCTAACATTTTACTCGTCCCTCATTATTTGGATGAAAGGAAATGACATGCTTACTGGCTGGATTGATACCTACTAATCAAGCCCATTTTTTGGACTTGACTAGTTAATGTGCAATTGTAAAAAGAAACTGCTCAGAGAGGAAATCAAAGCCCTCATGTATGCATGACATGTTGTTTGGGCTATTGAAATAGTCATCTACTGGTCCTCTATGTCTGACTGGTTGAGCAGGTCTTTGTTCCACAGCAGTAGTTATGCTTTCAAAAGATAATTCATTAAAGCTGAAGTTCTTAAGAGACATCCTGAAACTAGAACAGAGTACATTAGCCCTTGGGTTATTTTATATAGGTTTCATATTTTGGCTGTTGCAGGAAGCAGTTTGTAAAGGCAAGAACACTGAAACTGAGTCACTGCTATATATTTTTTTTTTTTACTAAAGGTCAGGTTGTTTGTGTGAGCAAATACCAAAGGTGCCATATCAGCTCAGATCGAAGACCCAGCTGGCCTAATGTCTCTTCTGCAGCAGTGGCTGGTCCTTAGGAAAGAGCTGAAAGAAACACAGTCTGAATGGGTTTGCCTCATCTTAGTTTCTGGAAGTCAGCATTTTGAAAGCTTGATGATGGGGATTGTTGTAAAACTTTGGAAATAAACTGTGTCAGCTCGAGTTAGTCTTGTGTTCTTCAGCTGACTGAGTTCTTGAGAGACATTTGAGTGGTTTTGTGATATGTGACTTTGCTCTGTAGAAGCTGGGTTCACTTTTCCTCAGTGTGTCTTACACATGTACATACTAAGCCTGTTCTATATACTTTATTGGAATTTCTGCTGTTTCTTATTAGTACAGAAGTCAAGTTTGAAGTGTAGAAATCTTAACCCCTTGTGGTTTGCACCACAGAAAATTAATGTCATCACTGTGGGAATGTGCTGTTGATTTCACCTTTAATCAAGACTGATTTAAAGAGGTGTCTGCTGTGAAAAACTTGTATTTAAGTTCCTTTAAAATTCCAGAGACTCTCACAAATCTAGTGGTTTGTTCTGTAAGTCTCTGCTGACATCTCAGGATGAGAATGTTTTCTGTACAGATCAGCTGTGTTACAGGATGGTCCCAAATTTCCTCAGTGCTGGGTTTCAGTGCACAGAATTCAGGTAGCTTTTCTGATATGCTCTTTCCTGCTTTGAATACTTCTCTAGTATTTTCTTCCTTTGGTTCCACTGACTCACTGTCAGGCTTTATTGTCCTTGTGTTTTTAAAAGCTTATGTAATTTTAATGTCTTAAGAAAACTGAGGGTTTTTTGGTTTTTGTTTTTTTTTTTTTTCCCTTTTCAGTTCTTGTTGGCCCATGATGTTGGTATGACCTGTGCTTGGAGTTCGAATGTGCTTCTGTTTCCCTGCTTTGGATGCCTGTTGGTTTTGGCTGGGGTAGAGTTAATTTTCTTCCCAGTGGCTGTTATGGGACTATGCTTTGGATTAGTGCTGAACACAGAGTTGATAATAAAGAGATGGTTTTTGTTATTGTTGAGCAGGGTTTGCATAGAGCCAAGGCCTTTCCTGCTTCTTGTGCTGCCATGCTGGGAAGGGGCCTGGGGGTGCACAGGAACTTGGGAGGAGACACAGCTGGGACAGGGGACCCAAAGTGACCACAGGGATTTTCCAGCCCATATGACTTCATCCTTGGTACATAAAGTGGGGGGAGGAAAGAGGAAGCGGGGCTCTTCAGAGTGATGGTGTTTGTCTTTCCAAGTAACCACTCTGTGTGCGGGGCCCCGTTGTCCTGGAGGTGGCTGAACACCTGTCTGCCCATGGGAAGTGGAATTATTTCCTTGTTTTGCTTCACTTGTATGGGTAGCTTTTGCTTTCCCTATTATCTTTATCTCAGACCATGAGTTTTCCAGCTTTTACCCTTCTGATTCTCTCCCTGGTCCCATTGCTGGGGCAGTGAGTGAGCAGTTCCATGGAGCTGGAGTTAAACTGTGCCTTTTCCAGGTTTTGAAGAATATGTCTGTTCCTTGCTGTCCTGTTCTTCACAAAAAAATAAAAAGAGTGTTTGTGGAATGCTCGCTAAAATATTTTTTGTATGGATTAATACTCATCCTTTGTGTGCTTATCTAGAAAATGCTTTTATTTATTCTTGAGTTGTTTTTAAAGTTCTGCTGCTTTTGAGACAATGAGGAGAAAGGAGATAAGTGCAAATGTGCAGTAAGCAAGTGTTTGTTTGACCCATACAATTATTTTCTTTTTTCCATCACTTTTTCTTATGCGATACTGTAAGGGCAAAATGATTCAGGAAATCTTGGGGTTTTGCCTTCACAGACATACTTAATAAAAGTATTAAACAAACACAGAAACTTTGGGATAATCCTAACTAAAACATTCTTGTAGTTGTTGGGTAAAGGCTGTCTTCAGTCCTCAGGAAAGACAAATGGGTTTGGTAGTGTAGAGTACTAATTAATGGGTATTGACTTTTGGTTTGTTTTTTAATTCAGTTTGACCACTGCTCTTTGTATGTAGTGTGTGTGGCTTAAACACTGGAGTGTTAGCATGGGGCTTGGGAGGCTTGTGTTCATGTCTTGGCTCAGCTCATGGGCTTCCTAGGGATCTGCCTTCGTGGTGTTCTGGAATCACAATTTGCTCCAGAGTCTTGAGAGAGTTCACAGTCTGCTGGAATCCATTTGAAAGTGGTTAGTGTGGTGCTGGCTTAGTTCTGCTGAGAAGTGGTTAGAGCTTCATGCTACCAGTTTAGACTTTGTCCCCAGCTTGCTTTGTTTGGAAGGCTTGCAGTCATCTCAGAGCATGGGCAAAGTTCACTCCTGTCTGCTTGGTGGCTATAGGTTGAAATCTCTTCTGTGACCTTCAGAAATATTATTTTTTTTCTTTTCTCCCCTTCCCCCCTCCCCTTGCTTTGCTTAAGGGGATGCTCAAATAGTAGAATGATGGAACTTGTAAAAAGTTGGGTGTGGGAGTTGAAATGCATTGGGCAAACTTTATCCTGGCATATTTGCCTAAAACCCTGTCTTGGTTTCTGATGCTGGTAAGTAAATTAGCTTGTTTTTGCTAAACGAACAGCTGGTGAATCTGCTTAATTTTTACCAGATGGTCTTCTGAGTTATGTAAAAGCAGAGAAGCATTCTTATCTCTTCAGTTAGATGCTTGCAGTAGGTGACCTTTCAGTGTGTGTCTCGGTCGATATGCCTGGATGTTGTTTTTTGTCTGAAACAGAAGTAAAAGTTAATTTAATAACCACGGCTGACTCATATTAGGAAGAGTCTCAATACTCTACAACAGTAGGGCTGTTGCAAGGTTGGAATGAGTGGGGATGCCACAGGGGGGTGTAGCTGATGTAGTCTGTGGAGGTGGTCCTGAGACAGGTGGGACTCTGGGATGAGAAGAACTGAGGTACCAAAATATCTCAGTTGTGAGTGTCTGGATGTGCTGCATCTCTTGATGGCCCAGAAGGGAGTTACACAGGCATCCCAAATTTGATACTATAGTACTAAAGCCTTTACTTGGTTGGCTGGGCATATTGGCCTAACTTTACCAGTTTTGGGAGAAGAAGTGTTACATTTTGTTTCTGTAGCTTTGAAGTAATCACCATTGCAACAGTGTTTGTGTGATTTAAAGAAAATTTTCTAACTTATTAATGTGTCACAGGTGAATTAGTGTCCTAAATCTTTCTGTGTTTGAGCAGACTTCTAGCAGATACAATCTGGAGCTACCCTTGGTTCTTTACAGACTTGATAATTATCCTTGATTACTGAGCCATTCTCCTCATAATGGATGGGAAAAGGAAGCAAAGTACTGTGTTTGACTCCAGAAAGAGGAAACCCAGGGCTGGGTTGTTTAAAAATCTTGCATCCAGGAACCTGATTTCTGTTAGGAATGCTTGAAAAGGGAATGAAGGGTTTTTCTAGAAGAAGTAGTAGCCACATAGTGGGCTGCACTAGTGTTCCAGGAGTCTGAGGGAAGCTGTTCTTTCACATCTCTCACAGTGGTATAGGAGAGACCACTGCTGCCAGGAAGACTGTGTTCAATATCAGTCCCTCCACTGACAAAGCAAAGCAAGTCCAGTGAAGGGTTACCTAGGAAGGGAGGAGGCTGGAGCATTTTTGTGTGAAGGGTGATGTTAGGGGAGCTGGCTTTGTGTAGCCTGGGAGAGAAGGCTACAGGAGGATCTAATTGCTGTCTCAGCTGTACAGTGGGTGATAATAGACAATACAGAATCAAATTTCTCTTGGAGTTGCAGTCTGAGGGTGAGAGGCAGTGGATATAGGTTACAGCTTGGGAAATTATAATTAAATATAAGGAAGAACAATTCTCAGTGAAGGTGGTAAAGCACTGGAACAGGCTGCCCAGAGAGGCTGTAGACTCCCTGTCTTTGGAGATATGCAAAACCTTGCAGGGAGTTTAAGAGTGTCTGGTTGTAATTGAAGAGGTGAATAAAACAGTAAGGTAAATCTCAGTTCTATTACAGAGAAAATATGCAGGGAGATAAGTAATAGCATTTGCTATATCTAAAATGCTGCTAAGAACAGCTCTGAGTGGTTTGTTGTTTTTAAGCTGCTGATCTGGGTAATTCAGGTGTCCTTCTGAGCAGGTTTGTGGCCTGGACTCAAAGAGTTTTCCCTGGTCTTAGTCTCTCTCAGCTTCTAAAGAGTGAGTTACCCAAGGGATAGTGAATTGATTTTTAACAATATATGTTCTTTGCCAGCATTTCTTATCTGTCTTGAAAACCTCATATATCTTTATGGAATAGAGTTAACTCTAGTTGCCTTGCTCTGTCTAGTGATAAAAATTTATTTGGTCCTTTCAAAAGTAAGCACTTCCTAGGGTGCTGTCTGTGCACTTGCAAATGTGTTAATGCTGACTTCCTGAGCTTTTTTGTAGGACATCCCAGAGGGTGAAAGCTTTTCTTCCTAGGTAATCCTGTTGAATCTTTTGGTGCCTTCATGTAGTTGTTTCTTTAGGCATTGCAGCTTTGGATAAACATTGGAATGATGGACCGAGCTACAGATATTTTTTATTTTTATCTGACTGTTACAGGAGTGAGCTGTACCCTGTGTAATTCACAGCTGTCTGTCTGCCCGGTTTTAATGGGCCTGAACCTGTTGTACAAAATGTTCTAGGCCTAGTTTGGGTTAGATTAGAGATGGTCCCTTTTTGGAGAAAACATAGCTACTGTTAGTAGCCAAAGGAAAGACGGAATTGTCCAAAAGGAATGTTGAGCCTAAGTCCTCCATATCCAGCTACTGCTCTTCGGCCAAATGTGGCCTTGTGGATACTTTGCCTGCCACATTTTCCCGTGGCAAGAGGGGGAGTGGTGGCACAGGTGAGAGGGGTCCTGCCCTGCTGCCAGACGCCGTTTGGTGCCGGTCCTGCGCGGCAGCTGCCGGCGCAGCAGAGTGCCGGCCGCTCGGGGTCTCTGCAGCTGAGCGCGGCTGTCGCAGCCCCTGCTGCACCCACAGCCCCGCTCCCCCCCAGCAGCTGCTGCCAGATGGGGAGGGCAGCTGCTTCCCTGGGAGCTGGAGGTGGGCTGGAGCCTGTGCTGCTGAGGTGGGGTGTCACAGAGGGTCTCTAACCCCAGATCCAGCTGTTAGGGCTGCTGGGGTCAGACCACCCTGCAAGGGATTTAGAAGAGGCAGTCTGTCATCCTGCATTACAGCTTTCTGGAAGCAGCTCCTAGCTTTGTCTCAAGTGCCTTGAGGTCTGTTTGCCCTCACAACTTCTTTCCTACTGAATTGTTTCCTCAGTAATGATTTTGCTTCTTTTATTGAGGTTAAGGTCACTGTGCAAGGATAGAACCCCTAATGGTTACCTGTGAAGCATTCCAAGGGTAAGGTCTCCATCACTGTGGGGATATGAAGCTACCTGGACAAAAATTTGGAGTACTCTGAAATTTTATTATGTGAAAATTTCAGTCGGCCTGGTGGAAACACTTACCTGTCCTGGAAAAGCAGGATGCTAAGAAAGTTGTTTTAACATTCAGTAACTTTACCCTTAGAATCTGATCCTGTATTCAGCACACAACAACAGTTTTCTCATCTTTGCATTCGTTTTCCTGTTGTGTGGTCTGGAAAAGCACAGCACTGCAGAGTCTTTGGAGCTGCTGTGAAGGCTGAAAATGATATCCTACATTTACAGGAAACGCAGAGGGGAGGAGGAACCTGTTCTACCTTTTCTTCTTTGTCCTCGAAAAAAAAATATCTTGGGTTTCTTTCTGATGTGTAAAGTTTAAAAACCAGTGAGCCTTCAAGATTTTACATTTTCTGTGGTGGTTTATTTCTTTCATCTTTCGATGCCTTTGAGTATGTGCTGGTTGTTGATTGAAACAAGATTTAGTAGTATTCAGACAGGAATTTTCTTTTAAAATAAATATTTAATGCCTTCTGTTAAGCAGGTCACTCATGAAAATAATGCTGGATAAAATCTGTGAATAATAAAAAATATCTCCTCAGCCCCTCATTTTACTTGCTCAATAACAAAGATGTATTTTTGCATCTTTAGAGCTCATCTGCTGTGCTATAATTTGAAGAGTTTCTTTACTTCTATTTCTGCACAAATTTAACCTTTTTCTTTTTCCTATGAAATTTTTGTTTATTTGTTTCTTGCTTGGGCAGAATAAAAGGAATAAACATGAAGAAAAAAAAATCTTTATGTATTGTAAATAAGTAAACCCTTTGAATTCTAGTTTGCCTTTCTAGATATGTAAGGCATAGAGCCCTGAGGTGCCAAGTGTCCCTTAGACTTGTGTCAATGAGACTATTCCAAATATAATGAAAATAAAGCCAGGTAACATGGAAAGAAATCCATTAAAAGAAACTAAATGTGCCAGCCATAGGAAAAGCTTAAACCAGCCCTTGCAATTAGGGATGAGAGACCAACCCATGAGGAACCAGACTTTGTTAATTCTGTTGCTCACAGAACCTGCTGGTTTCCTGCCTGCTTTGCCCTAAAGAAAACAAAGGCAGGAGCAGGCCAGGTTGTTCTGGGACTAATCTGTCACTACAGAGCCTCATGTCATGCTTGCCAGTGAGGGACTGCCTGTCTTGTGGGCTTAATTTCTTAGGGAAAATCAAGGACATGCAAACCAGATGATTTTCTTTAATTTAGCTTGCATGACATGATGCAGGTACAAGGAAGCAGCTTTAATTTTTAGTTGCTGGGGGTTTTTGGTCTCAGCGATGGCTTCTGACTTGATTCAGGGATTTGCATGTTGTGGTGTGTAGTGTCTGAATGTTGAAATAGTGAAATATAATAAGATTCTAAATAATCTTAATTTGTTCTGACATGAACAGTGTGTTGAGGAAGATCCTGGAATGTCTGTTTTGTGGCTGCATTGATAAGTAGCACTCATTCTTTTCTCTTGCAATTCTGAAATGTTTGTTTTCTGTTTTATTGACAACTAGCAAAAATGGTCCATCTGGAAAGTGAAATCATAGTTTAAGAGCTCCTTAAAATCAAATATTAAAAGAGATTGTAGAAATAGTGCAAAGATTTTGGCCAAAATTACTTGTCTTGGCTATTAAGAATTCTGATGATTTTTATTTTCAGCTGGTGTTTACACCTGTCCATTCTTGTTACCCAGTGACTCTGCATTGCTAAGTGACCAAGAGCAGGCTTCTGTTTTGCATTGTAAATTACCAGGAAGATCATTTAGGAAGGATGCAGACACACAGGTGAATTAGTTGTTTAATTACTCTGCCCTCACTGTGATGAGGTAACTCCTTTCGCTGTGAGCTCTGGCAGAAGGGCAAGCTAATTTTGTTTGGTTTATTCAAAATAAGAGTATACCAAAGTGAGCTGAATTGATTTGCAGTTAATATGGGCTAAGAGTGGACAGTGGCAAGTCAGCAGAGCTGCAGGAGGGATAAAAAGAGAGGGCAACTAAAACCAGTGTTTAAATCCTGAATTCTAGGTACCATCTCCTCAATTTCATCTGCACAGCCCAGGGCTAAAAACAGCACATTGTTGGTCAAGTTCTTATGTAGGTTGGGACACAATGCAGTTCTTGAAAAGGTCATGCAGATTTTGCAGGGCTGACAAATGAGAAATAGTAACTATTTCTGTAATGACCAGATGAAGTGTATTTCTCTCAAATGCAAACAGAATCTCAGACTGTCACTTCTGCAGAGCTTTTTCCTCAAAGCAGGATTTTTGCAGCAGAGCTGTTGACAGTGGCAGGTTGATGGTAGCATGGTCCTGTGATTTCAGAAATGACAAGCTCAAGCCCTGTACTCCTCAAGCCTACCTGGCATAAGTGTATATAAATGTATAAGCATTTGCTGGGGATTGTGTTGAAGTGTTGTCTTATTTTCAGCTTTAGAAATAACTGCAAGAAATAATGGAAAAGAAGGCAAAATGATGCTTCTGAAGAGCAAAGTGGTATTTTTTTAACACTCCCAACGTGAAGTGGGTGAAATTCAGCATTGACACAGCATGCTCTGAAGTGGAACAAATTTTGTCTTTTTGCAGAGAGGATCAATGTGGCCATGAGAGCACTGTGTAGCAGTAGAAACTGCTGCCTCCCCTATGCAGGCAAAATTCTCCATAATTTCATCTTGTGGTCCTTCAGACTGGTCCATTTTGTCTTGACATACTGCATGTAGGGCTTTATAAGTGTGGAATTTTTCAGTGTTGAATTTAGGAAGAGAGAATTGGCCTTGAATTTCTCTGTGATTTCTTCTTTTTATGTCTTCATTGTTGTAAATTGGGAGAAAAGTCAGAACGTGGGAAATACATGACCTGATGGCTTTTTATGTCCTGGGAGGAAAAAAGTGTCTGCTTAGCCTCCTTCTTCTCTTACAACATAAAGGGAATCAGGAAAACTGATCTGTTTGCTGCTGCTATCTAGCTCTGTATTATCACTGTTAAAAGGTTTGTTTTTTTTAAATTTTTTGATGCAGTTTTATATAAATGTTTTATGTAACTGTGTGGTAGAGCAGAAGGAACACGATCATGTTTCAGATCCTGTAAAAGTCTGAACTCAGAGTGTTTGAATACAGAGCATAGCTTTGGTTAGGATGAAAGATAAATTCCAGAAAGAAACTTGACTGTTCCCTTTTTTTCTCTTGTGGTAAAATATATCTGATTTGCTTCAGTGTGAATGGTAGCAAATATGTGGCAGAATGAATAGCAATGCTCTGCCTGCTGAAGGTGAATAATTGAGAAGGTCTGGGTGTCCAAAAAAGGCAGCAGGATGCTGCACTTCAGTTTTTACTGAGTAGAGATGCTGTGGTGTTTGGAATTAAGCTCAGCTCAAAGTACAGTTTTGTGAGGGTTAACATTACCTGAAAACTGCTGTTGTGTTAGATTTCTTGAACTAGGTAAAGCCAGAGTACAGGGCTAGAACTTCAAGGTTTTTTGTGCTCCCTTTTAAAGCAGTATGAGTGCTTCATAGTTTTGAAGGTAGAATTCTCAAAATACCTTTATGGGACAGCACTATTGTCCTAATTTTCCAAATAACTACTTGGTCTTGCTTCCCTAGATGGCTTGCTCAAGGTTACACAAGAATCCTCTGGTGGAACAGGGAGTTATATCTAAATGTTTGATGTTTAAAACTTGAAGTCTGATTTCTGGATTGCCCTTTTGTAACAGAAAGGAAAAACCTATACCTTTCCTGCCATCCTGCTGAAATTAATTGAATTATAAGTATTAATACCCTGATTTTGATCAATGCTTTTAATTCTGTTTACTGCTTCTTTTTATTTTTAGGCATGTACTGGTATTGAAAATATTGATGAAGCTATAACGTTGCTTGAACAAAATAACTGGGATTTAGTGGTAAGTATTCTAAGAAAATGACTTCATAGATCAGCCCCATGTAACAGTGACATGGCATCTTGCTGAGACAGCTGGTAGCTTTATTTCAAATTTGGGGGTGTCTCGTGGCTGGGACAAACAGGTTGTTATGTGCAGACTGTTTCTGGTCTGTTAGAGCCTCATCTCCAAGTAAATGTGGCCCTGAGTTGTACAAACCCTGCTCTGCTCTGATTGTCTTCAGGCTCTTTTAATTTCTTTTTTTGTCCTCTAAATCCATATTTCATACTGTGTTTGGTTTCCTTTTGGCTTCTTTTTGTAAGAAGTAGTGTGAAGGTGTGGTATACACAGGGCTTTTTGAGGATTTAGGTTCCTGAGGAAGAAATGGGAGGTAAACCAACTTTTCACATTTTCATGTGCTTTTAGTTTAAGATTGTTGCTCTTCTATTGTTGGTGGTTGTGCAGAATTGAGTCAAGATGATTAAAGCCATAACTTTCTTTAGATTTGGTGCTATCCAGACACCATTAAGTACAAATAAAAAACCCAACAAACTCTCATCCTGAAAAAACTTCTCATCTATTTTATGACAAGATTTAATGTGCAGAGGGAACCAATAAAACCAAGCAAAATAGTCTTAGGTGTTCTAAGACTCTTCATAAAATTAGTAAATAAAGAAACTATTAATCCAATTTCTTAAGGTTTAGAAGTGTAAAATACAACAAACTTAATTAAAAAGCAAGTGATCTTCCTTTAAACTGTAAAACATTTGATTTCATCTCTTTTTTTTTTTCCTCTTCCAAGAGAATGACCTTTGGACAAGTCCAAAATATCAGAAAGTTATTATTAAAAAAAAGAGATTTCAGAAATTGGCTATGAGTATAGTTTCAACTGTAACCTGTTGTAAAAAACCAGTACATACTCCCAACACTTGAACTACGTGTGAAAATGAATGCAGAGTCTTTATTTTGCAATATGTCAAGGTATAAGCAAGAGTGAGACACCAGTGAGCAAAAGGGAGTGTCTGTCATCAGTGGCTTCAAGCAGAAAAACCCAGATGTGTGTTTTCAGATGGTGAAGTTAAAACATCTTTTGTCATAGTAGTTTGTAGTGATATGGCATGAGCTCTTTTGAAAATTTAAGTGTTTTTTATAAGGCAAGGAGTAGCCTTATGCATTCTGTTCAGGTTGTGAAGTTCCCAGTACAATCCATTGGATCCCTTGGATGTGGTTTTGGGGGATTTGTAAATTGTGTGCATTACAATTTACAATAAATGCTCAGCAGGTTGGGTTGAATGAAAGAACTGCCATGAAAAATGGTCAGAACAAATAAGTCTCCTCTGAGACTCCAGAAGGAGCAGAAAGGAGAGTGAAGTACCTAAAGCTATGAGAACACCTTTAAATATATAATTTGATTAGTGATTACTTGATGATCTGGAAGTAGAATACAGGGAGAAAAGAAGTAATGACCCAAATGTGCAAGCTTAAAAAAAGGCATAGGGAAAGTAAGAAAGGGTAGAAAATTAGGGATGCAAGAGGTACTTGAGGAAGGTACATAGTTTTTGAAACTAGGCAGAAGATGAATGAGAGCAATGTCTCTGAGAAGGAAATGGTAAGTTGTAGAAGAAAAAAAATGGTATTAGGAGAGTGTAAGTGAAGAAAATGCCCTAAGGGTCTGTCATTGATAGGACACTGGCTCCTTTTTATTAAAATGAGCCTTCTTGTGAAAAAGGGAGTGGGAGGGAAAGCCAAATCTAACAAGGAGGTAGAAGCAGAATGAAGGAAGAGAAGATTGAAGAGAAGGAGTTCCTGGCTTGAGAGAGAATTAAATATCTCTGTTAGGCAAGGATTTTTAGCATTTCAGAAGTACTTGAAGAAAGGCTCATGACTTATGAGAAATGTAGCATTTTTTATTTTGGAATTAAGAGTACATGATCCATGTGTGGTGGGCTTTTTTTTTTTTATTTGTGTTGGGGTTTTTTATACCTTAGATTCAGTAGCCAAGTATACAGATTCAGTGCCTAGAAACTGGGGAGGGTTTGTTGTAATTCAAGCAAAAGGTCTTGGAGTTTTTTTAGCTGGGATGAAAAATTAAAGAAATCCTTTAGTTTGGCACTAGATAACTAGATATGTTGTTCAACTCAGAACAAAACTTTTCTTTTTTATTTCTAAGGAAAACCAGACTTGAAGAACTTGGTTCACAGTTCATAAAGACAGTAGTGAAGTTATGATGATTTTGGTGAGGGTTACTCTGCCATCCTTTGGCCTCCAGTGTTGTGGGATAAGCACAATTTTCTTTTTTCTCTAATTTCACTTTGTTTTATGTATCTGATTCAGAGACTTTTAAATGTTGATTCTTTTACTTCTGTAATGTTGGAAGTAAAATCAGAAGTCAGTATTTGGTGAGGAAATCTTCTGTGAGGCACCCAGGCTAGTAAGTAGAAAGCTAAGCAAGTTCCATTAGGATGTCATCAACCAAAGTTCAGGGGCACTTTTGCAGCAAAAGGGGGAAAACCCAAAAACATAAGGAAGTTCTTGTCTCCAAGGGATTGTTTACTCTTGCTTTTCATTCAGGCTGTCTGTATCTCAATTCCATGTTCCTGTTTGGGAAAAAAAGTCATGCATTATCAGAGGCTGTGCTAAAGACCCAGGTTGAAGATTCCCTTGGGCACCTGTTGCTTCTTGAACTCTCTGACACTCAGCTCAAGGGTGTTGTTATTTCTCTGGGACTTTGGCCAAAACAACCAAAAGAAGGAGCCCTGGTGAGCTGGAAAGCAGAAGGATCCCAAACAGAAACAGGGAAGTAGTTACTGACATGGGCTGACAGAGAAGTACATCAGAATGCACAGACACAGCAGAGGTTATTAAGCTCACAAAACAAGCTTTTTGTATTGTGCTGCAGGTACTGCATGTTTGTGTAAGCTTTTCTAAGGATTACTTTGTTTGCACGGAAGAAATATTCTTGCTGCTTACTTTGTCCCAGCATTTTTTTCCCCTGATCTTGCTAGATTTTAGTATTAAGGGTTAAAATGTCACCAGTGTCTTTCCTATTACTGAAGTGAGTGTTACTATGTTCTGTATCTTTTGGTTTTACCTTTAAACAAAGCCGAAACTGGGTTAAGCATAAGGATCTCCTTTCTTGGTTTGGTTTTTCTAATAGCCACTTTTGGTTTTTTGTTAAGAGTTAAACAGAATTCCTTTTTCTTTTCAGTTTAGAACTTCCTATTTTTGAACTTTAAAAAGATTACTTACCCCCAATTAGAAGTCTTCATCTCTAATCCTCTATATGGGACACTCTAAGACAATATAAACTGCCTCTAATTTATCTTGAATTTGGTACTAAATGAACTGGATTTAAATGTCTCAGAGTTGTTTTATAGTGTTCAAAGCAGTTGTATATGTTTTGCAGTAGCTGCTTGAAGCAGTATGGGAAGCTGCCTTTCATAAATGCTTGGTTGCTTGGCTTTGTTCACATGCTCAAAATAAAATTGGTCACAAGAGTGCTGCAGAGGAATTCATATGCAGCAACAGTGTAAAAATCGCTTGGTGGCATCATGAAGTCTAATTTTGCCAATAATTAGTTCCCCTCTGCTGCATATGACTTGGCCTTTGTGGTGGTCTGCTGCATATAGAGCAGCTCAGGGTTTTTCTGTGTTAGAACACTGTAGCCTAATTACAGGGCTTATTATAGGCTGGGCGAGGAAATGTTTCAGATGTTCTGTGAGATACAGAAGATCAACATAGATAATATAATGATATCTTCAGGCATTCTGCTATAAATGGATCCAGCTCTCTTAAGCCTCCCAGGGTTGCTGATGTGTTATTTCCTGAGTGTCATTTCTTTCAGCTCTATTAATTTACAGTAATTTTTACCATCTGAAGAAGCAGAAGTTAGGAATTTCTGTCTGTTGTAAAGTCTGATGGTTTCATAGCTTGCCCATTTAGACTCTGACCTTCTCTTTTGGCATGTGAAGGTAAGAATAATAGATAAATTTATCTTAAACTTTGTGTAAAAACAATAAAATAAAAGTGTGAATAATCCCAACTCTGTGTCTGTTGAAGTGTTTCTGATGATAGTACATATTTAAAACAAGAAGACTCATTAGTGACTTGACCTTATGCAATGTGGACCTTTGTATATGTGAGGTTATTACACAGGTGAGAGCTCTCTGCTCTCATGAGATCCAGTGCTTGCATCTGTGCATGAAACGTGGTCTGCTCTGCCTTTCACAGATTTAATGAAAAATTCAAGTCCTTCATATGCAGCATGGCTTTATATTCTGTGCTGGTAATCAGAGCAGCTTTTGTGAATAAAAAGCAGGATTCACCCCACTTATTTTCTGCTTTATCTAAGATGGCCGTTTCTCTTTTTACTCCTGTTCCCTGGTTTAAACTTGTTTTTATTTCATGTCTTTTCCAAGAGACATTGTAATATAGGCACTTTTTGTATTGCTTCAAGAAGAAAATAAATTTCATCAAAGTAAATGAGGGAGAGGGGTGTATATTATCCAGTATTAAATTTACTTGTAAATGTGTGTATAATGACTGTATATATATGTAAAAAAACCTCTGGTTTTTATTTTCAAAATGACCTTTGTGCCTTCCTGCTATACTTGGTGTGGTTGTTGTATATTCTGGTAGAGGATCAAAGCACAGCATAACTTCAGTAAAACCAGCAGTTTAATGCACCTGGAGATGGGATGATTTGCAGTTCCTGTCATACATTCCAAGAATCACCTGACAAGAAGTGATTCTGTATCTTGGAAGGAGAAATTGTGTATTCTGAACATCTGTTTTTATAAAGCTTCAACTATCAAGTTTTTAATTTTAAATGGATAGCTTAGACAGATGGAGGGTTTTTTTGCATCTTACTTGTAAACTTCTTGGAAAATATTTGTCAGATAGGATTTTTTTGACTATAAGTACCAATTTTGTGTATGTGTATTTACATCTGTGTAATGTCTTTTGGAAAAAAGTAACTGAGCAGACAAAAAAAACCTGAACTGAGAAAAATCAGGTAGGACTTGGCAATTTCTCTTGGAGGTGCCCATTTAGGTGTGAATGGCAAAAAAGGGGCTCTTGACAGTTATCAGCAATCTGTTATTTGTATCTCTTAGTGTGCTCTGACCATTAACAATCCTTTCATTGTAACGTGTAGCAAAGTTCAGCGGGAGCTGGTGAAACTGATACACTAACATTGTCTTTTGTCTCTTTTTCTTTCTGGTTTGCCCTGCTACAGCTTTGATGTGGTATCTCCGTGTATGTTATTTTGATTGATTTGAATTAGTCTGCCTCCAGAAACTAGGTGATTAATTTGAGTTTGGCACACGGCCCTTTCTTTTCCTTAAATGTGGGGCAGTGCTCAGTCTGTGTTGCTGTCATGTGTTCAGCAGCTCTCCTGTTGCATTGCAGGCAGGCTGTGCTTCAGTGGCTGGGCACCAGGACTGCACTTTCTGGTGATGGTGTTCATCACACTGCCCTTTCTGTCTTCTGTTGCTGACCTGTTTTCTTTACTTTAGAACTGCATACTGAATATGGCACATATTTGCCAGCACTCACTGTGGCACCAGTGAGAAGTTCAGGGTGTATTCCTCTCATTAGGACTAGGGCTGAGGGATTTTCATGTTAGGAACAGGGGCTTGTCTGTGTATTAATGACATTCTGCCTGTGGTCAAGTGAACAGTCACATCTGCCTGCTGGAAATAGAGGTTTCTATCCTTTTTTTTTTTTAAGGAGCATTTAGAGTTTTGTTTCAGGCAGGTGTTCTCTTGTGGATCTTGGTGTCCTGTGGAACATGTTCTTGGCAGCTCAGCAGGCTCATGCTCAGTGTTGCTGCAGTGAGGAGCCTGTCCAGCATTCACAGCCCTGCTGCCAGCAGAAGGGAGGAAGAAGGAAGCCCTGAGTGAGATAATCACAAGGAGTGTTGGTGGATGGGCATCCCACAGGAATGGTGCCTGTTCTCCAGGAAATTCAGGAGTTGCAGGTTTTTTTTGTGTGTCCAACTGCAACATTAATCTCTCCTAGTAGGACACAATTGTGTGTGAACTTGCCTTTTACAAAGGCCTATAGAAATCCCCTTTGGAAGTCTTTAATGTATTTTTTAAAAATTAGGAATCCCTGCTTGCAGAAATTGTTGTATTTCTCATTCTCTGTATTTCCAGCTTTTTGCAGCTTTCAAAGTGAGATTTCTGTGTCTTTGAGTAAGCTCAGATGCATGCTGTGTATTTTAGGCAGCACAGAAGACTTCTTAATTCTTAAAAACAGTTTTGTATTAATTGTTTTTTACATACTTTCAAATGCCTTAATCTCTGGTAAAACACTTTTCCTTTTAATGTGTTTTTTCCATGGAAGATTATATGAAATGTGTAGGTCTATAGGCAGTTGTAATCATGGTATGGCATTCCACATAGCTGTATGCACATTCATTTAAAAAAACCCAACAAAACAAACCCCAAAAGCTGCTTTATTCATGTGAGGATAACAAAGCGGTTGTGATTATATGTTTTATGGCTGTATTTTGTTGGTATGATGATGTATATGAAATTTTAGTTCTCTTTCTGACCAGAAAGAGAGTGGAGAAGATTTTTAGGTCAAGCTTTGCTGGCAATATTGTAAAGTAAAATGTAAATTCTGTCTCTCCTTTTCAAATACCAGATGGAATTTAGTTACTTAAGTAATTTAGGTTTTTAGTTACTTAAGAAATAACCTCCTTAAGTTTTTCTTATAAAGTGATCAAACAAGCAATGGGACTAAAGAATTCAGATTTCTGGTCATGGTAAAAGACTCTTGTTTCTTGTAACAGAGAATTTTGTGTTCTGAGAATAAACAAAAAGCAGCACCTGAGATCCCAGTAGTGCCTGATAGTATTGTTGGAGCTCTATGGATGCATCACCCACCTGCCTTAGTTTTTACAAATACTTTTCTGTGTTGGTGGTTTCTATGAACATTTCTTAGCTTTAATTTGTCCTGAGACGTTCAAACTTCAGAACAAATTTCTAGAATATACTAATAGTGAAGTGACTGGTATGAGGTATCTGTAGTTTATTACCCTGTGACTGGTTGAACTAAAAATTGCACACATCTTATAAACACATGTTTGACAAGTGTTTAGTCTGTCATTGAGTCATGCTGGGACTGTGTGAGTAGGAGAAAAACGAAGTAAATTATTTAAGAACCAGAATCTGTGCCAATGCTGTGGCTATTTTGCAAGTGAACCTTACTTGTGAAAAATTTTACCACAAAAGCTAGGAGTCATCTAGAGCCATCAGACTTTCAAAGCAGAGTGTCTTAAAAATGGATTTACTCATAATACTCTTTCTAGTTTTATTTGAATGAACTCTGCTTAGCCTGTCCTGGAAGCCCTGGGTTGCTGCCCCTGCAGCAGTGCAGCACAGGCTGTTGGAGAAATACTCTGAGACAGCTTGCAGGTTACATACTTCAGTTTGGGCTTTTCTGCTTTCCAAACTTTTAAGCTAAATCTTGCATAATTATTTTTTTATTGTGGATTAGTGATTAGGCAGCTGGCTGACTGCAGTTGGGGTCATCAGAACACTGCTGATATTTCATGTTGCTGTAGCTTTTCAGTGAAGCCATAGGCTTTTGGCAGTACTTCTATGACTTTTGTGTCCTGATATTTCTTCCCTGGTAGCACTTTCTAAGATCTGTGATGTTGTTACAATGAATGATTAAAAAAACCCCACTTTTTTTTTTTTTAAGACTGAATAAAAAATATATTGTCATGAGGTACCTTATCCATTAACTTTGCATTTTAGTATTGCCATTCAAATTTACATAAAATAACTAGGAGAAGGGTAATAATATGGGAGTTCAGAACATAGATATTTTCCAATATTCATATCAAGGCATAGCCTTTGATTTATCTGACTCTCCTGCTTTTCTATCTTAATGTTTTAAGGAGTAATAAAATACATTTTGGTATTAAGCATAAGCATTCCTTTCTTTTAGAATGTGAAATAGCATTAATGCCTTAAGACCAAGGTACCTGTGTGTGTGTCAGAGCAGCAGCCACCTCATGGTCTACTTTCCTTTTCTGTGGGAATGAGTTTTGAGTGTTGTTGAGAGTAGATTGTTTCCCTTTATTCCTGCTGAGCTAGAGTCAGCTCAGGTAGGTGCTGATCCTTAAGCTTCTTAGAAATCTGTGCATGTTCTTTACTTTCATTATGCCAGGAAAACAATTCAGTTATGGATATTTATATATTCCTTTGTTTGGGGAATTAGGCAGTGACAATATAAAATTAAGGAACTGTGCAAAATGTAGTGTTGTTTTTTTTTTTCCTCAGAATTTTAGAAGTATATCTAACTGTTGAAAGGCTTCCTAGTGCATTTAGTCATGTTGTAGGAGTGACAGGAAAAAATTTGCTGAAGCCACCAAAGATGTAGGGAGAAATGGGAAACCACATCTAGAGTGCTAATTGTAAACTATTTCAACGCGTGCTGTCTTGCTGATGAAGTGAATCATCTGTATGAATGTATTCATGTGGCATTTTTTGATGAAATGTTAATTTTTTGCTTTATTAGCAATTCTATTGTTTTGCAGCTTTTCATGAAGTATATTTGTTGTAAAGAAAGCAAGCTGAAATAAAGCAGAATGCATAGAAGACATGTCATTGTAGTTCAATTACAGTTTTTGGTTAAATTTTAACCACGATGGGGACAAATGTTGTCATTCTGTATAAACTTTGTGGGTGTAACTTCACGTCTAGCACTTGGAAATACTTTTGAGACTTGCAAAGCTGGGGAGATGCCAGCAAGTATAACATAAGCTTCAGGAAAAAGCTGACTCATTCCTTTGCCTCGAAAAGCCTGCCAAAAATAACACAGGTAGAGATTGCTTCTCTTACTACTGGGGCACAATTAGTAATTTTGTTATTTAAATATTAATGAGTTAATTTAAAATTCCAAACAGAGTAATATTTTTTAGAACTTAAACTCATAGCAGTTAATTTTTGTAACCTCTGAAAGTAATGGTTTCAAAGTA
The DNA here is from genome assembly GCA_013398075.1 of Notiomystis cincta. Lineage (NCBI taxonomy): Eukaryota > Metazoa > Chordata > Aves > Passeriformes > Notiomystidae > Notiomystis > Notiomystis cincta. The sequence goes on from VZRX01001700.1 coordinate 204,810, forward strand.
GCTGTGTGTGTAGTTTGTTTGTAAAAAGCCTCTTTCTGGTTGAAGTAATTGGTATTTCTGCAGGAGGTTTCATGGAATTTCTTGTTTAGAATGCACATCTCAGACTTGCTTGCAACAGGTGAGAGTTGTAGTTGCATGAAGCTGTTCAGAAGCCACGTTCCCCTGCTTTGGGAATCTCAGAGTCCAATCTGAATGTCTTGGGGCAGAAAGAAATTGTGGTAATTAATACATGTGGCTTCAGCAAACCTTTGTTGTATTAATCCAGACTGGCTGCAGTATTTGACTAATACTTACAGCATGTTTTTGTCAGCACCAGTTACTAAAACTTCTGCTGTTTGTTCTGGAATTTTCTGCTTTTTTATTGTTGAAAACTGATTGCAAGAGAAGTCTGTGTGGTCTTGCTTTTTATCCAGTTCCCCAAAACCACAGTATGAGCAGGTCAGAACAAGTGTTTTGATGTGTCTGCACCTGCCAGTAGCCATTATTACCAGTTCTGTTGAAAATTAGCCCAAATTAGTATTTGCAAAAAAGAAAGTTATTAGAGGAGCATTATTTCAAAGCATTTACTGTTATTACTGAAATATATGCATATAGCAGTGAGTTAGTTTCATTTTAAGAAATACTTCTGTGCTCAAAAGGAACTAATAAATCTTTACACTTCTCCTGTTTTGCTTTACTGTTGCATATGAAAATATGTTCCTTTGTCACTTAGATTTATGGTTTGGAAGCAGTTTGAAATTCACTTTTGCTTTTTCAGTCCTTTCATGGGTGCTTTGCCTCACTAATGCTTGCCTTTATCATTTAATTATTTGTTTTTCCTCTTTCTGGATAATATTTGTTCAGTTTTGGGTTTTGTTTTCCTTCTTTTATAAAAACTCCTTCTCTCCATTGTAGAAAGCATTTGGAGTTCTATCATCCATTTATTTTGTTTGAACATCAAATAAAAAATGGATTTAAAATCTTTAGGATAAGAAGTGTATTATGTGAAAGCAGAAAATTAGAGTAGGAATATTGTATGTCAGGGGAATATCACATTTAGCCCAAATTAGAGTAGAATTATTTGCAATGGAATTACAACTATAAACAGATTAATATTAATGGTCTGTTTTGTGCTGTGGAAATAGAAAGACAAGAAATAATTTTTCTAATTTATTATGGATTACTTAATGAGGGCTTTTTAAGTGTATTTTATTACACTTTTAGCTTTAAAAAAAATGTTGAAGTTGTTTAAATTCAGCAAATCTTTAGTGATCCTCAGGCAGGATGGGTTGATAGCACAGATGAATAATGGCTGATATTTCCAAAATATAACTGCTAGAATTTTTTTGTTCTACAGGACTCAAAAACCACAGTGTATTTGTCTTGTGTGTCATCTTGCCCTCTGTAGTGTGGTTTTGTACGTAAGTTTTGGTATTATATTCACTTAAATAATCAGAAAGGTAAATGTGAGATTAAATGCTGAAAGATTCAGTCAAAGATTAAAACAAGTTTTTCTTTGTTCTGTGAAACAGCAAAATGCCTGTTTTTTTGGTTATAATTTTAAATTTTAAATACTCTCCTACAAGCAGCTAACACCTCTTCCTGTCTTCTGCTAAAGTAAACAGCATGGGGTAAACTTTCTGCATTTGTGATTTGAGAAAAACTCTTTTTATATTGAGAAGATATTAAATACATAGTAGGAACGAGAGGCAAAATGAACAGCAAAGACACAAAATGCAGAACTTTGGTTTCTTTAGCTTGCCAGACATGCTAAACCGAAAGTAAAATCTGAGTTTGTTGCATTTGGGGGAGAATATAGATTTTTGGAAGTCATAATAAATGAATCCTCTCTTCCAAAAAATCTTTAACTGAGTTTCATAGGAATAATTAAATATGTGCTTTATGAGACTATTGCCTGAAGTGGAATACAAGAAAAATTTACTGATACTGTAAATCTGAATGTGTCAGAAAATCAGGGGTTGGAAGAAAATGCCCCAATAGCAAGTTAGTCCATTATGATTCCCTGTGACTTTCTGAAGCCATTTGGTTGGACATCTTTGGATTTGGATCAGGGGCCGTGGCAGCTCCTCTGTCTCGAGGTCTCATCCATGTACTGAATTTGTTTAAAGAAAACCTCCTCTGGTTTTAGCTGAAAAATGTAAAGCTCTGCGTGGGCTTTGAGAAGCAGACTCAAGTGGCTGAATGCAGTCAAACCTAAAAAAGGCTTTTGGAATTCTGTGGGAGCAGCTTGTGCTGGTTTTGGTTATTTTATCACAGTGAAACCCCTGCATCTCTCAGGTGTGCAGGTCATTTACAGCTCTCCAGCCTCCTGCTCTGAGAGGATTGTTCTCCCAGCACTGTGCTGCTCCAGCTTGCTTTCTCCTTTTGCTTAGGGATGTGTTTTTAGTACCCTGCTTTGGAGATTTGATCTTGCATTGTGCTTTGTAAAAGCTCTTGCTCTTCACTGGGGTAGAGGTTCCAAGGGGAAATTTGGAGGGGTCTGTGTCTGTCAGCCAAAACCACTGAGTGCTGTGGAGGTTGGAAAGGGGAGGGGAGCAGCAGGAGGTGGCCACTGAGGAAGAGCTCCCTCCTCACCCTTTAATTGCACTTTTGCCTGGGCCTGCCTATAACTCTTAATTCATCTAAACATCACTGTTAAATTCTGGAAATTTAAAAACTACCTCCCATCTGTAGTTTGTGAAAAAGAAGGAACCCCTTCCCTCAATTGAATATTCAATCAGTATATGTAGGCTTCTGCTTTTAAATAATATGAGTGGTAAATCCAGTCCATCTCCAAACTTTGTGAGGACCACTGAGTATTTACCACTTGTGAGTTTAATGTTTGTGCTGTTTAAAAACCCACATTATTCATAAGACCCTAGGATGAGAGTCACTGTAAGATGTGCTTAATTGCTTTTAAATGGTTAGCATTAGAATTGTGGATTTTGAAGGAAGTCATTGACATTGCTGTTTCCATAGATAAGTAAGAAATGGTGGTTCTTGGTTTTCTTTCCAACACTGTGTTGTACTCATGAAAGATAGTCACAATTAGTCAGAACTGACTACTCTAAGTTAATATCCCCTTGAGGAAAAGTTCTAAATTTCAATCTGCTTCACAGTGTTCTTTAGGTACCCAAGTAATTTCAGAATGCCACGGATTTTTTATGTTGCCCAAATTTTTAATGAGTTTGGTAACCTTTCATTAACCTTATTGCTTTATTGTTCCCTATGTTTTTGGGAAAAAATAAAGTTGGATTTAATATATTTCAATACTGTAATTTGGGAGTGTGCTGCTGAAAAAAACACACCAAAAATATTGTTATTTTGAACCTTTGTAATGGTCACTTGTCAGTCCAGTGTTATATCACATTTTTGTGATCCTTTCATTTAAAAAAACCCCCAGATTCACAGTAATGTTTATCAAGATAACCTGTACTGTTGGATGATGGAGTCACAGGTGCCTGAGATAGGAAGTTGTTTCTGGATGTCTCTCTGGCCCAAAGCAGGTCCAATTAGGTCAGGTTATGCAGTACTTAACGAAGTCTTAAATAAGCTCTTCCAATTCTGGATATGTGATTGATATCCCAAAATGTATAAATCAAGAAGAGCTGCATTCAGTTTATAATTCAGTGAAATAAATTGTGGGCCTGGTAGTTATTTGAAGGTTGTCATCCATACAGGAGTTATTCTGTTTCAGGATTGGACAGTGATGGCAGAATTTGTGTATGGATAGCACTGAGACACACCCAGGATTCTTGGCTTTGGGAAAAATCTTCTGAAACCCTTCTAATTTTCCATTTAAAGTGAACTTCACTCTTTGAATAGTGATAAATTAGGAAGGTGTGGTACCTCAGATCCAGCAGGGGCACTGGTGCAGTGTGAGGGCAGCATGAGCACAGAGTGCCACTTCCCTGGCATCACTGTCAGCAGCAGCTTATTGGGAGCTGAAGGAGTTTTCTACCCAGACATGGTTTCTTTACGTTTAATAACCCATAAATAGATTTGATGCACTGCTCCTTAAAATTATTTCGAGGGTAATACGCATTTTTAATGACTATAAATTAGCCACACAGGGTGGTTTTGGTGATCAAAGACCCCTGTTTGGAGAGAAAAGAAAATGTAATATCTTTGAACGTTTGCATAACCATAGAGATGTGATCCTCTCTCAAAGGGGGCTGACACTGGGGAAGAACAGCCTGGAACAGATCTTGCCTTAGTAACGTGTTCTTGTTTTAATTTATTTTTTTTTTTATAGTCACAACCTTCTCCCAATGAAATTCTAAAGCAGATGGTTGTTCCTTTTTCTTTCTTTCTTTGCAGGGTCTACTTATAGCTGTCTTGGAACATGGATATTTAATATTTATGGAGTATGTACATGTGCACTGCTACCATTTGCTGTCTACATTATTTTAGTCTTCCATCTTGCTTAACAAACAGTGTCTGGACTCTTTAGTTTTACAGTGTGGTTAATAGAGGTCTTTCCATCAAAAAAGTACATAATGCTGCTGCTGTTTTTTCTTACTCCTGTGCCCCTTAAATGTCATCAAGTTTACAAAACTGGGGATATGAACAAGTGAGTTATTCAGTTTTAAAGAAAATAGCTTGGAGCCTCTATCATATTTAACCCCTCTTACTAGGCTCAGAAGAAGTTTAAGCTGATTTAATCCTCTGAGACAGCTTTGACAGAAGTGTGAAAATGCCACATTGCTGTATTTCTTCACCGCCGAAGCAGCTTCTTTTCTCCAAGCAAAGAGAATTCTGTTGCACCAGCAGATCATTATTAGTGTAGGTTCTGTAAAAAAGGAAAACCTGTATTTGCTCTCTGCATCTTACAGATGCAAAATAAAGGATAATTTTGTCTCTCAGACAGCTTTATCTATTGACTGACAGAAATTAAATGTATGTTGCTGAAGAGTATGGGAGGGAGAAGCCAATCCAGAAAAACCCAAATAAACCAAAACCTCCTACTCTTTCCTGGAGGTTTATTAGATGAACACGATCAAGAGCTGTGTATGACTGCAAAAACCACAATGATGATAAATGAGACACATTGTTAAAAAGAAACCACTGATTATTGCCATGCACAGTGGATAAACTGATTTAAAAACTGATCTGGTAGGGAACTTTGTTTTCGATGTAATTTGATACAGCCTCATGGGTTGTTGCTGTAGCTTTTCCTTCTCCTTTTCCTTCTCTGCTTTTTTATTATTATTATGCAGTTTCTTATTATTTATGCAATATTTGTTTCTAAATGCAGGAGAAATCTTATTGCAGTACCACAGTAATTTAGCTGAGTTCAGCAATAAAACTTTCTGACTTCATGTAGCCTTAACTGTTAATGGAAAATGTAAAAACATCATATTTATATATTCAGAGAAGAAGAAAACAGCATTTAAATCTTGATTACATCTGTTTTTGTGTTTATTAAGCACTTAAGCTACATTTTTTAGTGTCAGTTTGTACAAATGGTGTTGATAGATGATGACTGTTGGTAGTTCAGTCACAGGGTCTGACTTTGTCCTCCTGGAATACCAGGGAATCCATGAATTTATAAACATCACTGTTCCCTTCTTCACTGGAGACCAGACACTTGTTCACCAGGTGTTCTGGCCAACAGGTCAGGTATGTCTGACATATGAGGATGGATATTTTCAGTTGTGAGAGAAATCCATGAATTGCTGCTGGTACAGGAGGTGTGCAAGAGTATTGGGATGCTACGAGCTCCCTTTAATCTTGCTGTTAAGCCTAACAAGTATTTTAACCACCTACAGTGGTTAAAAATCACCCAAGAGAGACATAGAATTAGTCTTCTGGTGTCTGTTTTTTCTCCTCTCTGGATTGTTGAAAAATTGTTTCTCATTCCCTTGTCAAATTCCCTCCTGTGGTGTTCCACGTGATCTGCCTGCTGCTGTGCTAGGATTAAAAGCCTGCAGTTAGGCAGGGTTCTGACAGCTTGGCTCATGTGTCTTCTCACAACAGTCAGGACAAAGTTTAATCAGCTGAGGAGCTTCACCTGCTCACGTGGCACCACTTTTACTGCTCCTCAAATATGAAAGATCCTAGCAAGGAGATGATTTTAAACACCTTTCTTGGTGGTATAAAGCAGTCTGAAATCAGTTGTCTTCAAAATACTCTTGAAGAACAGGGTCTTACTGGCTGTCCAAGTTTTTCCCTCATCCTGACTCATAATTTCAAAGTTTATACAGACTTCTGTAGCATCAGATGTGCTGGAAATGCATTAAATTTTCTGCAACATAGAGCAATGCTGCAACCAGACTGAGCAGATCATTTTGTCAGAAGTGGGGTTTTGAGCTTGAGTCTGGAGTATGTTTGGACAAGTTTAAAAATAATGTATTTTAATATGAGATGGAATTTCTTAGGATACTTTTGTATGTAATAACTGTTATTTCAAATAAGACCAAACCTGAATGCAGATGGCCAGGTTTGTACTTCTACATGTATGAGTAATATTTTGTTTATTCTGATGATCTGGACAGCATGGAATGGTATTTAACTGCATAAACCCTACTTAAAAAATCCTTCCTTTTCTACCTGAGGGTTGTTTGAATTTTTGAGATGGTCACTTGTGTGGTTCCCTGGCAGTGTGAGGAGGCTGAGTGGTGTGTGTGTGTGTGTGTGAGGTGTAGGTGTGATGGAGCTGCTCTGGAGGAGCCAGCTCAGCACTTGGTGAGCAGGTGGGGCTGGCAGCAGGCAGGGTGTGTGCAGCTGGGCAGCTTTATGGGCTTGGCCACCTCTGCTGCTTCTGGGGAGCTTCAGATTTTCTGTGGCCATGCTGTGAGGCTGCCTGGGCTGGGCACAGCTGGGAGCAGTGTGTCCCCAGTGTGTGGTACCACAGTGTTAGGCTGCCTGAGCACAGGCCATGCACTTCATCCCAGGCATTCCACCTGGGAAATCCATCCCACTCATCCAGCAGTCTGAGCTTCAGCTCATGTTTGTTTTCACTTCAATACAGTTTTTACTTCATGCAGATATCATATTGATAATATCATTTACCAAGAATATTCACTAAATACAGAGCATTTTAGGGCATGTTTTGAAGCAAACTGATCACTCTCTAAAACATATTATAAAAGTTCTGATGTATTTTTGTTCTGCATGCTTAACTCAACATTTCTTTTCTCTTTTCAGGCAGCTATAAATGGTGTTATACCACAAGAAAATGGCATTCTACAAAGGTAAGCACAGAGGACTGGAGTAGTACATGCAGAGAATGATGCTGGGTAACAGTTACTTTTTTTTCCTTCTTGAATCCTAGGAAGATGACATAATTCTCCTTTTAAAGCTGTTTCTGGAGCTACAAATTCTATTCCTGGCAAAGCTGGTTTAACATTCAGTTTTTCCCATAGTGATAGAGGACTAGCTCAAACATCTATTCAAAATACTTAACTTTTATTTTGAATTCACTGGTGGTTGGGTCATTCTTTACAGGGTTGTCTCTTTACAAAGACTGGATGTTGGTATGCTTCTGGCTAAGTATTTCTTTTTCCTTATGCATTTTTAAAGGTATTGATATTCCATGCTTCCCTATTTCTAGCCAAAACCAGTTGTACTTGGTTTGTTTTTGTTTTTTTGAAATTGAATTACAGGCAGCAGAAACTGATAGATAAAGTTGTTCCCTTCTAAAAGTAGTTTTACTGATTTTCTTTCAGCTTCTGAATTAAATTTTGGCTTGCAAACTGATGCTTGGATATCTTGAAGTCACTGAAATTTGATCTTCTAAGTGCTGATGAGGCAGTTGAAAACAGCAGGACAGGAATTGAGCTACCTGAGAGAGACAGTAAAACAGTGTTTAAAAATGTGTTTAGAAAAATACTTAATGTACTATTTAAAAAAGTTTAATGGTGATAAAAGTGGTGTTTGACATCTCTGCCAATACTTGCTAAAGCTCTCATTCAATAGAGTCAGGTTTTGATTGAGGATAAAACTATTTGCTCAGTAAAGTTACTAAATATAGTAACTAAAGATAGTTTAGTCCATGTGAGATCAAGTCTCAGTTGTGTGGAGCACTCTCTTCTGCTTATAAGTTGCAACATCAAAGCATTTATATCCAAAATATCAGAATGTGTGACTGGGTGAAAGAAGCTGGGGGACAGTTACAGTAGTTAATGCCTGTCTTTGATCACAAGGTGGTCCAGTGTCCACTTACATCTTTCTTCCACAGTAATTTATTACTTTTTAGAAATTATTAATTTATGTGTTTCAAATGTGATTTGTTGTTGTTGTTTTGTATTTGACTTGTTTTATTTTCTTCCAATGGAAGTGGTTTAAAGGGAGGCTCAGAAGGTTTAGAAACCTGGTTTCCAGAGGTTTTCAGATAAGGCTTATTTTACTGATGTGAGGCTTTTTATGTCCTATTGGAGGTTGGTAGTCAGGTATTTAGGATGTCTTTTGTAGTGGAATCACATGGAGTTAATACAACTGGACTTAAAGTAAGTTAATTTATTGAAGAGAAAAAGGTACACTTTGTTTTATAATTCAGTTGCTTGTTTTCTGATCCATGCCTGAGAATTGGAATATTCATTGCTTCTTGGGTCTACTTACAGAACTGTTATAATATTTAATTCATACATGTCCACCAGATTGAAGACAATAACATATCCCTTGGTATTTATACTTTTTTAAATCCTGAAAATAAGATTGTTTCCTGTGCTCTTCAGAGCTCTGACGTGGGCCTTTGACTGTTGAGCCATAGGTCTGAGAGTGTGGGTCTTTGTGGCTGGGCATTCATCCTTCTGAGCATGCTGATGTGAGAAGTGAAGGAGCCCCTTGTTTTACAAGCATAACATGTTTTTCTGTTTCAAATGTGAAAGGCACAATGATGGGATTTGCAATAGCTGAGCACTGTTGCACTTCTGTGACATGCATGCCATCTACATTTGCACTTTTTAAAGTTCAGACCTCCTCTAGATGACAGATTTGATTTGGTCTATGAAGCATTTCCACTGAGAAATCTCATGATATCTCTGAGAACAGAAGGCATTTTCCAAGTAAGTTCTGATAAAGGATGGAAATGAGATAAGTTATGTCCCAGCATTTCTGAAATCCACCATGAGATCCTTTGACTGCCCAGCACATTCATGGTAAGAACATATAAAAGGCAACACTCCAGGCTTACCTGGTGAAGTTTCTTGCCTTCCAAATTTGACTTCTGTACATCATAGGGGTTTTCTTTTTTTGCCTGGCATAAACTTCCTGAAATTTCATGTTTAGTTACACTTGTTTCCAATCCCAGTTACATGCTCCCTGTGGAGAGGCTCACTGAGGAAGTAGCTTCTGGGGTAGTGAGGGTTTTCCAGTTTATTCTGACCTGTAATGCTCTGGGTATCCTTGAGTCAGGTATGGAGACATCCTTACATGAATCTCCAGGAGCCTTGCAGGGTTTTGAACTTGAAGGCATTCAAGCATTCAGCGTTGAGTTACTGTTGTACTTCTAGGTGTTTTTTTTTAAACACATGCTTCATTATCTTAATTTCTTTACCTTAAATGTATACCTGTTCTCATATCTGACTTATTTTTCACTAATTTGGTGTGGGAAAATACCAATTTGCATGTAGAATTTTGAACTGTATTTCTTATTCTCATTTCCACTGGATACTAGCCCAATGATGTAGAAAGCTGGTCGTTGCCATGGTGCCAATTTTTATATGGTCACAACATTCCTGGAACAGGAAATAATCCTTCTCCTGATATTAATTACATAGTGGATTTTAAATGCTTGTTTGTCATCAATGCTGATCTCCTATAACACTCCTGAGCCCCGAAATGTTAAAATTGCTAATGCAGAAGTTATTTTTTCATTTTTAATAAGCAGTATTTTCAGATATGACAGCACTGATTCAAGAGGTGTGTGCTGGCCTGTAGTAAGTGAATAATACTTTAATTTTGCTTTCCTAACTTCTGTTTAGACTTACCAAAGCTGTTCTGTTTAAATCCTCTCCTCTGTCTTGCAGTGAGTACGGTGTAGAGACCTTGCATGGACCAGCATATGGCCCCACCAGTCACTCCACTGCAGCTTCTTCAGCTCCCTCCTCCTCCTCAGCATTTCGCCATGTAGTGCCATCCAGACAAATAGTGGAAAGACAGCCTCGGATGCTGGACTTCAGGGTTGAGTACAGAGACAGAAATGTGGATGTAGTACTTGAAGACAGCTCCACAGTTGGTAAGGATTTGTAAAAATGAAAACTGCTGTCGTGAAACTGTTGAAAGACAAACGGAAAAGATTCAACCCCAAAAGTCCAAGTCCTAAAGCAAAGCAGAACAAAACCCCTCAAAAAGAAAAAAATTGCAGCCTCCACAGCTACTAACGGTTTTCAAATCTCTTTGCAGCTGTAAAAAAGCAAAGTTTCATTAATCCGTTGTAAAGGTTAGTGATCTATCAAATATTTATTTTGAAATCTAGTTTTCTTATGAACTTGCTTCAGAAACAAAATGGAGATTAATGATTAAGTTGAGGTACCAAAATGTAATTTGGGGTAGGATTAGTGTAGATGCAAGCTATTAATAAGCAGATGAACTTGGCATTTCCTCTTTGAATCTGTATGGCATCTCTTCCTGCACAGGATTAGTGGCAAGATTAGAGGAATTCTTCCTGGTGTGAAGAACATCATTGCATTCTTCTTAGTTCAATTTTTATTTGACTTTCTCATTCAAATTAAGAATAATTCTGTCAGTTTTATTGTCTTTATCCTAAAATGGATGCATTGGGAAGCAGTATGTTAGAAGTATGCTATCGCTAGTGTTGAAGAGCATGTTATTTTTTACATCCCTCAAACTGGGAATTAATTTACTTCTGCTCAGGAAGAAAAGTATTTTTACTTTATACTTTTGGTGAAGAGCTTATACAGATGCAAATAAGGAGCTACATGAAGAAATAGTTGATGAAAGCAGTTTTCCGTGCTGCAGCCTTTTGTCTGGGGTGAAATTTGGAAATTAAAACTTTGGATCCTTCTTTGTCTTTTCAGCAATGGATTTGGTGTTGGCTGGTGCCACCTAGCGGGGATTAGTTCGAATTATTGATGGGTGTTCCACGTTTTCCTAAGTCACATCCATGGAAATCAGACATAAAAATCTGATCAGATCAGAATTTGGCAGCTGTACTGCTTTGATTTTTCTTATGAACTTCTTAATGACTTTAACGTGGAAGCTGTAGGGCAGAAGGCAGTTTGTGTAGGACTTCTGTCTGTATCTTGGGATATAAAGATCGAGGGCAGCCTTGTGTTTAAAGTCCTGAGAGAAGTGAGCAAGGCAAATTTTAGAACTTCATCTCTGGACTTGAGGAAAGAATATTTTCTGCTTCTTCAGGGATCTGCTTGGCAGGGTCTCATGAGAGGCTGCCCAGAAGGGCCAGAGGCCTAAAAGAGCTGGTTGATCTTCAAGGACAACATCTTCAAAGCACAGGAACAGTTCCTTCCAACATGCAGGAGGAGCAGTCATGGCAGAAGGCCAGCACAGAAAAAAAAGCTTTTCTGATAGAGCTAAATTCAAGACCACAATGCTCAGGGGTGGAAAGTAGTGATGGACTACCCCCAGCAGGAGCACAGAGATGTGCAGGTTTGGAGTTAGGAAGACCAAAGCTCAGGTGAAGGTGAAACCACTGAGGGATTAGAGGGGTTTCTGTAAGTACATCAGCATGAAAAGAAAGGCTGAGGCAAGTGTGAACCTGTGTTCAGTGGTGATTGCTGAGCTCAGTCTGTGGGAAGATGATGGAGTAAATCTTTCTGGGAGCACAAGGGAGACAAGAAGGTGATCTGGAACAGCCAGCATGGATTTACTAAAGGCAAATTGTGCTTAATCGGTCAGCATTATTTAGCTTTTACAATTTGAAGACTGGCTCAGTGGACAAGGGGAGAATGGTGGATGTCACTTTAGTAAGGTCTCTGATGTACTCTACTGTTGTATTTTTCTAGTCATAATGTTAAGATAAAAACTGGGTAAAAAGCTGATCAAAATAAATCTTAATCTGATCAGAGAAGGTGGCTGATCTTCTGGAGGGCAAAGCTGCTGTTTAGAGGCTCTTGGACAGCCTGGAGAAGTGGGCTGACAGGAGCCTCCTGAAGTTCCAAGAAAATAAAGTTGAAGTCCTGCATCTGGCATAGGATAACTCCATGTTATCCCCACCTGATACCTTTCTGAAGGCTGATGGGCTAGAAAACAATTTAATAAAAGGAATCTCAGGTGCCTCAGCAGTGAACTCCTGCAGTGAAGAAGGCCTGCCATGTCCCAGGCTTTGTTGGTGAGAGTATAGCCAGTGGATCCTGGGAAAAAAATTATTTCCTTCTATTCAGCACTTGCCAGGCTGCATCTGGAGCTCTGTGTTGGGTTTTGAGGTCCCCACTGCAAGAAAGATGTTGACATTCTGCACTAAGTCTGGTCAGGGGTCTGGAGCTCTGGGCTAACAGGAGGAGAGGCACAGACAAGAGGGTTTGTTCAGCCTGGGGAGGAAAGGGGAAAGGTAAAGACCTGAGCTCTGTCTACAGCTGCCTGCTGGAAGACACAGGAGATGGAGCCAGACTTGTCTTGGAGATGCATGAGAATGGGAGGCAATAGACACAACATCAAAAATTCACATTAAATAGAAAGATTTTTTTTAATTGTGAGGATGGTGAACTACTGAAACAGGATGGCCAGAAGAGTTGTCATACCACCATCCTGACATGTTCAAGAGCCAGCTGGACAAATCCTTGACTAAACTGGTTTAATTAGACCTTTGAGTTAGGCTTGGACTACATGAGCTCCAGAGGTACCTGAATTATTTTATGACTGTAATAACTGCAGGGACAGAAGAGCATCAAAATGTACAAGACATTGAAAAAGCTGTCAGAGCAGTCAGTTGTATGAACATTCCAGTTCCTTAGGTCTGAAATCTGGTACCAAAAAAACCCACTCTCTTTGTTGTTGGCAAAGTCTGGTGCTCCAGATAGCACACAGCTGCAAATGTGTGTTTAGTGTATATGGAGTATAAAATTACCAAAATATATGTCCAAATCATCCAATCCTCACGTGATTCTCCAATCATTCATGCTTTTTGATTATGTTTTTAAGTTTCATTTGTCCTTTACTGTTTGAAGGTTATGTTACGAGGGTAATTAGTCTAAAAATGCTTCTCACAGTAAATTTTTCCTTGCTCTTGTTTTTTAATTACAATTCACTACTGTTTGAAATAAAGCAGCGAATGTGTGTGTTTAATATATTTCCTTTGTTTTTCTCTTTAGGAGATATCAAGCATATTCTAGAAAATGAACTTCAGATTCCTGCATCTAAAATGCTGTTAAAAGGGTGGAAGACTGGAGATGTAGATGATAGTGTAAGTTTTCAACTGTGTTTTCAGTTAACTGAACTCAGTTTCAAACTGAGCATCTGTGGGTGGGGATTACAATGCAAGAATTGTGAGTTTCAAGCAGTGTCAGATGTCTTGGGTGGCACACAAAGAACTCTTAATCTAAAACATTGCAAAATAAAATCAGGACAAATCAGTTGGTGTTGAGTTTATATATAATGTGGCCCACCTACAAAAATTATGTTCTGAAGTCACAGTAAGTGTATCTTGAAACAAAATATTTGGTTATATTATAAATACATACTTATAATTAAAAAAAAAGTCAGAATTGTTGAATGTTTTATATTTATAATGATTTTTCTCCCCTCAGACTGTTTTAAAAAGTCTACACTTGCCAAAAAATAATAGTCTTTATGTTCTAACACCTGACCTGCCTCCTCCTTCTTCAAGTCATTCTGGGTAAGTCTTTTGGCCATAAATTCTATTTGTATGGTTTGGGGGTTTTTTCGTGGTTTTTATGAAGCCACATGTGTATTTGTAGGAATCTGCAGTCAGTAAATAGAAAGTGTTTTCACTGCATTAGTGAGTGTTGGGAAAAACTAACTCACCATCTCATTGAAAAGAAACTTGTTGGGGTTTTTAAAACTTTGGTGGGGTGCATGAACCTCTTGAGTACATACAGAATTTTATATTTCTCAGATGTGATGACTTTAAGAGAAATCTAGTCACTGTGGAAATGAGAGCTGGTCTTGCATAAGTTACTGCTTTATGTTGGTCTATGTAATGTATCATATAAATCATTCCCAGCAGGTCAGAATTTTCTTTATGAAGTTTTTGTTACATTATTTTCTCTTGTACTTTTAAAATGTATGTTGATAGGCTGAATAATTAATTTCCTTTAATTGAGCAGAATATCTTTTAATACTGATTTGGACACTCAGGAAGTGAACAGTGAGTGTTGATGTGTCACAGAATCATCAAAGCTGGAAGAGACCTTTGAGATTACCTAGTTCAAACCCACTGTAATCACCCCTGAAATGTATCCCCAAGTGCCACATGCAGATGTCACTTGAACACTTCCAGACTCCACCACTTCACTGGGTAACTTATTCCAATGCTTAACCACTCTTTCTGGGAAAGATGTTTTTCTAGTACCTAATCTGAACTTGCTGTGGAGCAATTTAAGGCCGTTTCCTCTCATCCTTCCACTTGAGACGTGGCAGTGGAGACCGACCCCCGCTGGCTCCAACCTCCTTTCGGGGATTTTGGAGAGTGAGAAGGTCCCCCCTGAGCTGAAGGGCTTCTCCAGGCTAAACCCCCCAGCTCCCTCAGTCGCTGCTCCCAGGACTTTCCCTCCATTCCCTGCTCTGGACACGCTCCAGCCCCTCACTGTCTGTCTGGCCTGAGGGGCCCAGAACTGGACACAGCACTCGAGGTGTGGCCTCAGCAGTGCCCAGCACAGGGGGCAGTCACTGCCCTGCTCCTGCTGCCACCCATGGCTGGCACAGGCCAGGTGCCATTGGCCTTCTTGGCCACCTGGGCACAGCTGGCTCGTGGTCAGCCCCTGTCAGCAGCACCTCCAGGTCTCTTTCCGTCCTCAGGGAATATTGTGAAGGTTTGAAAAAAACCCGATGTTATATGGAAAATGCGCTTATAAAGTAATCAGCAATTAGTTTGGTCTGTTTTCTTCCCCGCCCTGCCCTTTCCCGAAGGCAGCTCTGTATGTGCTGTTTCCCAGGAAAATGGGAATTTTACTCGGTAGCCACTAGAGGGTGCGCAGGAATTGAGCCTGGGAAAGGAGCGGCTCCGGACCAGCCGGCGCGGCCAGGGAGGGATGCGCTTGGAATTGGGCAAAATGCATGGATTTCAGATTGTCTGAAAAGGGAGTTGGCTTTCTGCCCTTGTGGGTGATAGGAGAATATTCTGCAAGTGCAGTCGTATTACTGGTGAGAGGAATTCTTTGAGAGTCACTAGAAATTAGTAACTGCCCTCCTAAGGACTGAAACTACTTTGGGTATTACTGCAAGGTCCTTGTGCACATTAACATGTAGTCTGTGGAGGAAATAAGAATGCTGATATGAATTATAAAAATAAGGATAAAGAAATGGAGCATTAAGAGAGGGAATAGTGGCACTGGAACAGAGGGTGGAGTACATGAACTGTATGTGCAAACAGGAGCTGTATTTGTGTGTGAGGACAATAAACCATTGTAGTTTAGCAGCTATTTGAAGAACAGTAAAAGACATTACAACTGCTAATTGTTTCCATTTCCAATTTCAAAATTTCCTACCCAGGTATTGATGTATATTGTAGTTTGAATGTTATAATTCTGGAGAGAAAACTGGAGTGTGAAGAGAGTTATTTATTGCAACTGCAGTAAGGTATATAACAACAAACTGTTTAAAAACAGTTCTTAGCCTTTTTTATTGGATTAATGGTTTTAAAGAACTTCACTTGCTAGTAAAATCAAAGTAGTTGTTACCTTTTATAGTTTATATTTGTTTCATAGTGGAGATTAGTTCTGGATATTTTTAAGATAAAAGTTGGTAGCTTTGGGACAGCAAACGATGACTAATTAGTGGCTATTTAAACACGGATAATTTGAAGGCTAGATCATCTCCCTGAAGTCATAAATTCTAGATGAAAGGGGAGGCTTGCCTCCAATTAAAGCATCAATGCAGATCAAAACACATCTAATTGAAGCAATGTACCAAACCCAGTTACACTGTTTACTGCCTACTGTTAGGTCAGTTATTATTCAGATTAGTTTGTTACCCACAATTTTTAAAAGCGTCATGCTCACATCTATTATTAATGGATGTTAAGGAACTTTGCCTCTTGCTCTGTGAGTTCATCTGTTGTTTTCTTCAAATGCCTTCTGTTTTGAACTAGAGATAAATAGTCATGATTTGAATATCTCCAGAAAGTGATATTTGAAAAGCCTAAGATTCCAGTATGTGATATTTTATCTATATGCCCTCCTTAAAAGGAACAGTCTGGCCTCAGCTCTATAAGCTCCAATTTGTGCCTGTTCTTTATAGTGAGGCAGAGCAGTGTCTGAAACATCCTTTTCCAGCATATTGGTATGAAAGCATTGAAGTTTATTGTGACAGACTGAATGGGCTTAACCCAGAACTGACTTAAAACCAACGTCTAAATGTAATGGCAAAGTGATCCTGCAGTTTAAACAAACAAAAATCTCCTAGGGTATCTTTGTTCATCAGTGGCCTACCTAAAGCTTTTATGGGTAATAGAAACCCAGTGAATTACTACTGCATGCTAGTAAATTGAGGTGGGAAGATTAAATTTAAATGTCAAATACCACCTGTACGGTTCCACCCTGCTTCCACAATTTCAGCTGGCAGAGCTGTACTTATCCATGCAGGATACCCAGAACAATAACCACATGTTCTGTGAGCTGTGCATGTAATGAAATCTGATTTCTAGTGAATTTCTGCCTCATCCCAGCAGCTGCAGTAAATCAGCCTTCTCCTTCCATGCTTCCTGTCAACTCACCTACCTCGGATGCTGCCTCCAGTCCTTCTTATGTATTTTGTAGCACTGTGTAATATTTTTTCCTTGCACAGTGTATCAGCCTGCCCTGCCTCTGTTCTCCAGTTGGCAGTCAGGTAGTATCAAAGGAAAGGAGAAATCATGTCCTGTGGGTGCTTCTGAGATCACTGGCCCCAGCTCACCTGGATGAGTATAAAATACTACACTTTCAATGCAGCCTTTTACTGAGGTGGGTGGTCATTTGGGTCCCCTTCCTTCTCCTGGCTGCTGATTTAATCTTTAGTTTGTTGGTTTAATTTTTGAAACAATTCTAACACTATGAGACCTCCTTAAAACCAGTGATGATGTTCAACAGTTACCAGATGGGAGCAAAAGTTCCCAGGTGGGTGGAGAAGAACATGATTTCCCTGGGAAAGCAGTCTTAAAAGGAAAGATGCTGAAGAATGTCCATCATTAAACATCCAAGGGGGGAGATCCCTTGCACCAGCTTTGTCAGATTAGATTAATCACTTCCTCAGCGTGCAGTTCCTTCCCTTTGTTGCCTTGGATGCTTCTTGAGGCTGACAATACCCAGTTCAGGAAATAGGTTTAGGAGAATGCAACAGGGAGGCATCAAAAGCGTGGGCACAGGAGTCTGGCCATGGAGCTGGGTCATCCAGATCGTCTCTCCTTTCTATCCTGTGTGCTCTGGGAGGTGCTTTTTATAATTTTTTGTTGCTGTTGTCATTACAATGGATATAATGTATTTTGTACTTTTTTTTGCTGAAGAGCTCAAAGGCAAAGATACTTTATTATACCTTATAAATCACTGGAGAGTTGAAGAGCTTTAGAAAACCCAGGTGCATACCATGGAGCTTATTAGAAATAATGCAGTTTTGCTAAGTGATTGTAACTTGTCTAACAAGTGTAATCATCTGTGTGGATAAGAAAAAACACTCACAGCCCCCATTTTTCAAGGAATAGGTCCATCTCTTGCTGAATGCCTCTGCTTTAGATCATTGCAGAGCAGTGGTGGTGATGTGGTGTCTTATTGTACGTTATCAACTGTAGCAGAGTGTTAATTAAGAACGATGTAACCTGCAACTCCAATTATTAGTCCTGTCTGTTTAGCTGGACAGGAGCAGTGCCTTGCTTTAGTTACTTTGAAAGCTTCCATAAGAATGGTAAGATTAATGTTTTATTTTCACATCTGTTCATGAGACAGTTTAAAAATCCTGAAGTTTAAAATGCAATAGAATGTAAACAAAAGGGCTTCTGCTCATTTACATGTTAGCCAGATTTGCTAACTGATTGCTGTTTGAACCTAATCTACCACCTCCTGCTGCATTAGCTACAACAAACATTACATTTACATACTGATTTCTTATTTTGTTTTAATGTAAATAATCTGTAATTACAGTAAATTTGGACTTCTGTTGACATGAGCTTGTATAAATCTGTAAGTTTAAAATGGAAATGTTAATTACCTTGTGTCATACCTGTTTATATAAAAATCAGAGATTTTGGGGGAAATCTATGTGTGACTGAAAAAGATATTGTCTAGTGGGAAATACTGAATGTATTTCATAAAAACTGAAATGAATATCATTGATTAAGGATTTACTTTTGGTGTCAAATTCTAAAATATTACTAAAATTTCAAAGAAAAATGAAAAGCAAAGTATCATATAACATATCAAAGCATTAATGCAATCACTTAACAGCAGATAGAACCACTCTGTTTTGTATGTCCAGGTCTCTTGCTAGAACTGGTCAGAGCTCTGATCTATTTTCTTTTGTCTGTTCTTGGACTTCTTTTTTGGGTGTAGGCAGGGTACCTCAAATGGAGGATTGGTGCCCTAAAGCACAGGTTCCCTTGCCTCCTGTGCTGCAGAACCATTCAGCTGAGGTAAAAAAGTTGTAATAGCAATTTATCACCCATCAGAAAATGCTTTTGAAAGCTGGGGTTTGCAGTAGGGGAAAAATGGTTCTAATAAGAGTGGCCTACTTTAGTCCTCTTTCTAGAATTTCATTTTCTTTTCCCACTAACTAATTCTCAGATTAATTGAGTTCTCTTAGCACTGGTGGCAACAAAGAAAAAGGAAAAAAAAAAAAGAAAATCTGTCTTGACTTTAATGAGACATAGAGTTTGACTCTGATTTTTTTAATCTTTTAATGCAGCTGTTTTATTTGGAAGATTGTAGTCAAATATAAGATTTGTAGGAAAATTAAACACTTGCAAACACTGAAGCCAAAATTTTAGAAATGTGCATTGTATTCAAAGTCAGTCTTCTCAATACACTCATGTGGACCTAAAAGAAAGAAATATAAACTTCAGCTTACTGTCAGTGAGAAGTTTCCTTTAAATACTTTCATCTTGGAAAACTTAGCATCACCTTAATGGCTGGAATACAGTTTTTGGGCAAGATATATTTTGGAACAAGTAATTTGGGGTAATCTGCATCCCCCTTTGCTGGAGGAAATGATTATGGGGGGGACAGACCTCTCTGGCTGAGTGTTCACATCAACCCCATCCCTCTCAGGAGGGTGGGCAGCAGTGCTGGCATCAGTGACCCAGCACATGAGCCATCAATTCCTCCTCCCTCTGCCTTTCTAGTGGACACTGTCCAAGCCTTACAGCTGTCAGACCATGTGAGATTTTGATGTAGGAGCTCCAAGGACTGGAGCAGTTGACCAGTGCATTTCTGTGTAAGCAGAAGTAACTTTCCTCATTGTGTCATTTTTCTGAAGAGAAGGTGAACAACTAACCATGCATTATATTTGCTAACACTTTCAAACTCAATTTTTGCTCAGTTTTTTTCAGGTTGTTTTTTTTTTTTTAGCCAGCTTAATTTTCAGCCTCTTTTTTCACTCTGTTTGTCGATGAATATGTGCTGAGAATTTGCTTGTTAACAACGTTCAGCTTGTGTTGCTTAGAAATCCCGAAAGTAGAGGTGTCAAAATTGTTAGTTACTTCAAAAATTGAAGCTTTTAATTTTTAGGCACTTCATTTAAATTTGTTTGAAGAGTATTTTTTCCTTTCCAAAATACTTCCTGCTCTCACAAGTGGAAAAGTTTTCCTGTGAGCGGATGCTTTTTATTAGCAAGCTGTATTTTGAGTTGTACTAAAGGGTGTGGATCATGCATAACTGGAGAGACTGAGGGTTTGATCAACTGGCCTGTTTCCTTCTATGTTTACATCAATTACAGAATGAAAACATGAGTCATGTTATCAGTTAGCATCTACAGATTTTCAGATAGAGTCAAAATTAGCTATAACAGAACCTTGTGTGAGTCTGTATGGAATCCAGAGCCACTCACATATGCTGTAATTAATGTTTTGAGAGCAATTAAATATGTCATTTGCCTCCAGTATTTGCTGAAAACAAATAAAAAATCAGAATCTGAAAAAGCACAGCAGGATATTTTAGTTGCTACTGAACATTTGCCAATAGAAAATATGGTTGTGGGGATGCAAAACTTACTAACAGTCAAATTAGAATTACCTTTGAAAATAGGCATACAACTTTTCAGGACTCCTCTTTTTATTTTTTTTTCTCCTCTTTTGAAGGACTGTTAAGTATTTTAAAAAATTCTAGGCCTATTCTAGAAGATTTGGTGGAAGTGCAGAAAACTACATGTCCAGCATAGATGACTCCAGTTACATTTGTAGTGTCTCTCTTGCACATGATCATACTTAACATTGACAATGAGTTATTTTTATTTTCCATATTGGTAAACCATGAAAGACAAGAAATAGCACTTCATGATTTTGTTTGGTAGCATGTGATTATTGAGATGTCACAGGAGCCAAATTAAGTTGTGGAGTGAACGTATTTTTATAAGGTGAATTTCCCTGAGATTTTCAAGCACATTGTGTGTCTCTTGATAAAGCATCCACTGAGTATTGTATGAGTTCCTTCCCATCTGAGGAGCACAGCAGCAGATCAGTAATTCCAGTAGGAGTTAAAACTAACAAATCAGGTCTCAAATGATTTAGGAGTCTTTCTTGTCTTGTATCAAAAGATAGAGCTGTGCTGATCTGCATTCAGAATTTGTCCTTTACTGCTAAGAGAAATGGCATGTTGAAGTGTCACAGAATAGTGAAGATGTGAAGGAAAAAAACACAGTCTGTCATTCTTTTAAGTGTATGTGATAAGAAAAAAAAAGAATTGAATAGGCCCAATTATATTTCATATGCCACTGAACAAGTCAAGTCTGCATAAATACTGTTTAAAAACCCAAGCTGTGGAACAATGTTGCTGCAGTTTTGTAGCATGTGTAAGATTGCACACAGCCATAATTGCCATTTCTATAACAGGAATCCTGCCTTCTACTTTGAAAAGTAGATAGCTGCATAATTTTGTACCTAATTAAGCAAACAGGATGCCTTTTTATCATCCAGATGTTTTACTACCAGGAAAATCAGAAAAACCCCCCAAGTTTGTAACAACATGAAGATATAGTTGGCCTGTTTAAACTGTATCTTAAGATTTTTTTAATATATTTCTTATGATTGAAACCTCTGTAATGTACATTTAAAACAATGTGAGCAGAACTAACTTTTCTAATTGTTCAATACCCACACGAGAAATTTTGCTGTGGTTACTTTTCCAGTTCTAATTAGCTGGGTTTATGTGCTTTGAATGAAACTAAGCAGAAGAATTTCCATTTGGTTTCTGCTTCAGGTAACCTTAGAGAAGCAAGAGCATGCTTTGCCTTGTTCTACTTACCATCAGTTCTTAATGTGCATCATAGCTTGATATTTGGTCTGGTCATCAATATGCTGACAAGCCTGTTATTAATGGCATTAGGAGTGCTAAATACACCCAATGTTTGTGAAGATAATGGGACTCTCTCCATTTTGAAGATACTTAACATTAGAAGAGCTTTAAAGGCTGCAGCCACCTTATTAAGGAAGGAGTTCAGGAATGGCCTTTGGTCATTCTCAGCATGCTTCCTTGCATTTAAGAGTGAAAAGAGAGATGATAATGTTGTGCCTGGACTTGTCCATGTAGAGTTTAGGGTACCCTGGGGTTTTTGCATCTAACTGTAAAACAAGCTATAACATGCTTATCCCTGATTTTCCTGTTTTTCTTTCAACCATTTCAGGGCCCTGCAGGAGTCATTAAATCAAAACTTCATGCTGATTGTCACCCATCGAGAAGTCCAGCGGGAGTACAACCTCAACTTCTCAGGAAGCAGTACCATTCAGGAGGTGAGTGCTGTTTCACAGCTGAAGAATAAATGTAGCTCATTATAGCTAATGCCAGCTCTGTTAAAAGGGGTTTGCACAGTCTTGATGGATATTCCTGTATTTTATTAGTCTTTTTCTTTTTTAATCAACTGGATCATCGAGATTTGCTGTAATTTGATTAAAGAATTCAGTCAGAAAAAGGTGTTCTATTAAATGAACACAGGAAAGATGTTTCTTTTTGTATTGTAGTAGCAAAATACACAAACAGCATTTATTGATTTATTCAAATTGCACTTTACCTTGAAGCCCCTTGAAGCTCCCTCTGTCTTCCCTTCTTATAATCAGCTCCATCTCCATTTTGTGGGCACCTCAACCACTGCTGGTTGCTGTGGGAGTGCTGTAATTCTTACTGGCCTGGTAGCCCAGTGGTTTTGTGTATAATGGACATTGCTGCCGTTCTGTGGAATGGCCAGCAAGGGGTGATATTGCAGAGAACTTTGGCAGAATTAAGTGCTAAAGGAACAAATATTTCTGATGTGACTCTGGACTCTCTGAATTCAGAATAAGCAGTCCCTTACATATTTTAAAAGCTCCTTTCCAAGCCCAAAGGTTGTTGTCTGGTGCTCCATGGTATATCTGATGCCAGATGTTGTGCATGTTATTTTCCATATAACCCACTGCCTTCTGGAAACTTGACAAACAACCTAGAAATGCGAATCTTCCGAATTCACATTACAAAATATTAAGATTAAATGTTTGCTTTTCAAATTAAATGTATGTCTGCTATTATTGGTCTGACACTTCTCTCAGTCTTTTAGGGTTGAACAGATTTTATTGAAGTTTTTCATGTCACATGCTGACGGAATTAATTTAAGTTCTGTCATATTAGCTATGGAAGTAGTATCTCATACAACAATGAAGAATGATCACTAACTGTTTTCATTGTGAATCTTGTTATTCTTAAGATCTAAATTCTGATCTTTCCCCTGTGTGAAAGTCTGTTTTCTACTTCTTATTTTTAGATCTACTATAGTAAGTTTTGGTTTGCTTTTTGTGGTAATACAAATAAACAGACCTACTTGAGTCAGTCTGACTTTTGAGGGGCTGATTTTTGACTCTCTAAAATTATTAAGAATTTGAATGTTTATGGAAATAAATCATCCAAATGTGTGGTTTTAATTTTAAAATGGTGAGGTTCTAAAAGAAAACACATACATAGATACTGTCTGTTTTTTATCAATACTGTATCATTTATTTCTTTGCTGTTGGGTCTTACCTGGCTTAAAGGAGCCAGAAAGCTTTGACAGGGGAATCTGGGCTGCACTGAAGTTTTCTTGTTTGTTGGTAGTAGTGGCAGGTTACAGTCATCACGTTACCATACGAAATCAACACAGTTTAAAAGTTAATTACGATTTCCCCCTTAAACAACCAAAAAAACCACCCTACCACCCCATAACCAGCACGAGCAGAAAACCTTTCTTTGCCTTCCTTGTGTCTAAGTGTCACACCCAACAGAGTGTATAAAATTGTGCAGACCAGTTCAGGGGCTGAAATGAAAGGAGCTCTGCGGCCCTTGTAGTGCAGCTGATGCTGAACAGGTGAACGTGTCTGTCTGTGCAAAGTCTCCTGGAAATCCCTGGGGATTTGGCTGAGGTAAAAGGGTTGGTGAACATTTGTCTAATTATAGAAAACAAGCACTGTTTTGAATGTTAACTCCCTAATGGCTTCTTAATTTAATTTTTTTTTTCTTTTAGCATAGAGTAATCATTGTAACAAATCTAGGCAGTCATTGTGGTTGGGAGGAATTGGTGGTATCTTTCCTCATCTCCTTTGTCTCTGTCCTCTCCAGGGACTGCTAGTTTTTTTTTTTTTCTTCACTCTCTTGTTCACACTTTAACAAATTAATAGTTTACTTTCCTCCTGGTGTATTTTTGTAACGGTGGAGAAGCTCAGTGATGCAGTTGCCAACCACAAGAGGGCAGGAAGGACTATTCAATTATTACCTAAAAATGCCGCTCAGTGTTTTCAAATTAGCTTCTGGTATATTAACAAAAAGGACTATAATGGCCAAGTTATTGTTTGATTTACAGATAATTGGCATATTGCAGGGAGGAGACTTAATTTCACCCTTTTAAATTAAACAGGGAGATTTAAAAAGACATAAAATATTCATTAATGTTCAGTGATTATAAAGCAGTGGCATATATTTATTCTACCTTTATTACTGTTTCGATGGGAAAATACTGCAAATATTTCAGAAATCGACTTGGCCATACTGACAAGTTGAAATGTTTAAGCAGTGTTAATGCAATCTACTCACACGCCATATCCTATGCAGAAAGATTCAAAATGACTACATCAATTATTAAAAGAAATATTTAAGATTCTAGAAATGTTCTACTTCTTGCCACAGTTGGGTGCAACTGTCTCTCAAGGGCTGCTGGTTCAGTGTGTTGTTCTTAATAGTACTGTGAATTTTAAGGAATAGATATTTTTCCCAAGGGTCTCAAAACCCCCCCAAACTCACACCAAAAACTCAGCCCCACCACCCTTTCCGAAGGCAGAAGTGTTTTGCAATGCATTAAATGCAAAATCCAGTGAACTCCCAACTGTACTTTCCTAAACTACTACTGCTGCAGTTCTCAGGGTTTTTTATTGTTTAGAATGCATGTTTGATAGTAAGTGATATTTGGATGAATTGTTTTTTCAAAGAAATCGTGGTGTTTAATGGGGAAACCATGTGACAAAAAATAATCTGAGAGAAGCCTGATGCCGTAGTGCTTATGTCTGCTTCCAAAATTTGTTGCATATTATTTTAATAGTTGGAATTTGGATGGTACTTGAAAATGCATTTTATTTTAAACATTCTTTATCAAAAGAGCTAACTCTTTCTGCATTAAGATCTGATTCTCATCTTAAAAAATGTAAGTTACATTCAATTATATCATTTTGTGATCATGAACTTACATAGAATCTTTGGAAATGAAACAAAAAACTGAATGGAACTTGTTAAAAATTCTGTATATTCAATTTATTTTTTTTTTTTAATTGGGCAGGAGAGTAGTTAACTTGGAAAGTTAATAATATCAGGATGGTCTAAATTGCAAATTAATCTGTGTCACAGGTTTCTGACATCTGTTTGTTCTTGTAAAATTGCACTATTAAATTAATTCTGGGCAGATACTGTTCCGGGAAATATCATGGTTACTTTTTTCCATGATCTGCATTTTAAACTGGAAATTGGTAGGTTTTGTGCCAGTTTGGAGACTGTAAATGAATACATTTCTAGGGTATTAGATGTTTAAATAAAGACAATTTGACAAATTGAACTCCTAATACAAGACTAAAAGGAGTTTTCTGTCTGAACACTTGTTCTTTATCTGCTAAAATAATTTATAGACGCTGTCTGCAATTGGAGAGATTTTTTAACTTTAGGTTTGAGAAGCTCTGTGCTAAATTATTACAAGGCATTGCCACACTCAAGATAATTTCTTTTCTATCTGTTCTTACCAACTTCTTCTCATTTAGAAATGAACATTTCTACTGCTTCTCATTTTTGCAAGTTGTAGTTTCAGTATTTGACAAAAATGAAGGAGAGCCTTTTTGAGAGGGGGCAATATATAAATGTGTGTAAAAAGCAAGTTTATGTTCTGATCCCGGAGCAGACAAACTAATTTGTGAAAAACTTAATGGACTTGAGTTCTTGTCACAATAGTGTGCTCTACACTTTTTGTTTTAGTGACATAGAAATAAAAATCCAACATTTTTAGCGAACTGAATTGCTCCATTAAAAACAAGGACTTTGCATTTGTCTATTTTACTCTTTAGATACAGACTTTGAAGCCTTTTTGTGATCCCTGTGTGCAGGATTACAGAAATATCCAGTGTACACCAGCTGTGGCTGCTCTATGGGTTATCTATGCAGAACCCTCAGTCCCCTCACAGACTGGGCATCTTGTTTTGTAACTGCTGGAAATTCCAGTCGAGAATACTATGCAGAGCATGTACTGGGCACTAGAATTCTTGGTAAAACATAAAATCTGTGCAAACAATGCAGAGAAGATGGCTCTTTAAATCCTGGCTGCCTGTGCATAGCTGCTCTGCTCTTTATTCCATTCCTTTAGCCATAACTTCAGCAGAGGCTGCCTGCTCAGCATCCCTGTCACCTGTGCTAGGTAATGTATTTGTTCTCTGCTCCCCACAGACTCACTGGCTAAGGTGCAATATGGGAAGCAATGTATCCAATGGCCCTCCAGGCAGGAGGAGGAACTATTTGTGCACACAACTGCCTGGGCCGAGATAAACTGTAAATTCTGTGTTGACAGACCCTAATCAAATCCTTTGTGGTGGATTTCTTTAAAGTTTTTTCATAAATGGTTGAATGTTAAACAAGATGCAAAATCACCATTATGAACATGAAGGCAGAAACCTCATTTAAAAGACCTAAATAAATGAAATAATAAATATAGGTAAGCAGATGAATTACCTGCAGCAGGCAGAAAAATAATCTGGCTGAAGGTCTTGTATCTTTATCATATCTGGTTTTTTTGTGTCTGAACAAAATATTTTCAAGCCAGTTGTTGGTGAGTGAGACCATTCAAAGTAAACATCAGGAACTGACATGGAGACATCAAATGTATATAAAAATAATGTTACTCTTTTTAGTGCTATAGCTAAATAATTACAATAAAATACATTTGTCAGAAAATTGCCATACCCAAATGTGGTACATATATTAATAGTTTCAGAAACAGTTGTTTTATATTTTGACATTTTGTACTTGCTTTAAAATTGTTGAAAACTATTATTGTAATAAAAATCAATAACTACCAGTTTTTGGATTTAATAGGAGGTGCACAAACATTCTATTGTTCAAATATTCCTAGTAGCAGACAAGCTATTAAAACACATTGCTGTACTCATTGTACTCGAGAGCTGTATGTTTTTGTGAAATTTGAACATTTTGTTTGCTTTTTAAAGAAATCTGTCATTTAAAATGACACTCAATTTATAGCAAGTCGTAACAGCAGTATACTTAATTTCAACATCACTGTGATAGCCTCAGTGTTCTACACTGGTAAATGAGGACCTGCTAGCAAGCCAGACTTTGACTTTTTCAGTGAGGAGAAAAAAAATCTATTTTTAAAAAGCTAAATCATCTTCTTGATTTGGTCATTTGCCTTTGAATTATAGAAAACCAGCACATTCCTAAAGAAAAAATGTGTTTGCTGAAAGAAATCCTTGATAAACTTTATGCAAGTGGTCATGTGTTGGGAATTATATGAAAAGGAAGTTCCTTGGGAAATAAAGAGGAAATATCTTTTAGGTACCTGTTCAACATTGATAGCTTTATTAGGCACTTAAAATATCTTAATACTTGACTGAAGAGATCTGTTTCAAAGATACCCCACTGGAAAAGATATATAACTATTTTCCTTTTTCTGCAACAGAAACAGCAATAAAGAAAGGGCACTACTTCTCACTTAATTATGAAACTTAATATATTCCTGACAGAATATGTTTCGTAACCTGTAATTTGATTTTGGTGAGTTTGGACGTGCATATCATTAAAGAAACGATCTTCAGTTATTAAAAACTAGTAAACATGGACATTTTTATATGCAAGAAAAGGCAGAGAGTAAATAATTGCACTGGTGACCAATACTGTAATAATCCTGTTTTACAATATGCACTTGACAGGTTGTAATAGTGCTAATTGAAGAGACTAATTCACACTTGCTTCATTCTATTCAAAGGCAAAATCAGCAGCTTGTTTTGCTTTTGACCAGATGGTCCTGATGAACACCTACTGTGCACTTTAAGTGCTTTACTAGAATTACAAAGGCTGGGGGCTGCATCCGACTCAAAATGATTTGAGAAGAGAAAAAAACCTCACTGCTCAATGGATTTGGTGCAACTAAATTAATTCTAGTGGACCCATTACACATTGAGCCCCCTTTTCAAAGTGCTGAGCCTCCTCGTTTGTTCTGTAGCAATGAGAAAGTGAAAGGCAGATTACTGCAAACAGAAATAAAAAAAAAGTGCTGTGAAAAGGAGAAAAGAGGCCTTGAAGCCTTTTCATATCATTTGGGTTTTTCAAGTGCGTTATTTTTGGGGAGGGTGGATGTATGAAAAGCCAATTGGAGTTTTTTTTGTTTTAAAGTGCGCTATTTAAGTACTATGAATATAAAAGCAAGAGCAACAGTTGACTGAGTTTACTGTGGTAAAGCTTTGTGTCCAAGGATGAATCAAATTCATTATAGTCAATGCTTTGTATTTTCATATGAATGTAGGGTTAGTTTCACAAGACTGTGTCTGTTTAGGATAATTATAATTTAATATTTTCCTTTCATAAAGTTATCACTGTAGTTTATCTAAAATATGCTGAAAGCAAGGTTTTTTCCCTTGCATAAATTTAGAAGCACCCAGAGAGTTTAAAACTCCAAAGGAAGCTGTTTGATTTGCAAGGGAAGGCGAGGCAGGTTGCAATAGCACAGATTATTATAACTAATTAGAAGTCACACATCTGTTAACGTTCAGTTTGTCAGCACTCAGTTTAGTGTGTGTGTGTTTATTTCTCTTCCTCCTTTCTCTCCTTCTCTGTCTCTATTCCCCTCTTTCCATAAGTGTAAGTTGGGTTGGAGAGAAACTCTCAAAGGACAAGGATCAATTTATTTGAATTTGAAAATAATGAGGAGTCATTGTTATAATTTTGGTTATGGGTTTGGCTCTGTAAATGCTCAGTCATGTGAGTTGTCCTTATTTTAGAAGTAATCATGTTGAATTGAATGGCTTTGCTCATGTAATTTAAGGATGCTAAGGATTTTGGGGATCAAGACCTAATTTAAAACCTTGAATTTTTAAAAAACTGCAATTAAAACCATCGCTTGCTATTCTGATTTTGAATATTTGCTGTGTTTTACTTTCGGGGTGGTGGATTTTTATGCAAGGCTTCTATCATAATGCTAGCTATTAAAAAGGTGTTAGCATGAAATGACAAGAAAACCTAAGCAGCTTTATGAACATATTAAACAGCAATGTCTGCAGCTCCCGTGCTGTTTAGAGTGGGAAAGCAGCACTCTGTAGCTAAATAGCACAGTGTTGTTATCTGTGTGAATTATATTTAGTTGAATAACAAATGAAAAATTCAAGTTAGCATTTTTTTTTGCAATTAAAAAAAATTAATTTGCAGCTTGTAAATTAAAGTGGTTTAGAACATGGTTTAACCTTTCTATCCTGTGTTAACTATAATATGATCACTTCTATTATTGCATGATATACACTTATATTAAAAAAACACATTCGTTGAATTGCTGATTTGTTTTCAAACAATGAAATTTGTATTTGTGCAAATTATAGTAGGCACAGTGTTCTCTCATGTTTTCTCATCAAACAACCCAATTATACTTATAAATAGTGAGGTGCTAATGAACTGTTGTTCTGGAAAAGTTGATTTTTTTTTTTTTTTAACTTGGGTAGGAAAGGAAACACTTCACAATTTTAGAGTGCTTGCTTGGTGAGAAAATATTTGAAAATATTTTACTTATGTAAATCATGTTGGTGCTATCACTTTTAAATACACAACAGAAGCTAATCTAAAATCCCCATCAGTTCATATGGAGCGTAACTACATGCTTGACATTGTAAATTGCTCACTTAATTGGGAACTGAGGATTTACTTTTATTCATTGAGTTACAGAAGTTGTTTCCTAGGAGTTAATATTTCAGCTTGAAGTTTATCACTGCATTCACTAAATAGAAAGAGGTGATTTTTTGGATAATTGTGGTGATAAGGACATTTAAAGTAGTGGTTGTGGAGTTACAACACCAAAATGGTCAACAGTATCTTGAAGCAGCAGTGTAATGATAGTGCTGCACTATGTTGCTTTGTAATTGCTATGCAAAGAAAACACTGAGTTGCTGTTCCAACTGTGAATTAGTAATGTTTGTCCCATCCATAACATCTGAGTGACACAGGCACTGTCTCTGTAATAAACCTGTTTCTTAGGGTTTTTCAGTTCCCTCCCTACGTCCCTGTAAAACATGAACTTGGAAAGTTATCCTTTTGTTTTTGTACCAGGAATGGTGGGCATAAATTGGAGAGCCTTGCACTCATTTAAAGGATAAAATGGCCTCATAATCACCCGCAAGAAATCCCTGTTACTGTTTTTAAAAAGGGTTATAGCAGCTCTCGGCAAATATTTGCAATAAGTGGCAAAATTTATGCCTTGCTTTGTGGTAGTTGCGTGACCAGACAGTGGGGCATAGGATTGTTTTAAGGTTTTTACAGCTGCAGGGAAAAAGCATCTGTTCCTAGAAAAGCCTTCATTGTTTAATTTTGACACTGACTTTTCCATGCTGCTTGTACCAGTCGCTGGATTAGGTGCCACTAAGATAAAATTTGTTTTAAGTTGCTCCCAAATGCAGCTGTCACTATACACAGCCTTGTAGCTTAGGCAAAGGAGACATAATCAAAACAAGCATTTTTGTACAAGGTCATTTGGTAGACTGGGAAAGCTCAGAGCAGGAATTTTGACAATATTGTATCTTGTGAGTAGCTTGGCTGTCAGCTTTTGTGTTTGTTTAATAATTCTGGTGATCATTAATGTATGTGACTGTCTCAGAAATAATGAAAGGATTTTTTTAACTGCACTGCTTTTCTTTACATATACTTTATATTAAATTTATTTTGATTGAGCAGTTTCTGTGGTATTCAGTTACATCCATCCCATGTGTGCTTATTTGTATCTCTGTATCTCTACAGTGAAATGGAATGATTTACAAAAAGCAGGGAGAATTGACATTTTTGAAAGGGCTTCCATTTCTTTCCTTCAAAGTTTCCAGTGAATTAAAAATGAAAGAGCACTTCATTTTATGTATCCCAGAGTTGTGTTAATTTCTACCCAGCTGGTCTCAACTGATTGATACAAAGCCAAATTTGTGACTGCCTGCATTACAAAGTCTGTAATTTGCTAATGAATTATGATAATAATCTTTCATCACACATGAAAGATTTAGACAAACAATTTACTAACTATATAGTTTGATCACAATTTTTGGGTTTGTACCAAGCCTCAAATCTACTTTTATTTTTCCCTGCCTAGATTAGCAGACAAAGTGAACTTACTCTTCCCTTGTTTTGAAGGCAGTGATGCTGGAAGTTATACAGGGATGATGGTGGACAGCAGAAATGATACAAACTTGTAGTGTAAATATCAATATTTAATGTATAGACAAATAAAACCACCCAGTTTTCCAACTAGAGGAGCATCACAGTAGGCATGGCACAGGAAGTTGTTTGAGACTGCATCTGCTGTTGTGGGGACATAGAAATAAATAAAAATAGGGTACAGATGTTTCTCAAGTTCGACCTCCTCTGGGTATGGTGGAGGCAAACTAATTAAAACACAGCTGGACAAAGCCAAGGGACAAACTAGGCTTGAAAAGAATGGAAAAGAAACCCAAATCTTCCAGAAGAGGAGCAGCTGCCACAAGATCTGTCAGCTTGAGTGAAGCTTGTGGTTACCTGCATGTGAGGTCAGCAAAGAGTTGATCTGGAACACTCTAAGGCCTCTCTGAGGACAATGTTCACAGAAGGACATGAGCACCCCATAAGTCCTGTATGGAATCTGCCTGGTTTTGATCAGATCATCCATCTTCTGACCAAAGATTAGTTCCCACTTCTGTGGAACTTGCTCCTGTTCACAGGAAAAAGGAGAGGAGTTCTGTGTTCACAAGATCGACAGAGCTTGCAAAAAATAAAGAAATCTGTTGATCATTTTTCCGCTTCTTTTGGGCTCAGTAGAATGAGTTTAAGTAGATAATGCTTTGATGTCCACCCTAGGAAAACAATCAACCAAACAAAAAACCCCAAAGACCTTGCACACGTGTCCAGTGTTGCCATTGTTATGTGGATGAAACTCTTGACTTTGGTGGTTTCTGGCTTGATGTGCTTCAGACCACGAGTGACCCCAACCAACTGGTTTCTCACCCCAAAAACACACATGTATGACTGCTCCAGACACAATCACATTGAGATTCCTCTTGCTACTATTATATTAAGTATTATTTGACTGGTAAAAATATTTAAAAACCAAAGAGGTAGTAAAGATAAGAAAGTAGAACAACCAGAAGTGTCAAGAAAATGCCATCCAGAGCAGGGCCTGGTTATGTGGCCCTGTGAAAAGATCAGGAAAAGAACTTTGGGGCAGATGCTGCCTGGAAAGGGGCTTGAACTATGACCAAAGACTTTCTGCTTTATTATGTTGTTTGTCCTTATCATATTTAGGGAACTAGAAGTTTATGAGTAACAGGAGTGTGTTTATGAATCACTTCTTACTGTATCAGGTTATAAAAAAAAAAAGGCTTTAATTTGATTAGAAGGCAGTATTATTTTGGTCAAACTTTCTGATTAATGGAAAGCGCAGAAAAGTGGGGAGGGAAGTGTGAAAAACAGATTTTTTTTGTACCAACAACCTTAACTCTCACCACTCCTTTGCCCCCAGGAAGGTGATTCCATCTAGCAGCTGTTATCTGGTGTGTCTAATACCTAGTAGCTCTCTTGGAAATGATGATGTTACTGTAATTTGGAAGTACAGACTAGCCAAGGACCTTCATAATATTGGAAACAAATAACCAATTAAAGAAAAAAGGGAAAGAGAAGTAGAAAGAACAAGGATTTTTTATTATTCTTCTACAATTTCTATATAAGGAAGAGAGATCTTCCTACAAATATTTACCAATGAAATAGCAGTAAGTCTGTCTGTCTGGTGTCACATGGCAGAGCTGTACAGACCTTACTCCAACCCCAACAACCCAAGGACTGGCTTAATTTTAGGTTTTTTGTTCACAGCATCAGGGCAAAATATAGCACCCTAAATATCTCTTCAATTTCTTTCAGGAGAAACAGAAAGGTTTTACATTGATCTTATTTCGCTCATTTGTGATGACAAGCTACCTTTTACTGAACTTAGCAACTGTAACACAATAATTCTTATTTAAGAAACATTGTGAACTGTATCTGTGTCCTGTTATTAATTTTTCTGTAACTGTAATCTGAATTTCAGTTCAACATCTTCCCACTATATCTTGCATAAACTTCTGTTTGCACTTACTCACAAAGTTCTTCTTTTAAAGCAAGGACTTATTCCTGAATAATTCAAAAGTGGGGAGTGTAAGAAGTGCTTGGATTAATCTGGGGAGGGTTTTGTGTGTTGACAGTTTCACCTATATCTAACAGTCTCTTTCACCCACTCTGCTTAAAAGGTCTTGGCTCTTTTTTATTCTTTGCATTGACCTTGGGCTGGCAGAGAAAAGACCAGACTGCAGCTGAGAGCTCTGACCACAGGGCAGCCTAGGCCAGGACTAAGGCAAACAAAATGGAGAAGCTCTGACATTCACAAAGAGTGGAAGAGGACACTTTTTTTGTAGTACAAAGCAACACAGTGAAACTTCTCACCCTGATCCAGAAGGTAAACTGCCAACTCAGGCAGGTCCACATTAAGTTTTCAAGGATGGCTCTTATGATGCCTGTGGAAAATATGTAAATTCTGTAGATTATTCTGTGATGTTTGGGGTGAGCTGAAAGTTTCTTCTTTGATGAGCTAAGAGTAACAGACTGAGATGAAAATTGCTATGGAGATGCCTTTACTCTTCTCCTTAAATCTTCCCAAAGTGCAAGTTGCAGTTCTCAGCATTAGCACAGGGGACAGTGCAGTAGAGGTCTGCAGAGAAAACCTATTGATGGGAAAGATCTCTGCTCTTTATCTGTTTTGGCATTTGAACAGTGACCATTTCTAGCTGGTCATGTGGATTGAATCTTTCTTATTAATTGAAATTTCAAAATTGTGCATCTTCTCTTTTACTTTGGTCTTAATAGTAATTGGTTTGCCTGCTCAGGCTGTTTTGTCCTCCAAGCTGAAGTGTGCAGTAAGTTGGACAAGTGGGAGGTTTAAGATCAGGAGTGTGTGTTTGAAGTGAAACACCAATGCAGTTCCATTTTACAAGGTCTGCATCTACATCAGTCCCTTGGTGCAAATCAGTGTTTTCAAACCTTGCAGCACTGGGAAACCTCCATTTTAGCAGAATCAATGTCATTTAAAAAATAACTTTGTAAACAGAGGAGGTAGAATCTTCTTGAAGAGGAACAAATAAATGAAAGATTGAGTGGAAAGTGGATGTGCTGGGTGTTTTCAGCTCACTTCAGAGAAGCCATGCAAAAAATCACCATGAGCAGTAAGACGAGCTTTTTAAATAGCCAAAAAGAAACAGTTTTCCCCTTAGAGAACTACATTACCATTGTGTTCTGTTAATTTTTTTTTCTCAAGATCAGTTTGAAGTGAGGAACAATAAAACTTGGAGATTAAATGTTTATTCTGCAGCCTAAGTGCAAACTGTTTGAAGTAGAGGATAATTTTAGCACAGTCCAAAATAAGCGTCTGTTGTCTCAAGACATTGGTATCAGCTGAGAACTGAAAATCAATTTCAGTTCTCATTTTGTGTCTTTTGTCTTGTGTCAGTTTTTAGGTCAGATCTAGGATCACTCAGATATGACTTACAAAATCTGACAGTCAACCAGCTGTATTTTTAACTCTGTAGGTCCTTTTGCTTGCTTAGTAAACAGTGTCTTTTTCTCTTCTTTTTTTCAATCTTCTGTTAAAGTTTTTTGTTCTTCTGTTTCTTTTATTTTTATGATTGTCCACATACATGCTTTCTTTTGTAGAGCTTTCTCCTTTCTGCCTATCATCTTGTGTTTTATTGACTTTTGCAGGTTTTAATGAAAACAGTTCTAAGAATTTCTTCATTTCTGCTTGATTAAATAAAATTTTAGTACCTGGCCTCACTTTCCTAAATACTGTTTTCTCCTTACAATACAATACAATACAGAAAAAAAATACTGTCAGAAACTTTTAAAGTGTTGTTCTTTTTACACTTTTCTTTTGCAGAATCCTTGTGTTTTCAATTATATTTGAAAGCTGTTCTTGTATGTCACTGTAGTACATGTTAATATGTCAGAGACTGAATTTTCACTAATTATTAATAATAATGAATATGAAATAGAAATTCTGTCAACTAAATTTTTAATGCTGGTGCTAATTGTGCTAGTTAAAAAATATTACACATTCCTAGGATTTAGAGAGGAATTATTTTTACATTTTTGATGACATTTTGTTGCTGTATATTTTATACACTGAATTTGCATAACTATTAGTATCCTTGTGGCTCAGAAGAGAAGAAGCTGTTAGTTTGGATCTGTCAAATAGTTGTTTTATTAATTTATTCTCAAGGAAAAACCAGACAGAATAGCTGAATATGTAAATGAGCAGCTTGTGATGCTATAACTTGTCAAATAACCATTGATGCAGTATAGCTGAGCAAACTGTTTCAGTGTGTGCATATACAGTAGGTATTTCTCTCCAAATTAATATTTGCATTTGAAATATGAGTGTAGTGCAAATACATGAGAAGTATATAACAATTAATAATGTTTTGTGTTTGATGTTTACATATTATGTGCTCTGTATTTTAATTCTACGTGTTATGTGCTTCTTTAATAATTTTGAATTAGTCTTTCAAATATATTGATTTAAAGGGATTTATTAATTAATTATTAAGGTTTGATAGGCATTTATATCCTTGACCTTGGTTGGGTTTGGTCAGTAGTTAGTTGGCATTTCTTGAGGTTGCCATTTTGATTCCATGACCTTCCACAGTCTATTGATTCCATGTAGCAAATTGTTACCTTTATTACATTAATGAGTTAGTAAAAAAAGCTGGCGTGTTCTTCAATGCTTTAGTGTCCCCTCAGGGATTTCTTTCCCTGATGACTTTCTTCAACCAGAAGGACTTTGGATCCATCCTTTGACTTTGGATGATCTTTGACTGCTTGGCAATTTAAGTGTCTTATTAGGAGTTGCTGGAAAGTAATACATTGGTACATTAGAAAGGACTGGAAAGTTTGGAGTTCATATCATGAATAGAAACATGCTTACACCATTAATTTCTGTATGCATGTTACCCCTGTTCTTCCACTGCTAAAATCATGACTTGTTGGGGTTTTCTTTTCAGTTCTTTTTCCAATGTAGTGATAAATGTCACTGTTATAGAAAAGGTGTAAAAGTGCTCTGCCACATCGTGAGGTTCATGGTATTTTGGAGGAGTTCAGTGTTGCAGCAATGGTTCTGTGCTCTCAGGGAGTGGAGTGAGGGATTTGGAGCAGTGTTTATGCAAAACAGATATACCTGTATTACCAAAATGCACCTTTTTAGGTAGCTTTATAAAAAATGAAGACCTTGTAGCACCATAATTTGAAGGCCAGTTCTGCCTCAGAAATAGGATTTAGCTCTCTCAAAGCTGTTGTTGTCCTCTGGAACTCGTGTCCTTCCACCCTCTTCGTAGAGGTGTTCCCAGAGCTCCAGGGTGGGAGAGGGAGGAGGAGAGGATGAGCTGTTCTCAGCAGCCCTCTGCTCTTAAGACTTCTGTTTGGGATCCTAGCTGGGAGTTAATGTCATTTTACAGCTGTATTTAACTCGCTGTCATCCTGCTCCCCTCTTCTCCCCTCTGCTGCTTTGAAGGCAGCCCCTGGGGTCAGTGCCAGCCTGGCTCGAGCAGGAGCTGAGCCACTGCTCAGACAGGGAGCCTGGGAAGCAGTGCAGAAGCAGGAGCCAGGCAGACCTGTCAATGGCTTTTTTTTTCCCCTCCCTGAGTGTTAATTGTGGTCACAAGAGTTAAATGTTGCTGTAAAATTAACATCTTGGTATTATGTATTTATTTTCCACCATGTAGCTTCAATGTCAAGTTTACCCAGCAGACAAGTCAAAACAAGATCATTTTTTTCTAACTGCTGCTACCAGCAAGTCTCAGCCTGGGATCTCAGAAAATCACAGTGTTCCTTCTAGTTAGCAGCTAATAGGAAACAATAAAGATTTAAGGTTCAGGATTTAATTGGCACTGATGCTGATGCAGGAAGAACAAACCGTACATGGTTTACTCTTCTGAAGCTTTATTGATTATTTTTTAAAAGGAAAGCTCTGATGAAAGTAAAAAGAGGAGTTTAATTTGCAAGTATTTCTACACAGTTTTTATTCTGAAATGTGCTTTTCTATCCTCCTCTGTCCCTGCACAGTAAAAATACCTTAAGATCTTCTGAATCAGAGAGAGATAGTGAAAAACAGAAGTGCAGGGCTGTCATTTCTACTGTTCATCTTATTCATTTGGGTGGTATTGCAGCTTTCTTACAGGTTAATTTTACATTTTTCCCAAGGCTAATGTCTCATGTGCAGTTGTAAGCATTTTTAAGACAGTGTAACATTAGCATATTCTCAAAATCTCCATCCCAGATTCCAGTGTTTTAGTGACCTATTGCCAGGATTGCATCTGGAATATCAGTCTGGAAGAGGGGATGATACAAACAGTAGCTTCCTGTTTTTCTGACACTGCCTCTATACCAAAACCTAGAAACTGGATCTTTTCTCATCACTTACACAACTGAACTTTTGAATTTCAGTGAGTAACTGAGGGTTTTTCTTCAGGCACAGATTGATTCCACTCTTTCAGAGTCTCCAGCAAGGTCAGAGATGTGCAGCAGAACCAACTGCAGATGTCTTTGAATGACTTCCTGCTCCCACAGCTTCCTTGCAAATCAAGATAGAGCCCTTGGTTTATCCTCACTGGCAAAGCCACCATAGGTGAACTTACATTTAGTAGCTGCTATCTCAATCTCTACTTTCAAAAATATTTTGAAAAGTTTGGAAAGGAGTGACTTATTTCCCTTCCAATCTCACCTCTCCCTTTCCTCCATAGCTTTGGTGACAGAACACACCCATTTCTCCTGATCTGGAATTAGAATTTAAAATGCCTGTCACTGTGACACCATGACTAGCAGCTCTTAGCTCTTTGTTGGCTTTCTGCCATCTGTGCCATGTGTTTTCCTGCTGCTTTCCAGGAATTCGTTTTTGTAAGACATCTGCAGGCAAACCTTTTCTGGGACTTCTAATCCATTAGGCTTTAGTAATGGCCTCTTATTTCAAGGGAGGAGGATTTTACAGAAACTATTTGAAACATCTCAAATGTATACAAGATGATGATACTTATCTTTAAAATAGAGTGTCCAAAAGCTTTTATTTTGCATTCATGTGGAGAATTGTTATGTTTCTGATCCGGTTTTCCTGCTCCAGGAGGTCATTCTGTGCCAGATTCCTGTCTGTGTACATTGTAACTCATCTTTTTTGGTTCCTACCCAGTTAGTACTACTATTCATGCATGTCTTACTTAAAAACACAAGGCTGCAACCTAAATTCACCAGATTTATTGTCATCAGTCATGCCTTCTGTGTGAGTGGATAGACCTTTTTCTAATGGTTGGTGGGTAAGTGAGAGCTCACTGGCCCAGACAGGGTCACAAGCTGTTTATAAAATGTTTTTCAGCTGCTATTGATAGTGTGTGTGCTTAAGCCTCACATACCACAGTGTCATGGTGGTGGATCACACTTTAATAAGTGATCAGGCATCTGACTTCTCTCTTAGAAAGCATTTGGCCTGTTAGAAAAGGCCCATTCCCTTCTTATGCATCTGTGTGAGTGCTGAAGGGTTGTGTGTCCCACTGATTTGGAACGTTTTTGAGGAGACACCTGGGAGGATATCCTCAAAACTGTCCAGGTTGTGGTTACTCAAGGCTGATCTAGTTCCACTTACAACAAAAAAAAAAGGGCTAATAAATCTGTTCTAGTCCTTAAGTCTCTTTAGCCTTGCCTATTATATCACTGATCTGTTGGATGTGCCTCTAATTAATTTTCTTCTAAGTATTCTTGCATAGATATGAAAGAAGTGATTATGATTTTACTGTCCTGTTTGAAACACTTTTAGGTCCAGGGCATACTCTCTGTGCAGGTGAGTGACCAGTGAAATCTCTCAGTCCTTTCTTCAAGCTTCCAGCTTGTTATTGCTGGACTGTGACAGATTTGTCTTCCCCATCTCAAATCCATGGCCCCCATGGTGAATGTGGATGCTCTCAGGGTTAGAGGATGCTTGCTTGTCTCCAGTAGGGGATGTTCATCCTAACAGGGTGAAGTAGTCCTGGAAACTCAACAAGATAAAGCTGAATGACCTGGTTTTTGCTAGAAGTCTAGACCCTTGTCTCTTGTGGAAACTTATTTCCAAGGTATATTGGATTGTTGTCTGGATATTAGTGCAGCGCTCTCAGATATAACTTAGTTACCCAATAAATCTGTCATCTCCTCCTGTTACCCATTAGTAGAAACAAGGACATTTGCTGCTTGAAGCAGCACTTCCCTGGTGCTGATAAATAACTGTCCTTCCTGGTCTGCTTCCTTTGTCATTGTTGCAGTGAGGCAAAAAAATATCTGGGAGCATGTGAAAAATAAAGACTCGGTGTAACTCTCTTGTTGCTATAACAGAATAATAAAAAGACTGTGTGGGAGCAATTCATTACTCTTTTCCTTTCAAGCACTTAAAAGAAAAACAGAGCTGAAAATATTTCTTTGGGAGATACTGAAATACCTCATTAGTTCTTTCTTTTTATTGGCTATTGAGGTGACAATTCTGTAACAGGAATGAACGTGAGGATGAATTTTGCTTTGATTTATAGAAATGTGTTAATTTGAGCTGAATAGATCTTTTCAGATCTTAATGTTTGTTATCTGTGAATCTTGTTTTGTATACATAGTTTCTAGTTTTATTTTAGATAAAGGAATACTGATGGAGACTATGTTAATTCTGTGCAGCATTGGAGGTGTTTTTGGGGAAATGAGTAGCTAGGATTCACTAATCTGTAATTTAAGTAATTTTTTTCATTAAATGGAGTAGTGTTCACTGCTTATTTAATAGTTATAGAATTCCATGTCAAGCTAAGACTGAAAAGCACAGAGAAAATAATACGTATGTTTAATTAATTAAGTTAACCTTTATTCAAGTCTTTCCATTTCAGTGAGATGACAAGTTTGCACAATAGAATAGTGAAAATGGTCAGAATAGCTTTATATTAGCTCATTTTCTGAAGTGATCATTAAGTTTTCTGTTGTTGTTCTGCTGCAAATGAATGGTGAGCTTTGTAAAGGCTGGACTCTGCAGAAGAGGTAACTCCTGTAGTGTTTTGGTCAAACACTAATGAAATTGCAGTTAGTTGTATATTCAAGAAATACTGACTGCTCCATCCTGAAACAGCTTTGTGTGTTTCTGGGTCACTCAGACCAGACTATTCATGGAGGTGGCCACTGTTGAAGGCACAGCAAATGAACTCATTGCATTGAGAGAGACTCAGCTGTGCACTCCTCTTAGTGGAACAAGATAGTGTAGTTTTCTTTTAGTATTTTGGAATTCTAAAGGAAAATGTGATTTCAATATTGTAGACTACTTATATTGTTAATTCAGGCAGTCCAGGTCTGGAAGCCAGTCCAGTTCAGGAAAAATGCCTGAACCAGAGGTTGCAGGACTGGGGCCTTATCAGCACTTCTTTTCTTCATAAAAATCTTCCTGTTTGTAAAGAAAAGTTCCTCACTTGAGTGGCTTGCAGTTAATTTTTGTCTCCAAATTGATCTATGGAGTTCACAGTTACTGTTTATTCTCATTTTCTAACACTTTCCCTTCATCTTCCCCTGTCTGCACCTGTGTAGAACTTACACCTCAGGTTTTCTAGTGTTCCTCTTGGCTTAGTGTGTTTATTTTAACTGTTCCTAATATTTTTCTGTTATCTGATAACCTGACAACTTGAACCTAACTAATTTGCTTTTCCCATCAACTTTTTGTATTGCAAGTACTTGTGACTCATGTATACTTGTTCAAGTACTGACTTGTTTGGGCAAAGACTTAAATGAAAGAAAGAAGAGCCAGGGAGAATGCAGATTGGGCTTTTTGGCCAGCTTGCAGCTGGTTTCTTCAAATATATTCTGTTTTTTGAGGAAATGTGTTTAAATAAATAAATTTATAAATATGCTAAAAGTAGCATTATTGACAAAATGGAAACAAATTTGTATGACTTCTTTTGGTAGACATAAAAATCTATATTTGGATTGTACCTTTGCCTGACTCATTTTGTTAACTCAGTGGAATTTCATCTCTACTTCACTCACAGCCTTAGTGTCTTTAACTTTTAAAAATCCTGGTGCAGATCAATGTTCACCTTATTGTGGAAGAGGAAGGCAGGGCAAATACTTCAGGCATCAATAAAGATTCTTGTCCCACATTCAGAAAACTCATGCTATGTTTTCACCTGTACTGCATTACTGTTACACTGAAAACTGTCAGTAAAAAGAAATTAAAGAGGTAGAGGTCTTAATATTCTTGTATGTTTTTAGTTCCTGTGTTAAAAAACAAAAGCAAGTCTAATACTTGATATTTGCTCATCTTCTTGCTTTATTTTTTTAAGAATTTGTTTATTAGAAGCCTGTTTCATATTGACTTTGAATGCAGAAAAAGATTTAACTTTTCTATGATGTAACAATAAATTTTTGAAAGCTTTAAAATTGTTTCCAATGGAATTGTATTTGGGACACAATTTCAGGGAAGCAATGCTTTAAAATAATATACTTTAGAACTTTTTTTCTACATCATATAGAGGAAAATATATACTTTTAAAACATGTTAAGTATGTTCTACATGAAAGATTTTTCTCTATCTTATTAAGTAAAGGAGGGGATTTTTTTGGGTGGAAGATTCCATAGTTAAAGATGTAAACCAGCAATTTCTTGCTTCTATAGTACAACATAGTTCAGAGCTGAGATTAGAGAAACCCTGTAGAGTGGCTAATACTTGAGGGCATCCCCAACTAGAAAAGTATGTGAATTTAGGCATGGGAGGAAGGAAGGATCTGCTTTAAATTTAGTGTAGGGTCACTGAGTCTTAATGATAGATTAAACAAGGGAGGTGGAATAATGAATAGGGGTATGCAATGTGTAGCACTAATACCAGAAGTCCATGGTTTTCACTGGTTATTTAATGTCTTTTCCCATATGTTTCTGAATAGAGCAGGTTATGGCAGGGATGAGCTAAGGAATAGCTTTGTTAGTGAATTGTTAAATAGACTGAATTCTCTTTCTAAAAATCTAAATGTATGTAGGAGAGCTGCTTGTTAATACTGTGATTGGGCACCTGGCATGCATACACCTTAAATGTAGCAGTGTTAGTAACTGTGGTGTTATTGAGGTGGGTCTGTTGATATTCTTAAAACACAGTGAAGGTTTGTCTGCAATTCTTTTCCATGGTGGAACTAACAGCCATTACTTCATTCAAGCAGAAATCAATTTCAAATTACTTCTGAATATTGGGGATATAAAATCCCCTAAAGAGATTTCATTTGGTAGCCACAATGATGGAATGGAGGAAGTACCCAGAAATGTTTTTGTTAGTAGAAATTTGACTGACAGCTCAATGAACATTGTTTTATAGTTTAACTTGAATTCAGAATAACATGAATAGAATATGCATGTGAAATGCAACCACATCAAAGAATTTATTAAATTCATAGTTAGAGTGACTGAGAAAAGATGTCACAGTTTACTTTAGAGTTGAGTTCCTACAGAGCTTTCACATAAGAGTCTGCCAAATACCTGACACCAACAACTGAAGTGAACCAAGTAAGTCAGCACTTGAGTTACTGATGGGTTTCTGGATGACCCAACCTCTCTTTTTATGGTCATAATACCTGAGAGGCTTTAGAGAAAATGCACCTTGCACATAATTTTTGCTTTAGGAAATTAATACAATGCACAAGACCTTTTATATCTGTGGCTTATCTTAATTATTTAGGTGCACCTTATGTGCTGGCCCTGGGAATAAAAGGGCTGCAGATTGAGTCTGCCCATCTCTCTTCACTAAGCAGCAGGTTTGCTGTGGCCTGTAAGTGTAAAAGTAGTGGGAAGAGAGAAGTAAAACTTTGAAGTTAGAGGTATTGGAGGATTTCTTTATGTGAAAATACTTCACAGCTCTCTGTGTGACTGTGGTACTTTGCTTTACAAAGTTAATAGATTGAACTGTTTTTCATATAATGTGTATATTTGCAAATACTTTATGGAGCATTTACAAAAATTTGGAATAGTTTTTATGTTGTCTCTAGGAGCAAGAAAATATGGTCTCTCCCAAAAGTTTGTTGGAGATTTGTTTGTTATTGTCTGGAGAACAAATAAAAACAGATGAGAAAATACTGATTTTGTGATGTTCTTTCTCAGACCAAAATTGATAGGCTTATCACTTCAAATCAGGATTGCTCTGAAACAAATGTCATTTATGCCTTTTTTAAAGACTGAATCAGTTTCCATTCTGAAACATAATTGGGTAGGAGTGGAGTAAGATACTATTAGTCAGTGAAATGGGTCCAGGAGTGTATTTCTTGGAGTCGTAATCTGAGGTTTATGGGAGGCAGTAGGATTTCTTCTCTCATGGAACCAAAGTGAAAGGAAGCTTTTAGGTGGGAGCTTTTTGGTTGGGTTTTGGGTTTTTCCCCCCTTTTCCCCTGTGTGTATGTAAATAGTGGTCTTTACTATGATTAAATGCAGTAACAATTGGACCTTTAAATTCCATTCTCCTTACTAGTTCCTAAAATGACCATTTGTTTTGTCATTCATTGGTTTCAGTGATTACTTTTGGAACCCTTGAAAATTTCCAAGT
Organism: Notiomystis cincta; assembly: GCA_013398075.1. NCBI lineage: Eukaryota > Metazoa > Chordata > Aves > Passeriformes > Notiomystidae > Notiomystis > Notiomystis cincta. The sequence continues at coordinate 248,391 of VZRX01001700.1, forward strand.
AGGGAAGTGACCAAAGACCAATTTATGTATCCATCATGCTTGGGCTGTTGTAAACCAGTTACTTTATAAATGATGATGAGGTTTGATTAGAAATATATTTGTCTAAATTTTTCTTCCGTTCTGAACCTGACAGCTGTGAAAATGTAACAGATCTCCTTTCCAATGCAAGAGTCACATCCACTCTGTCTTTCATTTCCAGTGATAATTCAGACCCTAGAAATGATCTTTGAGGTCCTTATGAGTGGGAGCCTGACTGTATCCATGAGAGTCACTGTGCTATAACTGAATATATGTACAAGTCATGTGGACAAGGTGGGACCAAGCCTGGTACCAGGCATGGAGATTTTTTCTTACTTCCCAGTTTTAATTCACATTTTACCATTTCCCAGCAGTGACAGTAGCTTCTGGTAAGTCTCAGAGATGTTAGGATGGACAGAATGTGTATTTAATAGTTGAAATTGTGTTTTCATACCAATTTTGAATAGCTTGGATCAAAGTTAGTGCTCTTGGCATGTACTTAACTTCATGATCAGTAAGTATCAAGGTATTTGGCAATGTCTCAACGTTTCAGGACAAAATCAACTGGAACTGGGACCTTGGGGGTAAAAATGTTAGAAACTGTATTTACCCTTCATATTGCAGCTGAATGTTTTGCAAAGGAGCATTTGCCTGCTGATGGTGATCTGGTGATAGATGCCTGAGGAGCAGTTGCCTGTTGACTTTCCTCATGTGCATAGAGATCAGTTAAAAGTTTCCACAGAGCAGTGCTGTGCTTTATTTAGGTAACAAGGAAGTGATATTTTCTCAAATGACCATTCCTACTGAATGGAAAAACAAGCTAGGACATCAAAATGTATCTTTTCTGTGTCAGTGCATGTCAAACAATCAGACAAGCAAACAAACTTCAGGTATTACCAGCAGTTTTATTTTGTTAGTAGAAGTGTTTAAGGCGTTTTCAAATAAATTTGTAAAATTGTTTTGGCAGTAAGTCTTTGTTGTTTGATCTCTTTTAACCCCAATCACATCTTCCTTTCAATCTCTAATGTCACAGCTAGCTCACACTCTTAATTCTTTCATACCCCATTTCAACCTCATGCTTGTGTGCTGCTAAAATGATTTTTTTAAAAATACTCATGTCTCTTGCCCCAATTTCTTAAGAATGTGTTTTCCCTTCTCCTTCTATAGGAATTTGTTTCTTCTTTTAACCTTCTATTAAAAAAATCAAAGGGTCATGCAGTTTAAAGTTCAGAGGGGATTATCACAATTAGGTCTCCTAGGCACTACAAGCAATGAATAATAATAATTATGTGAGCTGAACCTTTGCACAGTGCAGGCCATATAGCAGCATCCAGGAACTTGAGCATCAAGTTCAGAGGATTGTACCTTGCATTTAGCAATAATGCTTCTCTGCATTTTAGGGATTTAAGGATGGAGATCAGCAAAGAGGTTTCTTTGTTTTACAGAATTAAAACATGCATGTATGCTGCAGAAAACTGAGGCATTGAGAACTAAACCCACCTTTTAAAGACAGCCAGACAGCTGTATGTAGAATTTTAATATAGTGTATAGTATAACATTGTGAATATACTTAACATTTGCCATGTGCTGCAGCCCATGAAAAGGCTGAGGCAAGGCAGTTGCAAAAAGTAGCATCTGACAGCTTGAAGAGAGCTCAGATTAATTCTCAAAATTGTCTGGACAGGAAGCTGAGGTTGGAAAAATATCTCACTAAGTATTTGAGGGAACATCTCATGTGCTTGGGGCATTCATCTTTTCAGATTTTGTTAGAGGGTTGTGTGTGTGTATATATATATATATATATATATATATATATATATATATTCTGTTTCAAAATGTGCAAGTTTTAACTGAAATTATAGTAGTAGTGCCTAATGAGCCATTTTATTGTAGATGGTAATGGTAAGATACACACTTGGCACAGATCCATTAAAAAAGGTCAAATTACATCCAAGAAAGGTTGGTTTAAAAGAGGTTTAAAGTATGAGCTCAAGTTAATGAAATAGAGGATAATGAAGTATGAATAATTGTGGAATCTAGAAAAATAATTTATTCACAATATTATTTCTATTGCTGAAAGGAAACTGCCAAATGCTTCTTTGCAAAAATTTACAAAATGTAATGAATCTTAAATATCATTACAATTAATGAATTTCTAAATACTCTGGTCATTCCCAAACAGGATGAACTTCTGATAACTCCTAATTGACAAAAATTTCTAAATTATTTGAGTAAGTGTTACAGCTCAGAAATGCAGTTNACAATTAATGAATTTCTAAATACTCTGGTCATTCCCAAACAGGATGAACTTCTGATAACTCCTAATTGACAAAAATTTCTAAATTATTTGAGTAAGTGTTACAGCTCAGAAATGCAGTTGCTCAGTGAGGCTGTAAAAGTGGGTTGGTGGTGTCAGGGAAGGTGTGTCTCAGCTGCAGAACAGGAGGACAGAACACAGCCAGCTAGCTCTGGAAAAAACAGTTTATTTTCTGAATTTAGGACACTTGAAGTTTGCCAGTAGTATTTCACATGAGTTATTTGGACTAGTTGTAGTCATCAAGAATTTATATAAGTGAAATGGAATTAACTGGAGGGTTTTTTTTTATTTTGTTTGATGACACATTCTGATGGATGTAAATCTGGGGAAATGAGGTTATAAATGCATAGTTGGGAAGTAAAGAATCCATATTCCTTTCTGGAAGTGGTGCTGGTTCCTCATATTTAGTACCTTGTTTTCCTAAATGAGATGTTTTTACTAAACTGCTTTGCTGAATCATCTCTTTGTTCAGGTGATTCACCTTAACATTTCTCTGACTGCTTACAGATTCTTTCTCCTGAAAGTTTTCCTCCCTCTCCCATTTTAAAATACATAATAGCCAAGTAAAACTTTAACTTTACATTTACTTATCCAGCCACTTAATCTGTCAGAGTAGTTACCAGTTTCTCCTTGCCTCATCTCTCAAACTGAACATAGTGTTTACATTAAAATATTCATTTAATCCCTCAATATATGAAGTTCTTACTCCAACTTTCCAACCATGAGAGCAAAATTCATGTGCTTCAGTCTCTCTTCTAAATACTGAAATGAAAGAATTGGAAACATCAGAAAATACATTTGCTCTGTGTTTAATATGATGTAATCTTCTTGGTTTGAACTCTTATCAGCAAAATGTCACCAAAAAATTGCACATTATTTTCCAGATCTGAGTTAATTTAAACAATTTCACCCAGGTTTTTAAAGAATATATTGTCACAGTATTTTTTGAGTGCTACAGTGCAGTGCAACCCATTTTTGACATAGTTTAAACTGGGTTTATTTGGCTTCAAACACTGTTTTGTACACTTTGAAGCTGGATGCATTAGTGGCATTTTTGTATATGAAATATGTTTAATTGTGGAAGAATGGTGCAGAAAAACTTGGCATAAAGTTTTCTGTTGCTTTTGTGTGTGTTGTAAGTCACTGATGAATTCTGCTTTGTATGTGGCTGATGTACAATGGACATGCAGGTTCTCTTAGGGCCCTTTGGGAAAGCCTGAAATTGCACATTGTTTTTAATTTCAAAATGAAACAGTCCTAATGAGAGGGAAGAGAATACTACTTTCATGAGGTAGGCACGTTTTGGTGCTTTTCTTTGTTTCAGTTTGATTTGTCATAATAGAATAAGCAAGTAATGTATTTTGGACATTGAATTAAAATCAGTTTTGTTAGAATATAATGCATTTCTGTTCTGCATTAAACAAGAAACATGGTTTCAAAGCTTTAATCAAACTTAGTGCATGCAGACCTGAATATTTTCAGAGATACTAAAAGCAAAAATAGTAATTTAAAGGAAGAGATATGAAATAAAAAATTAATTAGAAAACATGTTTTAGTAAAACACAGTGGAGTTCCTGTGCATTTTATAAAAGTGCTAAATCACAACTGACTTTTGGCTGATAGGCTTGGGCAGGTGAGGTTTTCTTTTGCACTCAGTATAGATTTTGAATATTTACATTGGAAGTGTATTTTTTTCCTTTAGATTACAACAGAGTGAATTGAATATGTGTAAATGTAAATAGCATAGTGAGTCTTCCTTAGAGAGTTTCAGTGGTATAAAATCTGCGAGAAGCAGATGCTGTTATTTAAAAATAGCCCAGTCCTGACATCTTAATTCATTAACTGGAAGCATTCTGTAATTTAAACTTCATTCAGGTCCTAGGAGGAGAGGCAGGTTATCATTTGATGTCTTTAGAATTGCACTATAATTTCTAAAGTAAAACTTACAATAAAATTAAAATTTGATTATTTAAATAACCTTTTTTTTTTATGTTGTAGTATAGTTTATTGTATTATGTAATGGAAATATAACACAATCAAAATTGTGAGTGGAGCAGACTTAGAACCTTTCCCTTAAATGAGGTAAAGTAACCTGAGAGTTCTGGTTTGGGTGTTAGTGGTGCCTCACACAGTGCACTACACTGCTAGGTATGAATATATCCCACTTATGGGGTAGCTGGCTAAAAATTACTTCTAAAGCAGAGTTGTGGCAGAGGTGCTGATTCAGAAATGGTTTCTCTCTAGTTTTGCATCGCTGTATTTTTAATAATTCTTGTTAGTCCACAATTAACTGAAATCACCCTTTTATCTAACCAATCTTTTTGTTCATAGCTGTTGATAACATCATTATCTTTTCAAATTCACCATTTTATCACCTTTGATGCTTCTCTGTGCTTAGAAATTTGGTTGATTCTGCCCCTGCTTCCCATCTATTCCTGCCAGATTCCCAGTGCTCTTTTCTATCTGTTGGAATTTTGCCTGGCAGAGATGTTAAAGGCTTTCATCTATAATCTTTAAGCCTATCACTTTAGCTGGGTTTGCCTCCTTTCTTTCTTCACCAGAATTCTTCTGTTTACTTTGGAGTTCTTGCTGGCACTGCCCCATCCATATCATTGCTGTCCCCTAAAAATTTTGGTTACTTGTCTGGACTTCTTCTCTGTTACAATGTCACAGTCAAGATTTCCACTGTACCATCAGTGCCCCATGCAGACTTGGACTGTCTGCATCTGATCTCATTTCCCTGCATCCCCCAACTCACATTCCACATTCCTCACAGTCCTCTGACTTTATTGCTCCTTTTGTCTGCCTTTCATGCACTCATTTTTGCACTGTCTTTCATGCTGCCTATGTGCCTGGAACAGTCTTTAGCATCTCAGCCAATTTACAGCTTTGCATAAATTATATTTAATAATAAGACTAACAAAAGTTCATTATGTACATTATTTCACTTAACTTTGTACCTGCATAAGCAGAAAACAGCCTGAGGGATACTACTGTTAAACTTTGTTGTGATTTGTTGTGATTCAAAGATACAGATTCAGGCAGGACAGTTCTTTGATGATTCAGCATAAATTTAATTTTTTTAATCAGTTAGTAAGTGTTAGATTTTTGGGTTTTTACAGTAGGTTTCAGATTTTTCTAATTAAGAGATGAGAAAATAGCTACTTATTCCTGCTAAGTGCAATAACCAGAAGGTTGTTGTCATCACGGTACCTGGTACAGACTTTTTGCCCTGTGGAACATTTTGCTTCACTTTATCCTTACTAATATGAATGTTGCAGGAGTTGAATTTTGGATTAGCTTCATATCTGCAAACAAAATGTGTCTTTTGTGTTTACTCTTACTTAAAACAACATATTCATCTGCTTAAAGAAACCAGTGAAAGGTAGGAAGGTAACACTGCCTCTGTCTGGGAAGTTTTCTGAGTGTGTTGGCTACTTGGACATAAGGGTTTTCTTAAAATAGTAGAAGTCATTTAATACTTTAACTCCCTTCTAACATCAGTGAAAATGAGCTGAGAGTAAAACCTCACATGGTTTTCCAGCATCAGTATATACATGCAAGGCAGGGCATTCTGCAGGAATTATCCATAATTTTCCAAGTAAGACTGCATCTGAAATATATGGGCTGCTTTTTTTTCTTTTTCTGTTTAAATGGTTGTATTGATACTGTTTACAGCTGAGTAGTGAAACCAAATAGATGTGCCTTTAATTTGTTTTTAAATGATCTCTTATATTCTGGAGATGATAATCTGAGGGGTGGCTGCCATAGTAATGTGCCAGTCACCATGGCATCTGAACATTATGAAAAGACATTCTGGGCTGCACAAAGACAATGCCACCAATTCGTATTTCAAACTGATCAAAAGTGGGGGACCAAAAAGTTTGCCAATAAATGTAGCTCAGTGGATAGCACTGCAATTTAGAATTTGCTTTACACAATAAAGATTTCAGTCCTCCTCTCACTGCCAAGTGAATTTATAAGTAAAATCCTTAATGCAGACTTTGTCCATTTACTGTGCTAATTTTTTCAGTTGTGTGAAGTGTGTGGCTGTAGATTTTTTTTGGCCCAGTGAAGGAGCAGTTTCCAGTTATGCTTTAAATGAATCTTCAGAACTTTTTCCTCCTCATGGAGTTTTTCACTTTAAACTGAAATTAGGTCAGTTAATGGAGAAAAGGGGTTTTCTATACTCAACTAAATATTCTAATCCCTAAAACATTTTACAGTCTGCTTTCATAATAGCATTCTAATTATCAAAGAAACCAAAAATCAAATCATTATTTAAAAGCAAGCTTATTTTATCTTAAATAATTGATTGTGGCTTGTTATTTGAAAGAGGACTACTTTGGCATGAATTCCAAATCCAGTTATGATCTTAACTCAAGCAGTTTGTTTAGTCAAACATTACTCTAATCAGTCTTCCATGGTCCCCTACCCAGCCAGGCCTGCCTATAACAACTGGTTTATTCTGCGACGAGTTGCTCAACAGATGTCATTGTGGTAGAATAATGCAGCAGAATACTTGTGCCTTGGCTAAAATTGCTTCAACTTTGATCACTTTTGTCCAGCACATCAGTCTGGCATTGTGCTTTATACCAACATAACACTTTACCCCGAGCATGCCTTTCAAGCTTAGAATAGCAGAGGAATGTTATTGAATTCAGTGCAGTTACAGATGAGTTAATGAAAGAAGGGAAATACTGTTTTTTTCATAATGCCTTTCTGTTGTACTTTGGAATTAAAAGGGAATTTGAGGAATGTGACTTCCGAGTTATTTATTTTTACTTCTGAAGGCTTTTTGAAAACAATATTATGTAGTCCTACTGATCCCATGTTTTTGTAAATAAGTTTGACTTGTTATTTAAAAATAGCGCACTCCGGAGTTTTGTATTGTGAAAATAATATTTTTTCTGGTGTGTAAGTGGAAAATAAATATTACACAGGGACGGTTTATCCTGGTTTTTAATGCAAGAAAACTAAACCAGCAAGAAATGTGTTCTCATGATCACACAGAGATCAGGATTGTTACATTTTGGGCTGTTGTGAGGTCAGTATGAAGCAACATTTCTTTACAAAGCCATCAAGGACACTATGAGAAAGCACTAAAATGAAGTCCACTTGAATTGCTGATAGATACTTCAGTATTCTGTGTCTTAAAAACCTAGTGTTTTTGTTTCAATTGTTTTAGTTAAAATATAGCTGTAATTTTTTTTAAATTGAAGCATAGTTACCAGGTCAGTCTCCCTGCAAAAACTCCTGAACAAAACCAATATTAACATAAAGGTTATCATGTGTACATGTAATTTACCAGGTTTAGGGAAAAAATTGAGAGATATCTTAATGATTCTAAAACATACAGTGAATGCAAAGCTGAGCTGAAAATCTCAGCTTGTTATTATATTGAAATGTCCAGGTAAGAAACCCACCTGGTCTAACTTCCATTCTTTAGTGAGATACAGACTCAAGAGTTGGAAGTTTTGTATCTTACTCTTGGAGAATAAGTTGAAGCTCTTCTTTCCCACTCACCCTTGCAGAATATTTATATTCAGAAAGCTTTAAACTGATAGGATTGAAATTATTATCTGCATAGCCTATATATGAAATCTACCCAGAAATGTGAGACAGTGCCTCACAGTTTTTCCTAAGGGGCACTTTATTAGCATGAGATAACTGCTAGTGCTAAAAATAATGAGAAAGAGCAACAGGAATTGAATGGAAGATCTGAAAATACAATAAGAGCACTCTGCTTTGTGTTGGATCTCAATATGCCCCGAATTTTCTCAGTTGTGGGTATTTGTTGGCAACCTTGGGACTGTGCCATTAGGAATCTTCTGAAGAATGTGGCCCAAATCAACATTTTGAGGAAGAGTATGTGTGGAAATCCCTGCCTTCTCCCTCTCCCTCCTTAGGATCTTTGCAGTGATTAGAACAGTTGTTTCACTGCTTAATGTGTGCACATGTATTCCTCCCCCATTTATTGTTGTGCAGAATTTAAAAGAAAGGATCCATGGAGCATTTTTCTCTAAATGTAGGCCAGGGAAAGAGTTTTGGTATTATTTCATAATGCAAAGATATTTTTAGATGAATATTGCCAGATGTTTCTTGTACATCATGTACTGAAAATAAATGACAAATTTTAGAGGGAGCATATGTACATTCCATATGTTTATATTACATTACCATGGAGTCAAACCCCAGCTGTGCTTCAGTGCTGAAGATATGTCAAGTACTGATTAATAGATAGGAAAAAATTATATAAAATGTCTCTTTTATTGTATTATCTTTCTAACAATTGTAGTTTAGAATCTTTCATTAATTTCTGGACTATGACACCTTTATATGGATTATGTTAACATTTACTATTTTGGCAAATTTCAGCAAATTATTTTTCTGTTCAGAAAAAGTTGTTAACTCAGGGTAAGTGCACTAGACTGCAGACAAGGTGCTAGCTCAAAGATCTTTTCCTACTGACAGCTATAATAATAATAAACAATTTTTTTCAGTTCATGGAACTTTTAGTATTTCTCATAGCAGAAGTTAGAACACAATTAATTGCTGTTTGTTTCCTGTTGACAAGTGAACAAGTGAAAATCTAAAGAAGACATGACAGTTTTTGGAGTAGCCTTGTCATTTTCTTTAAGTCAAATATCATCCATCTGCCTTAATATCTTTGGGTTTAATGTGTTCTTGTGTCTGTTAGTGTTGGACTGTGCAGCCCTCTCTGACCGAGACCAGGATGCAGAACTTGTGACTTGCTCAGATATTTTGCCTAGAGAATGGTCATACAAAATACTATTAAAAGGTTTTCTCTCTTTGAGAGTGTTTTTCTGGATGCAATATAGGTCACTGGGACCTGTGAAAATGTGGGAGAACATTGTATTCCCATGTAGCAGTTGTATGAAAGGCAACCAAAAAAATGGATGGGGCTTTAAACAGCCTGGTGTAGTGAAAGTGTCTCTGCCCAGGGCAGAGGGTTGGGATGAGAGGATCTTTAAGGTTCCTTCCAACCCAGAGCATTCTGTGATTTCCATGAAAAGCCACCATGGCTCACTGGCACATTTTATTATTCACAGTTATGGTCCAGCTGGGCAATATTTACATTGTTTGTGCAGTCTTTATGTTCAGGTGTAAGACATTACTCAGAATTTAAGATACCATTCTCTATCCTAAGTACCAAAATATATCTTTCTGTGATTTAAATAATTATTTACCACAAAACCTGTGATAAAATTTGCCTGCTTTTCTATCTGTGCTAATGTTTTGGTGGAAGGAGTTTTATAACTCTTATTTTGTAGTATTTTTCCTGTATTCAAAATTTTCAACTCCTTCTTTTTCCCCTCCCTCCCTTCCTTCTGTTAACCATCATGTGAGATGATTAACATTAGCAACTTCTAATTTAATAGCATGAGAAAAGAGTTGATGTAAAAATTTGTTACTTAGCATTTGCTAATAAATACTTTAAATGTGTTGTCTTAATTGAAAACGTGCTTATTAATTAATATTTTCAGGTTTAATATGCTAATTCTTATTTTTGGATCCCATTTAAGAAACATATGCAAAACTAGTTGTATTTCTTACTTAATAAGATTTTCACAATATTTTCAGGTGAAAATTAAGTAGCAAAACATGCAGCAGGTTTTTTTTTGTTATTACCTTCTGCTTCTCTTAACTTTTTTCATTACTTTGTAATACTTTTGACTTGGAAATTCTCCGTTACGATTTTTCTTTTTTGCACGTTTATAATGCTGAAGTAATAATGAATCATTTTGAATGGTAATTTTTAGAATTTATTTTTTTTTCTTTGACATAGTTTCTTCAGTTGCTTTTGGCTGTGTAATCCTGCTGACCACATCTGACTCTGAGAGTGTTGAAGGAACCGGTTTTACAATAACCAGAAAAAAACAAAACTGGAGGCTGTGATGAAAACAATGCAGTTTGGCTGCCTTTTTTAGAGCAACTACTGATTAATTCTCATTTTTCCCCAGGTGAAGAGGAATGTGTATGACCTGACCAGTATCCCTGTCCGTCACCAGCTGTGGGAAGGTTGGCCCTCTTCTGCCACAGACGACTCGGTGAGTTCCTTTGCTTCTCCTCTCATTCCCTCCCACAAGTGCCTGATTTTACAGGCATTTCTGGTGGGAGCCACTCAGTAGCATTTAATTCTCACATGCAGTACCTTAACATTGCACACATTCAGAGTTTTGGCTTGGAAGACACAAATGCTCAAGATTTGGATGGCTGAAGCACATGGAAATGATTCCTGTGCATGAGATTCAGTGCATGTTTCAGACAGAAAGGAGATGTGTTCTAGACTGAAGCAGAGCTGTGCAGTATTTTGGATGCTGAAGTCTGTTGAGTGATTGAATTTCAGGGGAAACCCCCTGATTTTTATGTTTGTTCTGACTGCACATCCAGGCATTTTCCACAGTACATTAGCTCACCCAGCTCATGCTTGAGCCTCTCTGCCAGCCTTCAGAGCAGGAGTTGTTCCTGCTGAAATCAGTGAGGGGCCACTGCCAGTTAGAGAATCCACTGACTCGGAATTGCCCACAAATTCATGAAATTGAGGGACTTACCTGCAGCCTCCCATTAAATATTGGACTTGCTGCCTTGCATGGTCACCCTTACAGTGTTTTTAACAGTGTGTCTTTCAATTTTGCTCAGATTTTTCCTCTGCTACTATGTTCCCAGTGCCAACTGGTGAGGTCTGCCTTTCTTTAGAAAAAGCCCCAAACCAATCCACTTAAAAAATGCCTAAAAGGCTGAGATAATTATGCAGTTATGTTATATGCAGATTTTGTGACCTGAGAAAAATGTAGAAAAATTAAATATTTTATTGAACCTGAGTGTTCTACAAAGTTAAAATGTATTTGGAGTTTGCTTTCTTACATATTGCCATTATCTGCCATGCATTACTTTCCTGTCCATTTCTACTCTCTTCTGGTAAAGAGAGAATTGCTGTTTGAATATGACTGCTCCTTTTTTTGCTCTGGGTACATGATTTATGCCAATTTAAAAAAAAAGGCAAAAGCTGTCTGAATTTCTAATGTGCTTGTAAAATGTATCTGTGGTGGTGTTTGCAGAAACAGTATTTAAGTTTGAGAAAGGTGGGTAAATCTCTGTCCATGTATTCAAAGGCATATCTGAGCCAATGGATGCAGGGTCTGAAATAACAGAGTGGTGTCATGTGGTAATTACAGTCTTTGAAATGTGGATCCATTTTAACGTTTTATTAGTTTACATTATCCCAAAAAAGAATTGGAAACTCAACACTTCTAATCTGTTTTCCCACAGCTGTTAGGTTGTCACGTAATTTTCCCCCTCCTTTTCTTTTGAATGGGATACCTCACATGTAAACCCCATGAATCTGCTTTAAGTCTGTTTTTACAAGTGACATTGTTGCAGGTGAATTTTTCCCCTTTTCATCTTTAATGAAATTGGTGAATGTTGAGTCATCTGCTCTGAAGCAGAGGAGTCCTCAAAGCTCACTGCTCGAGTCTGCTGGAGCTGGAACTTGTCAGCTGTGTAAACAGATTTGAATGTGTTGCCAACAAAAATATAATTAATTTCTGTCTAAAATTAGAGGCCATAGCTTACTATTTATAAAGATTTAATGATAGCAATGACTGTCTATGCTTCTGTGATCTGAACATATTTTTTTTCCAAATTAGAAATACTCAGTAATAATTACTTTAGTAATTAAGGATGATCTCTTGAGTTCAGTGGCAAATTTTTAAGATCACTTTTTCCATCACAAGTTTTTAATTTGCTGTCTTGTAGCCCATTGCAATTAAGGAGTTAAAGAAAGACTTGATTAAAATACTTTTTCATTTGCATGTTATGCAGCATAAGAAATACTTTGTAATACCACAGGAGGTTTTTTCAGTGCAGTTCTCGTTAACCTTTGGCTTAGCAAACAGGACAACTAAATAGACTTGGCATAATTGGATTCCTGTATCATCTTGAGTCTCTTATGAACCTGCCAGACTACAGTCTTCTGACATTATCAGGAAATTTAGTGGAGTCAATAGTAATTTAAAACATTGTTGCTTCGTCTCCCTTCAGAGTTAAGATATGTTCTCTGCTTGTACTGTCTAATGGAATATGGGATACTGTATGAATTGTCAATAACTCTTTCAGATCCTTTTGCACACTTTCACCAGGGAAATGGGTATCAAAACCTCCCCATGCAGGAGAATGTTTTCATGCTGTGACAGTTTGATTGTGGGAAACAAGGCGTACACAGGCCGTGCAAATCTCGTTTCACCGTTCAGCAAGGACAAGTTTTAGCTTTTATTGTGCCTGAATAACTTTAATGCCACAAATTATATCTGTTCTGCTCATTAAAGTTCTAAGTAAATGTATGAGTTTTAACTCATTCTTTTCTTTTTTTAATGCGTTTATGTAAGTAAAACTGAAATATATTCAAAATGTTAATTTATCTATTTTTGCATATATGTCATCAAGTGGTATAGTGAAATCTTGAAAATAATCCTAGAAAATAAAAAAAAACATAATTATAATTTACTTTAAATACATTCACAATATGTTCTCAATTTTTATTTTGGATTTTGTAACAATCTTAGCATTGCAGAGTTTGTAAAATGAGAACCATGCCAGAATCATTCAGTATAATTTCTGAAATTTATTCTTTTTTTTTTTTTTTTGTTTTATTGGTTGAACTTGTAGACTTTCACTGGTAATTACCACTAGTATCAAGTAGAATGAGCAATTTTCAAATATGTGTTCACTGTAAAAAAAAAATCTGGCATCAGTAGGTGATGTCTTAGTTACAGTTTTTATGTGGAAGCATTGTGATTTTATTTATGTGTATGGGTGACTTTTTGGATGTTAGTTTTTTGTGTGTCTGAGGTAAACTCTTTTTCCCCCATGGGATCACTTGGGTTTTATTTATTTCAGTAGAATGAGTTGTTGTCTGTGATGTTTCTGGGTTTTTTGGTAGTATAGAACAACACCCAATACAGGAAGAAGGAGAGAAGTTGCTTTTGTGCTGCTTTTTCTTCTTGGTATTTAAGGTACAGATTTTTTTCTTAATTTGTTCATTGTTTTAAATCATATCAGCAGTGAGAAATCTACTTTTTCATAAGTAACCACAGTGAGCTTGTCAAAATGGAACATATTTCTGCCTCAAAAAGATGTAAAAGTTCCAGGGTGGGGTGTGAGGAGGGGAAAGAGGACAGAGGCAAAGCCAGAAGATGAAGTGCCTGGGTTGAAAGTGAGCCCTGGCACACGGATCCCATCCGGGGGAACTCAGCATCCAACCTCCCGCCTCCTGCCTGTTCCCAAAGCCCTGCGCTTGGGCCAGACCTTGAACCCTCATTCCACACCAAGGAACTCCACTTCGTGGTGTAGATGAGCTCTTGGGTGTTTGCTTGTGCAGAAGTAGGTGCTCCCTGACAAGTGACTCAGCTGTGGTGCTCAACAGTCACGTTTCAGGCAGGACAAAAGGGTTGCCACTGGCACACTGAGGATCTGCATCATCTCTTGTGAGCACAACCACCTTCATCCCCTGTGAACATGACCACCTTCCCTTCTGTGCTGGCTGTAGCAGATGTGGCTGAAGTTCCTTAGCTGAATTTAATAGACAGTTCTGGGCTATAAAAAAATCTCAAATGCTTGTGGATGATCTAATTAGCATTGCTGTTATATTTAGCTATTTCATTGCTAAATACTAAGCACGGCGTCTGCACAGATAGAAATTAAGAATGCTGATAAATAAGGTTCTGGTACAAAGTGAAACCATTTATGACACTTTCTGGCTGATCTCCAGGTTTTTGAAGAGGTTAAGTATTAAGCATCTGAGTAATTAGTATTTGGGAGTATATATTTCTTTCCCTTTCCAGGTCTTAACAGTTCTTAGCAGAAAGTTCATTACCACATGCTGTCGTTGTGATATGAAAATAAGTTGGGAGGTTTACATTTGCTGGCTGTTTAATTGTAATGGATGCCATGTCTGCATTTACTGCATCATTTGGAGTCTTCCCTCTGGAACTGATTGAGTAAAGAATGAATAGCCCTGACAGAGCAAGTGCCTACTAATCAGAAGTGTAAAATTTACTAAATTTAAATTAAAATATATACCTCATTAGAAAATATTCTGCTTTTTTTTTCCATGTAAGAATATAATAATTATAATCGGAATGTCTGTAATGTTAATTACTTTGTATGTTCCTTCCATTCTCATCAATCACTTGCAGTGGAGTAGTACAGTGATTCTGATTCTGCATTCAGATTCCTTTTATTTTAGATACATAGAAGAATACTTGAAGTCTGTTTTGTGTTGTGGGTTCAGGAATATGGTTTCAATTTCACATTTATACTGTAATCTTAATTTAGTAATGAAAATTCTTAGACAGTCCTCTCAGTCTTGGAAGTTCATAGCAATCTATGAAGCAGCATATTACACATCATTAAGAAATATAAAAGTAAGTGAGTAATTTAATAAACAGGTCTTAAATATCTTTGTTTTAGATAACATTCTGATTTTGACTTATGGCTTGCTTGGATGTTTTTATTTGGATGAAAGGAAGATGAATTATTATGGTCTTCCCCAGAAAAACAAGGAGGTTACAGTTGGCCCTTCACAACGTTTTTTTATCCCACCCCCTTGTCTATTTTCTATTTATAAAAATTAAGATAAAGTGATTGGAACTAATTTCATGTATGTAAAAATTACCACCTCAGGGATAATCAATTCTGTGTTAAGTTTTTACTTTTTTGTCACAGGAGGATTTATTTAGGATTACAAGATAATTCAACTGAAGTGACTTAGGCGTGTTAAGTTGGTTTTGGGAGGGGTTCATTTCCTCAGTGTGTGGTGATGAATCTTACAGAAGTGCAAGGAGTGCACTTGTATCTTAACATTAAAGCCCATTGTATCATTATATTAATACAGGTCAGTCTAGTAGCTGTGATTTAAAAAAACCCTCCTCAAACAATAACACCCACCCTTAAAAAACCCAGGGAAAAAACCCAAAACAAACCAAAAAAGAAGGATACTCCCTCCTCATCCCCCAGACCTTTTAGTTTTCAGCATTCTTAACCATGATGGGTCCTGAGGGAGAAAAAAATTGGTCATGTTCTGCTGGCACTTCTGCTTCTTGTGGACCAGTTTTAATGTTATTGTTCTTAGTTGTTAGAGATCCTGGAAATAAAAGAAATGCAAAATGCACTCCTTGCTTCTGTTTAATGTAAGGATAGTTGGAATGCAGTAGCCATGATCTCAGAAGTTGGGGAGAATTAAGATCACCTTTCTTAGTGCCCAGGAAAAGAAGTTCTGGTTTTTATAACTCATTTCATGCAAGAATTTAAATAGTCAATAAAATAATGGAATTTTTAGGCTGTTCTCATGTTTCTTAAGGGGAAGAGCAGGAAGATGGGACATACACAGGTGTAGTGGGAGTAGTTGAAGCAGTAAGAGTTTGGGTTGTGACTGTTCTGGTGGGGCAGTTTAT
>VZRX01001700.1:269200-337940 GCA_013398075.1 Notiomystis cincta
GCTCAGCTGGGCTTGTTTCCAAACCAATTACATATTTTGTCAGGTAGTAATAGCACCTTCTGTACTTTAAGCTGTGTCCCAGATTACATAGAGAGGGCTTTCACAGTTGGCTTTAGGGATCCACTTGTGAGATAACTCCACTCAAGGAGCTGCTTTGAAAACATTCTAAAAAATTGCCTTTGCTGATCAGTTGCACCCAGCTGTGGTTTAACTTAAAAATGTATCTTGGTAAAAAGATTTCATTCTCTGCACTTTTGGAGCTCCATCTGGGAGATCCTCATGTACCTTCATCCAACATTGGATTATCACAGAAGCACCTCTGGATGATGATGTGTTTCATGGAGCAGCCCTGCAGCCCATTTTTGCTGGAGCAGGCAGAGTTCCTCTCAGAACTACACACAAAGGACATAAGGCTGAATATTCCATGAAGTGTAGAGAGATACTTCAGATTGAGTTAACAGGAGTGGTCTTGTTTAGGTGCTTTAACTCATTTTACAGGAACCAAAATACTCATTTCAGTGCCAAGTTGTTATAGAAGGACTACATTTGCTTCATGCCCTGCTGGGAGATGCTGGCAGGAGCTGTTATCAAAGACTTCTTTTCCCCTTAGTCATTTAATAGTAGCAGCTTCTCTTTTATTCTGTGCTCTCTGAGAGCAGAATAGGAAGTGATAATCTCCTTGGAATACAGCAGACACCTGTTTGATAAGTGGTAATTGCATTATTGCTGGAGGATTATCACAGTGGTGCTTGTTTCTTTGTAATGAAGCTCCACTATTATAAGCAGAGAAGAACTTCACTAGAGGATACACATTCCAGGTAAGAGAAACAGAAAACAGGAAACAATCATCCCTTTTAGAAGCTCATTTTTAGAAGTCAGTAACACTGTGTTTTCAAGAGCTAACATTGCAAAAATCCAATTCCTCAGAAAATGATATCCATGAAGAAGAGGCAGCATAAAAATCCTATCAGTGTTTGAACCATTTGTTGGAAGCAGCTCTGCTAGCACAACTGCTTGAACTGTGCCAAGGAATTATATAGTGCTGGAAACATATCCAGGCATTTCTCTGTTTGCCATCCAAAGCCTTGTACAATGTTGTGAAGTAAATGGCATCCCACCATAGACCAGAAACGTGCCAAGTATTTGGCTGATACTCTTTGTGAATGCAAAGCAGTTCCCAAGGTGTATCTGTGAATATCTGTGGGCAATATGTGATGTGGATGAATTGTTGTTAGTTTATACTGTTTATTATTTTACTTGTTTCTGTGCTTAAAAACCTGTTAATGGTTTTATGTCTCTTCTCGATAACAAAAAATAAGTGGTTTGAGGTCAGACTTAGTAAAACCAATTCTTACATTGTCTGTATTCTATGGCAGTTTACATAGTTACTTAAAGAAAATACCAGAAATTTAACAGATACTGTGTTTCAATATAAAAGCCAGCAAATAAAACAGGACAATTTTGAGGAAAGAGATATAGGAAGACAGATTAACTCTGTTGAGTGTTTTTGCAGGTGTTATGAGCCTGAATCCATGTTAAGTGCAGCTGAATTTTTCATGTTAAAGTATCAAAAGTAAGAGTACACAGTACCACAAAATACTGTAACCAGACTTCAGGGCATGTAGTTGTCCATAGAGAGCTGATGGATGAGTGGACACTGGTCCTTTCCCATGTTTTCAGGTGCTAGTGAGATTCTTGTCCTTTTTTTTTTTTTTAATTGACCTTTTCTTTTCTTTACCTTGATCTCTCTCTCATTTGGCAAAATAAAATGGATGGATGCTTTGACTCCTGGTATTTGTTGTCACCCAAAGACAGTTTCTCTTAAGCTTAGGAAAGGTTGGGAATCCCAGTTTATCTGTGAATAACACTCTGTTAGTTGTAAATTATCTTGTTTAAGTGAGAGAAATGTTTTTTTCAGTTCCAGAGACCTTGAGGAATGTACAGTGAGTTATGACCTGTTCCCAGGCATGTGTGTTTTATAGATCAGTTCACACAGGTGTACTTATTAATAAACTCACTGAACCAATTTACATGCATAAGTTTTAACCACTGAGTAATTAGTGAAAGCATTGCTGAGGAACTGGAAATTTGGGAAATGTGTCATTATTTGCATATCAGTATAAAGCAATTACTAAATTAAAGAGTGCACGTTGTGACAAACATGAAGCTCCTTTACTGTTGCTTTGTCAGTGCACATTAACATCAACTTGATGTGAAAGCCTGGCTTTCTCTGCATGAACTAAAAATCCTAAGGCAGAAGTACACAATGAATCACCCAGAGTTTGGAGGCTAGCACGCTGAATTGCCTTGGGGTTCAGACTGAGGAAAGAAAAAACTCATGTAAAAGACCATTGAGAAAACGTATCAGTGGAAAGTAATTAACTCAAGATCCACAATTAGCCTCATGGTCTATACTTAACTGTGTTCCAGGTCTTTCAGCGTTTATTTAATTCTGTTACCCTGTGTTTCAAATAGCTGCAAATGGCTTGGCAGATTTTTCATCCTTTTTAATATTTACAGTTTTTGTCTAACAAGAAGAATGAGCTCTGTAAGTGATCATGGGTATTTATTTCAGTCTCTCAAGTATATCTCTTTTTTAGCAGAATCTCTTGTATGAGGAAATATTATTTTCTTTTTGTTTCCTTTAAATATATTTGTGGTTTGAAGCAACATTAAGTACTACAGTAGCTGTCCTTCTGCTTTAATTCCTAATTTGCCTAACTAGGCTCAATCAAATGAGAAATAATCCAAACCAGGGATAATTTTCATTCAGCCAGCAAACGAGAGGGGTAGGTGCACAGTAGCAGGGCTGGTGATTAATGGGGCCAGAGCAAAAATTGGCATGTGTGTTCAACCAGCACACCAGGGCTGGGGGTTCCCAGAGCACCAGGCTCCACTTTTTCTCAAGCTCATAAGAATCTTGCAGTGTTTTGTGGAGCTGCCTTTAGAGTGGTGGTTGCTGCAACTCCAGCATCCCCAGCCTGGAGTCTGAGAGACACAGAGTGGCCTCCTCACTGTGCCTTGGATCTCCTCCAGCCTCCCACACCATCCCCAGGATGACTCCAGAGCTTCCTCACCGTACTTCTGCCTTCAGCACGTGTAAAGATCTGCCAGGGTTGTGCCTTCACACTGCAGCAGAATAAGATACATACCTTTTATATACAGCCTTTAGAATTTCAGAGAATTAACATGGAAGTCTCTTAATCCTAATCTGAAGAATTTATCAAATTTTTAAACGTGAGTAATAGTTCAGACAGGTTTTTTTTCCCTTCAGTTCAGAGCTTTTTAAACTTTTGGCTTCTGCGTTTTAACTCTATAGCATTCCTTTGTGATTTTAAGCTTCATTGTAGTTCAGAGACCTGCCCTGGGAACATGACTGAAATCCTTGGAATGAATTTCCTACAACCTGTGTTGACAGGTTTAAATTACGGACTCTGACACTGTTCTTGTGGCTGGATTAGAAACTTTTTTCCCCGCTAAACCTGCGATAAGTAATTGTCACAGCGCGCTGGCACAAGGCTAATTTGAAGTGACGTGTCCAAAGTGGCCTCAGTAACATGAAGAACCCTAACAGGTGTGAGGGGTGGATCTTCCCATGGGCCCTGCTGAACTTCTAACAGGGGAAAAATAGTAGAAAAAGTGAAATGAACCTTGAATAAAGCTGTCAGCAGTAATTATCTCAACAACACTTTGTGAGGAGTTAAAATAAGCATTACTGATTTATAACCTGAACACACTCCACGCTAGAGATGTTTTTTTTCATCCAGTTAGTGTTTAAAATGAAATGTTAAATACCTGTCAAGATTTTTTTCTTTTTATTGGAGGTGCATAATGAAAATGAAGTTATTTTCCAGAGGAAGTTAGTTTCAAGGGCTGTCAAATTTTTTAAACTCTTCTGTTCATTTCCATGTTTGTGCAATAGTTCAATAAAACAAACAAACCTCAAGCATACTTGACTGTTTTTCCCAGCTAATGCTATTTGATGTCAAAAGACAAAGTGGCTAATGTGGAATTACATCCACTTTTTATTGTTATTCAAGGAGGGATAAGGGCTTGCATGGCAGTAGATGAGCTTTGGATGATTGATTTTTTTTTTTAAATATTATGTACTGAACTTGGATAACAATGTCTAGTTGATCAGCACAGACTGAAGAGAGCCTTTCAGTTCTGGGTAGTAAATCTTTCTGAATCACTTAATTAATTGCATAGTACAAAAATGCCCTTGTTTCAGTTGATTAAAATAATGTATTTATTTGATTTGCTTTTTGAATTACAGTGCACCTTCATTTTACAGTTGGATACTTGCTCTTTATTGGTGTGATAACACTTGTTTTATATATACAGTGTATTTCAGTATGGATAGAGGTAATTTTACAGTCTTTTACTACTAGAAAAATACTTGTTAACTTTTGAGAAAAAACAAGCCAAAGGATAAACAGAAAATTTTAATTCACAGAAAATCTTCAATCTCTTGAAGCTTTAAACATTACTTTTAAATGTGAAGATGCAGGAATTCTTAAATCATCTATCACTTGGCCTTTGTGAGATTGTACACTGAAAAGAAGATAGGTTATTTACTGAATAATTATACAGGGACAAGGGATGGGTTTGGAAGCATTGACCACCTGTTTGTTCCCGAGGAATTCAGGGAGGGTTTGTCTGAGCACAACAGGCTGCCCACACACTGTTAATAATGCTTGGTTAAACAGCAGGAACTGCAGCTGTGGCAAGAACAGGTTCATATGAAAACTCTCTCATGTCATAGTGTCATTTTTCTTGAAATGATGAGACTTTGAGTACCCTCAGAAATGGCACGAGTTGCTTGGGAGTCCAGCACCTCCTTCTTGCACAGATTGGTTTCTCTGCTTGGATCTCCAGCCAGGAAAGAGTGTGGAGCCACCTGATAACCTCTGGAGAACTGCAAACATTGCCAGAGTTCCCATACTCCTGTTTCCCCTGCTTCAATATTCACATGCAAGGACTATGCTGAATGCACTTAGAAACCACAATTTTATTCAACTGTTTGTTTAATGAAAAGCTTCCCACTTATATTTCAAGTGCAAACCCAAAACTTCACTAACTTGCTCCACCTCTTCCCCTGCCTTATACACTTGGATTTTTCCTCTGTACCACATTAATTGCTATATCCTGTCCACCATACCAGTATTTCTTGCTTTTCCTTGCTTCTTCAGTCTCAGAAAAGATAAGTTACAGAAGGAAAATGGAAATGTGAGTGAGCCTCAGCCTGACCAGTCTTGCTCCGATGGTAAACAGCAAGAATAACTTAAATTCTAGGTGTTCCAAATAGATCACTTTGTAATTTGTTTTGTCTTGTTACCTTACCTACTGTCAGTGCACTTAGGCATTGAAAACATTTGATCTCTAAAATACTTGTATCCAAGTCCAGCTAGTAACACAATATACACAGAAATTAGGATAGAAAAACAAAGATAGAAATGTTCCTTCTCAGAGTTTTTATTCCTTCTCAAACTTCACATAGTTGTGTTCAAAATGCAACTTTTTTTTCCTGGATCTTCTAGAAAATCCATCCATCCATCCATCCATCCATCCATCCATCCATCCATCCATCCATCCATCCATCCATCCATCCATCCATCCATCCATCCATCCATCCATCCATCCATCCATCCATCCATCCATCTGATAAATTGGCATTTATCATACTCAGGGAATTATCTTATGCTATAATAAAAGGTCACATAACAGAACAATAAATTTAATATGAAAATTGAAATGCTTGATAATGCTCCTTGCTCACCTCTCTATCCTTACCTCTTCTCTTATCTCATGAGGGAAAAAAAGCATCATAGTAATTACTCCAGTGAGGAAAAGGATCAAGTTATATGGGAGTGAAATTTTCACAGAGGAGACACCTGCCAGTCATCATTTTGCTATGGGCACCTGACTTAGGTTATTTGGAAAAATGGAGTGTTATGAAATGTACTTGGTTATATTTGTTTCCTTATTCTTAAGCCATGTATCAGTGAGTAAACCAGTAAATGGAAAAGGTAAGCAACTCATTTTGGGCACAGCAAAAGAGCTGTCACATGGAGTGTTTGAACCAGGATTAGGTTTCAGTCTGCAGGTAACACTGCATTCATTTCTGATTAAGAATTTTTGTGTGATATATGTGTGTTACAAACCCCCCTGTGTGTACTGCAGCCTGCCAAGCAACCTTTAGAAAGAGCCTTTTTTGTGGGGGATTTATGGGGGAAAGTCAAGTATCGGAAAACATGATTTTTATTTTGTACACCAGAACCTTGTTTGCTTACTTTATCTCTGAGTATTAAAAGCAGAAAATGGATTTTTTTCCTTTACCTCAGGAGAAGATCATGCTATTAGGGTTCCCCTATTTAGTTTCCTATTGAAGCAGATTGTATACATGATTCTGTATTAGAAGTGCAGCTACTTGAGTAATTTGACTGATTCATAGCAGTGAAGTTCTACAGAAATTACATTTCTTTTTATATTAAAAATCCAGAAGGTTTGTCCACTGCAAGGTTCTGGTTTTGACTTGCCATTGTCAGATAATGCCTGTTGCTTCACTTGCAGTGTGTAAAGAAGTGAAATCTGACATCATTGATAGAATCTTCTCCTTTGTGCATGGATCAAGTGTTCTCTGAATTTCTCTCTGATGCTTCGTAAGATTTACAGTTTGACCTTTAAATTTCTGAGAACAAATTACCAAGAATCTCTTCTTTATGTCCAAAAACTGGTATTAGAAAATATTTTGTCATGGAAAAGTACCTCTCCAGTGAGTTGGAAAGAATTTGTCATTTGAGTAGCTTGAACAATCA
This sequence comes from Notiomystis cincta, assembly GCA_013398075.1. Classification (NCBI taxonomy): domain Eukaryota; kingdom Metazoa; phylum Chordata; class Aves; order Passeriformes; family Notiomystidae; genus Notiomystis; species Notiomystis cincta. The sequence goes on from VZRX01001700.1 coordinate 276,019, forward strand.
AATTACCTTGTTACAGTGACTGAAACAGTTTCTCCTTTTCAGTGGTGTTTTAAATAACCAAAAGCTGGATTTTTTTAAATTGACAAGTACTGGGTAAGGGCTGAAGGGCTTCTTTTAGTAACTTGCCCTGATTAACAGGTAAGTGTCTGAATGTTCAGATAGATTAATGTACATTAAAGCAGATCAGAGTGCCCACACACTCCAAAACCTCAAAACTCTCATTGCTCATGTAGCAGTCAAAAGCTTAACAAAGAGCACAAAATAAACCAATATCCCTACCTTCCTTAAACATTGTAACTTTTACTTGCTTGCTCTGAGTAGTTCTTGTTTACAAAAAGCTTTATCCCTTTACAGAGAAGGGATCCCTTGATGGCAAGTGAACAGCACAAGCTCTCAGTAATTGAGGATGAGGAAGAATGTCCTGTTCTTTACAGATTATTGCCTTAAGCTGGACACTTTGGGTGTCCCAGCTGTACTCTGTAAGGCATTAGAAAGCTCTTACAGCTTCACTCACTTTCCTCATTAGTATGGTTGCCATTCAAATCTCTTTGAGATGCTTTTTCTCCATGAGTGTGTGGCTGAACACGAGCAAGGCTGATTTGTCATATCCAATTACTCCTCTCCTGATGCAGTCCACTGAGCTTATAATTTTTGTACCAGCATTTCTCAGTGGAGTGAGTTCTGCAGCTGGAGTGCTCTGCTGGTATCGTTCCTTCATGTCCCTTCTGCTGTTTATCTTTCTCACATCTTCAGTATCTTGATTAAATATTTCTGGACTGGTACAAGAGACTGAGTTTGTTCCTTCATTTGTAATTTCAGAAGTCTGCAAGAGTGGGAATTAAGTTGTGCCAGCAAATTCTTTCTGGAAGATACAAGCTTTTGAGATTATGGGCTTGTAATTTTTCATGTTAGTCTGAGCATGAGATGGCAGCACTCTGGGATTACATGCTCTCAGTGATTTCTTTCTCTGCTGCAGACATATTTGTATCATTAAACACTTGGGAAAAAAATAGTGGGTTTAGTTTGTTCTGAATGATATGTCTAGAAGATTCTACATAAAAATAATACTTTCTAACATGAAGAATAATTTATTGTTTAAAGCATCTGGTCTCACTCCAGATTTGGCAAATATTTCTGGGTTAATCTGGAAGGCTGACAAAGAATCCTGCATGTTTGGATCAGAAAAGATGTTGTTCAACTTTATCCTTCAACTGCTAACGCTGGCAGTTGAAAAACAAATCATCTCACACTGAGCATTTACAAATAGTATTAGTGTTTTAGAGCTGGAAGGCACAAGTGAGCACCAGACTGTTTATTTCATCTCTAAATTGTTAGATTTTGTAGTGATCTTTGTCTTAATAGTTGAAATCTATTTCAAGTAACCTTTGGGTGCTTCTTGTTCAGGTTGTACCATTACCTTTTTGAATACAAGAGATATTGAATCCACTCAGGATCTCTGTTCTCTCCTAAAAGGAGACTCTCTCCTGCTGCCACTCTCCCTGAAATGTTTCAAATCTTGAATTTTATTGTCTTTCTTAAAAGCCAAATAGGAGACTGCTTAAATTTTCAATGAGCACAAGCAATGTTTACACAGTGTTGAACAAAGATCTGGCTCTGGAGTTACTTTTTGCAAGGAATTTTCCTTATTTCTGATTCTGTTTCACTTTCCACCTCATGTACCTTTCAGTTCTGAGACAATTTGATTTGCACATGAGTAGGTTCCCTGCCTAAAAAAATAAAGTAACCTTATTTATTTTTGTTTTAGTGTGTTATTTCTTTCTTAACCTATATCCAGCTCATCATTCATTTATGAGTCCTGCATATGTATTTTCAGTGCCTTGTGCATGTGGAAGCCATTCCCAAGCTCTGGTACCCACATAGTGGTGATTTTCATACAAAAAAAATAAAATTCTGAAAAGTGACTGACAAAATTTTGAGTTTTTGCACAGCCAGCTGGGCTCACAAGGTAGAGAATATGGGTAATCAGGTACTCAGGCTACAAAGCAACTTTTCCAGTTATGGGGTTGGTGTAAAGATTGTCCATTGCCATGGGAAGGTGTCTGAAACACAATGAAAATGTATTGCAGTGATAATGTACTGCATCTCTGCTTGGGAGGTGGCAGGTGCATTATTCAGAATGAAAAAACTCTCCAAGGGCAGTGTGAGATCTACAGTTCTTGCCACTGAGACACTTCAGTGGTGCTCCCACCAGTCCCTTGGCCAGCATTCACAGTGCCAGGAAAAGGTTTGCTGAGCTGCCTGGAAAAGAAGCTTTTGTTTAGTCTTGCTGGTTTTATGATTTCCAAAATAAAGCTTAAGCTTTTGTGGTGCAAGAGTCTTTCTTTGTGAGAGGACTCTGTTATCTTTCAATGAAGATAACTTTATTCTGGGAGAATGTTGATGACCCTAGTTTATTTTGGAATGAAGGCAAAGCTGCTACTTCTTTTGCAAAAAAACTTCTCACAAAGAAAACAAGCCAAAAACAAAGGGAAGGGTGATTTCTCACACCAATGTGCACAAACCCCCAACATTCCAGCAACTGTCTGGAGAGTAGGATGAAACAGGCTCTGATGTGGAACCCCTTCTGCTGTTAGCTCGTGTTTGAGAGACGCTTTGACACGATAATATAGGGTTGCAAATTGGAATTGCAACACCCTGCAATTGGGCCAAGTGATGAAGCAGCACAATAACTGCCTGCTTGATCTTACCACTGTCTCTTTAATGTGCATGTAAAAGATACCAGGAGCCTTTCCAGGCATCTGTCAGGGTATTTGATGCTGGGAGAGAGTGAGCTGGAGTGTGTGTGTGGTTAATGTCTGTGTGTGTGTTTTACCAGCATTTTATATAGTGTGCTAACTACAGGGCAAAGTTTCAGCTTTTATAACAGTTGGGTTTTGTTTATTATTAAAAGCTTACAAAAATAATAATTGAACTGGTGGATTATTACAGAGAATGCAGTTCTTATGCTCTTGTCACAGGAGTTTCATAGGTAATTGGTCTTGACCTGTGTGTCGTCTTTCATATTTCATTTGCTCCAGAGTATTATAACTCACTTCCTTTGAGAAGATTGCTGGGCTTTTTACACAGCTAAACTTCTGTTTAACCTTGCTGTGAGAATGTGACAGTAGGCTAGTTCAGACAGGTTAACATTCATTTGGTAACCAGCCTGCTTAATCAGCCTGCTTCAACCTGCAGCAAATTAAATCTTTGTGAGTTCTAGCAGACAAGTGATAAAGTCGCTCTGAATTATGTATAAAAAGTAAATGGGGTATTTTCAGTGCTCATGGCACTAAATGAAATTTAAGGCTTTTGATTTATTCTTGGATTTTTTGTTGAGAATGATTGAAATGTATTTTACCTTAATGTTTTTACAGTCCAATTAGGAGTGTGCTGTATTTCTGAAATATATAAAGTAAATCTTTCATTCTGTCCCCTGCAAAAATATTAATAAGTTTTACAGGATCTCGGTGTTTTTCTGTCCTCTCTGTGTTTCATCTGAAAGAACCATTAGAAACAATATTTTAAACATACAGCCAGGACAATCCTTCTCCACATCACTGGAAATTGCATAGCCTTAAGTACTTTGTCACTGTCAAAAATAATCAACTATCTTTATTTAAGAGCTACTCACATTGTAAAATCAGTTTAGGTAATCCTGAAAGTCATATTTGTGGGCATCAATCTCACTTCTCCTGGACTGATGTGCTCTCCAGAAGAGGCAGGAGGCTGGGCAGAAGCTTTAAATGTGGGATGACACAGGTGGTTCTGGTTAAAGGTGGACAATTCTCATTTTTAGGCATTATAATTAGTGCATTTTTAAATGCAATATAGGATCAGATTTTCAAGTATTATTGCTGTGTGTTTGCAGGCATCACCATCATCATAATTTTGTCTTTCAAATGACAGTAGAATTTTTCTCTTAAAAATTGAGATTCAGGCATATAGCAAAGGGCTGAAGTGCTGTTTCTGTTGGCACTGGATACTGAACATCCATCCTGTGGCCTGTGCTGGCTGCAGTGTCACCAGTTTGGTTTGTGTGTCTTTGTTCATGTGAGGAATATGGTGTGCATCCCTGACATTTAAAATGACCAAAAAGGAGATGAAATGTATTTTTTAAGTTGCCAATGTGATCATGTCTATTGCAATGTCTGTTGATAAATAGATCTTTCAAAATACAATTTTTTGAAGGTGATTTAACTGTTTCTAATTAGTTGTATCTACTTAGCATCTTTAACAATTGCTTCTTGATTAGCAATAAAAAATTTACATTTGCATCATCAAAGCTTAGCACTGTGAAAGTTGCCATATACAACAACATTTCAAACTTCTGTACTGATTGAGAAGAAAATAACAATTCAAGGCATTTTTGAGTTTGCAGCTCCATGGAGTTTGTTTGGATACTCTCAGTAAAACTCAGTAGATGTTTCCTTGAATATTTTACTGTAAGGAATCATTTTAGTTTATCACTCTTCTTAATGTGTGTTTAAATAATGCAGTCTTTAGTTTGAATTGCTAAACAACCTTAAAACACCCTCCTCAACCTTGAATTGAGAGTGGCTTTAATGAGGGACCTCTGCTTGCTTTGTAGATGACTCTGGCTGTGTCAGGACTGACTTTTCCTTGCCATCGACTGACGGTTGGAAGAAGATCTTCCCCAGTACAGACAAGGGAACAGTCAGAGGAGGTAAGGACATCACCTTTGTCTCTCCAGTCTGCTCTAGGCAGAAGCAGGGACAGCTGGGTGTGCAGTGGTCACCATCCCTCCTGCTGTCAAGGGTGTCAATAGAATTGCATCTTTAAACAACCCATTTACAGTTCCTGTAACTGGGACAAAGTGAGGAGCTGGGAAAATGAGTCGTTGAAGAAAAAGAGGAAAAACAAAACAAGCAAATCCAGCAGAGCATTTGATGGTGGGAGATGAGACCTTAGCTCCTTGCACCAAAATGTTGATTTTTCTCCTTTATATTTCTCCAATATAAAAGGCACCATTGTGTGGTTTTTCTCATTTTTCTCACTCTTTCTTATGCAGTTAGACCAACTCTGGTACCATTAGATGGAAAACAACATTAACTTTGGATAAAATTTGCTCAACTGTGTGTATGCAGAAATTCTTTAATAATGCATTTTGTCACATAATACTGCTGTCAGCCAGACTTCTGTTAAAAATTACCTTTGATAATGCTGTATAAAATAGTAAAATAAAATGCAGTATATTATGTGTTTATTGAAATATGTATTTGTCACTGTGTATGTATTTTGTATTTCACTGAAGATGTGTAAAATAGATGCTTACAGTGGATTTGGGGGTTTGTTTTTTATACAGCAATGCACTGATGTTCATATGGTTAGTGACAGTGATGGAGATGACTTTGAAGATGCTACTGAGTTTGGAGTTGATGATGGAGAAATGTTTGGAGTAGCATCATCTGCCTTGAGGAAATCGCCAATGAGTAAGAGTCGAGAGTTGATTCACAATTACCTGGAGGTTGTAGAGCAGAGGTGAAGGCAGGGAGGTGGGATGAGTCTGCAGAACCAGAAACTGGACAGAATCTTTTGCTAGGAATGGTAGAATGGTTTGAATGTCATGTCTGATGAAAATACTGCAGCCATAACTGGCAAATGTGAAAGCATCTTCCCATGGAGGGAAATTTTAACCTCACAACTGGAGAATAATAATTTAACTTAAAACTGAAGAGTAACAAGTAATGTAGAAGAAATTGTGATCTCTATCCAAATGCACCTGTAGATAACTTCCCTGTTTTGAAAATTGTACAGATTCTATTTTTGATTAATGTTTTAGTCATTATGCTAATTAAGTTCCTCAGCGATTATTTGCCCTTGAATATGAAAAGGATTGAGCAGGAGCTGTCATTTACTTCCTACATGCAGTTCTTGCATGCTCTTTATTTACTTTAGGCTTGCATTTGTGTTACTTCATTAGAAGTTTTTTGACAGCAAATAATATAATAAAAATATGGAAAACTTTTTAACATTATGCATAGGAAGGGTCAAGCCTTTCAAGCCTTAAAATAAGTCCAGAGTGCCAACTCTGAACAAGTGATATATCACATTACAGGGGACCTGAGGATTTTACTGTTTGGAAAACCTGAATATATTCATGAGACCCTCTGGAAATTTCTTGTCTTTCCAAAGGTTCATAGTTGATAGTCTTCAGTGAAACTTTTATGGTCTTTTGGTAACACTTCAGTAAGCTGGGAACATGAAATACCTGGGAAGCAAATGTGTTTGCATATTACAACCTGTTTCCATAAGGTTGCATTTAATTTTTTTCTTTTTTTTTCTTTTTTTCTTTTTTTTAAGTGCCAGAAAATGCTGAAAATGAAGGAGATGCCTTATTACAATTTACAGCAGAGTTTTCTTCAAGGTAAGCTTAGCCCTTATTAACTGTGCAATTCTTATTACAAACTAAGTTAAAGTTAGTGAATAAAGCAAATAAAAACAAGCCAAGTGGACCTGTTTTCTTGTGAAATTATAGCATATTTTGACATCCTAATCTAATTATTTTAATTCTAACTTTGCTACTAGAATTGCTTCTGAAATAAAATTCTTTCTCAGTCCCAGCTGGAGTGGCTGATTCTTGTCTTATTTATATTGCCACTATTTAGTATCATTATTTAATTATGTTAAGGTCCAGAAGGATGATAAAGTCTGGTTATATATGACATTTTTATTATGATATACAGGAACAGAAAAGCTGAAACTGATTAATATAGAAAAATAATATATACAGAGTTGCTGTAAGAGTTTTCACAATAATGGTTGTGTAAATATTGACTTTTAAAAAACATAGAAATTCTGGACTTTAAAAAAACTTTATAGTGGCAAATCATGCACTGTTAAGCAGTTGTTTGTTTCATTGAATAGCCAGAAGCTGCAAAGTAATGCAAAGGTTATGTGCCTTCTGTTTTCACTCCTGTGATGAAATGTTCCTTTATGTGTATGAGATGCATTAATGTGTAACACAAGAATAGCCTTCAGTTAACCTTTAAGAATATAAAAAGGAGAGGAAATAAGTTATGATTGGAAAAGTTTATAGAAAATTGTGTAGAAGCTAAGGTTTCTACATGTGTAAACAGAATGTTTTTATGATAAAGTTTGTAAGGTAGTAGTTCATTACTTTGAGGTTTTTCAATGTCAGAAGACAGATGGGTCCTAAATATTTTCCTTCTGTCTTTTAGAAGTGTAATACTTCATATTTTTAAAGGTTTAGCCAGTGCATTGTAATTACTGAATATAGGAAAAGGCAAATTATTGAAATTACTTGATTTTGTAATTTTTACTAACTGGAAATTTTATCTCAAATAGATATGGTGACTGCCATCCTGTTTATTTTATTGGATCATTAGAGGCTGCTTTTCAAGAAGCCTTCTATGGAAAAGCTAGAGATGTAAGTGTGTGTTAGAACTACTTTATTTAATATAGTGGGGGAAAGGAAATCACCTCAAGGGTTTCATCTTTATTTTTAAAAAGCTGAGCTACACTTTGGAGTTATCTTGCTTTTATTGTTCGAGAAGAGTTGTGCTCATTCACTTGACTAAAATACTTACCTTGGTGGTTGCTGAAGTTGCAGTGAATAACTGATGCTTTCCAATCATCCAGGCTGTATTTTTACTGGAGTTCTTTAGTTGTCAAAGCTACTCTTTTTCTTTTCCCCTCCTCCCTTTTCTTCCTGGAATAATGGTGTCCTAGCACCAGATAACACTGCCTGCGAGTCCTGTGGTTGACAAGTTCACTGTTGCATGTTGGTAGCTCCTTTGAAGAATGGCTAATGAAATTGTAAATTTAAATTGAAAAGTCTCTGAAATACAGTGTGCTTTTTTCTTTTCCTTTGTACAGCCTTTATCTGCCAAGTAAGTTCCAGTACTGAGGTTTGGTTGTTTAGTTTTTCTGTACATCCAACCAGGCATCTCAAGTTTCTGTTATTCCGTGCACAGTTTTAAAATCAGTATTTTAATAAAATTAGAATGGGGACAGTTTATTTAAGTTTTGGTGACTTGATTCACTGAGGAGAAACCCAACACCCTGCATAATTAAGCACAGATAAAGCTGAAACACAAACAAGAAAATCATGCTGTTTAAATTTACTTTTTGTTTTCTTGATAGATGTTTAATTTTAAAATGAAGAACGTAGTTATTCAAAATTAAAGGAGCATCTGTATTATGTTAGGGGCTGTTCTGTAAGTGTGAGTGTTATAAATCCATATTGTGTAGCTGAAGTTAACACATACTGAACACTAATTTTAGTGAATATTTTCATGTCTTTGCACAGAGAAAAAAATCCTATGATTGAACAAGGATAGGGTGTGAGTTCATGTCATGTCATCAGAAATGGTTGACAGTGTAACAGTGGACAAAAGCTCATTAAGAACTTCCATAAATAGTTTTATACCTATAAATCTGACACTCATCTACTGCAGTCACTTAGGGTTTTGTTACTCAAAGTACTTCTTGTACTTTGTACATAGCACTTCTGAAATTCATGTCACCTTACATTTTTAATATTTTGTGGTGTATTCAGACCAGATCCTCATCACAATAAAGCCACTGTGTATGTGTATATATATATAGTATATGTATATGTAAACATGTATATATATGTATATATTTAGGAAAGTATTCATTTTTGTGTTGTTTGGATTGTTGGTTTTTTTTCTGAATATTGCTTTATTTTGAAAGTTCTCCCTCCCAGCTGTGGAATGGCCTTATTTTTATTATAACATTCTGATTTTAAGAAAAGATATGAAAATGTGGAAATATCATTTATTTTCACTGCTTTTTTCCTGTTACAAAGTAACTGGCTCTTGAAATTCATAATTGAAGAAAGGGACACATTATTTTATATTTTTATAATTACCTTTCATAAAATAATTAAATATATATATCAGTATTAAAAAAAAGGTTAGGAGAAATTGCAACCCGTATGTCTTATCTTGCAATTTATACTATGGAGGGCACTTAATTTTACCAGGGCAACAGATGAGCTTCAGGCACCAGCATTCTTCACTTGAAGTGAGAAATTGAGTTCCAAGAGTAAATAAAAACAAGATTGAAGGTTTAAATCCTCTACTAGGCTTTTTGAACTTATATACTCATTAAATGTTTATTGGAGTGGTGGGATTACGAAGGATTTGGGCAGCTTCATCAACTGGTATATACTTAATCACTAAGTAAAACACTACATTTGATAGAGTGTTTCTCACGATGCCACACTCAATCCATCTTAATGAAAACCGCTTCAAACTGATTTAATTTGAGAGCACTTGGCAGCCTGAGTGCTCAGAGATCTTGGCCTTTTCTTGACAAATTCTCAACGCTGTCCAGAGCAGAAGGTGCACTCCACAGTTCATGTCTAGTGAGACAGCCATCAGCTGTGTTTTAAATCTGTGTTGTGGATACTTTTTACCTCAGAAAAAAACCCAAACATCCCAATAAATATAAGCTTTTTTCCAGAAATATTTTAATTTGGGTTATTTTAAGAAAATTAACTTATGTCAGAATATGAGTTCAAATTCTTTTTAAGAAAATAGGTGTTTCCTGTTATATCTCATTGTCTTCTCATGTGTTGGAAAGGATGATAATTCATAGTTATTTAACAAAATGTTGCTTGAAAAAGAAATAGCTTGTACAAAATGTCGAGGTGTTTATCTGCTGTGTTTGAGTCTTTAGTGAAGATTAACATACACGATGGGTATCTTTTAACCTTTCCAGCAACTGCTGCCACAACAGTGCCAGTTTTTGGTAGGAGAGGTGGAATGAGGTCAAATGTAGCTCTGCTTTAAAACCTCTAAACTCTTCTCTTTAGCACAAAAATACAATATCCAAGATATAGAGCCCTGCTTTTAACAACCAGTGGCCATGAAATTCCCAGCTGCCTCCAGCAGCCTGATAGTTAATGGTCTGTATTCTTTTCCTTATTGTACATGTGACAAAAAAATATTTTCAGTATTTCTTTTAATAGGGTCAGGAAGAGAAAGAGAGACAGAGGTTTATTAAATGAACAATTGAACTGGTTTTTGTGAAAGTCTTCCTCTGTCTGTTAGAGTTTCCCTGTCAGGAAGTTTCTGAAGAATGAGCTCACTCTTGCTCAAGAGCTGCACTGCCATAGGAACTGCTACACCTGATGGCATGGAAGAAATCCTGTAATGAACATTTTTTAACAAGGTGTTTGGGGGAGGTTTCTTCATGTCTGAGAGCAGTTTGTGGGTGTCTTGTGTTCTGACACATCAGAGGGTTTATCCTAACTTGTGGTGGTGGTGTTATTAATACTGGATTTTAATTGCTATATTGAAGCTTACTGAGTTGGATATGTGAATAATACTGAAGTATTTTCTTTTATTAGAGCTTGTTTGTCCTTTCATTTTTATAGGTGGCTGCTACTCTTTTATTATGAGACAGAATAAAGACATTGACTTTGCCTTTTCAGGAGCTCTTATCTTTATATACCTCTGCCAGCTCACCTCCTGCCCCTCTCTCAACCTTTCTGTCCACTGACTTTTAATAAATATGTGAAACATCTCTCTTAGCACAGATTGCTATTGTCACCTCAATATATATTCCTGCATTCTGAAAATGAACCGTGTTTTTCTTCTCCTTGAGTTCTGTCTTTTAGGTTCAATTTAGAGGCAGAACCATCCCTCTCACTTATGGGTTCTTTATTTCCTGAATACCTAGAGCAAAGTATGCTCCTTCCATGATTTGGTGTGTTCAAATAAAAGCTTTTTTTTCCCTTTTCTTTTCCTTGGTGGTAGCAGAATATTCCTTCACACAGGGCTTTCTGTAGCATCATTTTAATCTGTAATTCAGAAAAATGTCTCTTATTATTTCAGTTAATTAAGTTTATACTGAACTTATTACAGACTACAGGTGGAGGAATTAGCACTTTACAGATTCTGATTAAACATAAATAACCTGACTACTGATCTGCATGGTCTGGTTGAAACTGGAGGGCAGGTATAGAAGTATAATTCTAGGTTTTCAGGAAGAGTGAAGCAGCTGCTCTGTGGTAAATGCCAGTACCTAAGCTCCAGTTAAGTCCCATGATAGTCACCATTTTCTTTCCAGTCTTGCCTGGTGTGTGTTAGCAGTTCTGTCCTTTAATTTGTAAATTATTTCTGAATTTGTGGATAACTAGTGTTTAGAAATTTCTGCTACAACATGCCACTTTAGTAACTTCAGTGTTTGCCTACACACCCTTCATTTTTCATATCTCAAGAGTAGCTTCATATTTCATATCTGAAGGGTTGCTCCTGGGTGTGGGTCTCTCCTCAGCATCCTCTGTATTTGATACTAAATAATGGATGGGTTTTGAAATTGACTGCCACACTCTACATTTTCTCCTCTTTCAAAGCTTGTGATTATAGATCTTCCCTGAGTTTGGTGTTAATTACTGGATACTATTTGCATTATGTAAGATATCACTACAAGTGCAATTGATTGAAATGGAGATACAACAGTATAATAGGATCAAATAGTTGGAAGATGAAAGACTAAATCAGGCTTTAACACACCTTTACCTGGGAGAGTGGGGAGCTGTTTGAACACCTTACTGTGGTTCCTGTGGATTCTTCATCACTGATGGATGTTTGAGAGGAGATGTTTCACTGAAAGGCAAAATTACAGGAAGATTAAATTAGGAACTAGTTTGGGGATGTCTTCTGCCATGTATAATACAAAATATGGGATCAGAAGGTTACAGGGATCACCTCACTCCTACTTTGGGAAACTGTGGGGTACAGTTTATTTCAGATCTCTTCTACAAGGCTAAATAGAGTAGCTGTGTCCAAGGCTGATCCCATGAGCTCCAAGATCACCTTGGACAGGTGGGTCAGATTGTGCACTTCCAAAGACTTACAGAAGTGCAAACATCTCTCTTTGTTTATTTGAATTAGCTCTCACTGCATAAAACCTAGAGGAAAAATTTAAGATTTTGATTTATTAGTCTAGCAGCTTGACAGAACATTCATGCCTCTAGCAGCTGTGACATCATGAACTTTTCTGTCTTAGTCATTACTTGAACTTGTAAACCTGAAATTCAAAAATAACCATTGGGGTCTGTGATTTTGCTGACCCTTAGGACTGCATTGCTATTTCCATTCAAGTTCATATTCCTTTGAGTTATATGAGTTATTGACAGTATTAGGAACTGGCTGAGAAGCTTGGAAATCCCATTACCCAATGATGCCAATTTAGTCACCTCAAGATCTGTGGTTCTTTTGCCTCAGTGACAACTTTAACTTTGCATCATTGACAACTTTTCTTCTAATTCTGTATTAAAGTGTGTTAACTTCTCTGAAGCTCAAAAATGCCTGGGCTTCAGCATGCACTCTGAAAAATATATCCCTTGGTGGCTTAAGTTCCTCAAGTCCTAAGGCCTTTAAAAGTCCATCAGGTATTCAGTGCTTAAAACCTTTCTGGTATCCCATACCTTTGCAGGGACTAGTAAAAGTTTTTCCCTGTTTTAATTTTTTTTCTTGGTTAAAATTTCATGCCAAGTATGTAACTTCTGAGTCATATATTTGAGAAATCCAACACAGAACAGTCTAGTGCTCCATTAGTAGGTTTCTTTTGTGGAATTCAAGACTGTTTAACAGTTCTGTAAGCCTATTTTAATAGTATTGACTGAAAAATACCCAGTGTTAGTCATAATAGAATCCTAGAATTTACTCTGACTTTTCAAAGCCTTGAAATAAACACAACCAAAACTTGCTTATAAATATGTGCTACCATGGGTTAGTAAAGCAAACAATCATGAAAACAAACCCACACAACAACAGCAACAACAACAAACTTCAGGCTGTGAGCCTTTTGCAACCATGCATTTTTCCAAGGATAAAATACCCCTGGCTTTCATGAATATTTTTCAAAATCATGTTTTAGCACTTCAGTTCCTCCTGCTACCTCTTTGCATTTATCATAGCAGTATGGCTGTGCCCACCCTTAACCTTCTGGATGAAGTATCAGATGCAAGTACAGTCTTTTATATGTGATGGAGTTTAGTCTTTGCACAGGGAGATTTGTTGATGCAACAAAAATTACATTCCCTTGGGAAGTAACTCAGTGTAAACCTCCATTGTGTTCGTGCCTGTTCTGTTTACTAAAATTTGTCCCTAAATCTTTAAGCCTAAAACTGTACATATTTTGAAACATTCTGTTGTACGGAATCTCATATTTAACAGTTTCATGGGGTTGTTTCTTTGGAAGTAAAAGTGTTTCTCAAGAGCCTTTTTTTCTGTCCGCTCCCAGTGAAAAGAGGAGAGCAAAGCCATCCGCTTACCACAAAGCAGTGCCACCACAAAGGAAAGATTAAGGGTTTAGAGAGAGGTCAATGTGGGTTTTTCTCTAACTAAACACTTTCCTAAAGTTTCCTTGTGGAAAAAATAATGAAGTCATCTCAGAGTTTTTAAAGAATTTTTATTTCTTTTTCACCGTCTGCATTCGCTTGTCTTCTCAGCATGGATGTTTAATCTTTCTAGGCTTTGTGAATTGGTCCAAATGAATAAGTGGTGAGCTGTCTCTCTAGGAGCTAGAGGCTTATTCTAAGGCCCTAATCACTGAGTAAACACATCTTTGCCCTCCCTCTCTTACAACTGCTATATAATAGTCGAGATTCTAGCACAGTAACCTGGATATTGCAGGGATCGACGCTTTGAAATGCAGAACGGCTGATCCTCAAAAACAGACAGTGCCTGATCTTCCCCTGCCTCTTTCTTCTTTTTAAATTAAATATCACCACAGAAATGCTGTTTTATTGCATGATATTGTGCATCAGTGCCCTGGATTTTCAAGTTTAGTTTCAGTCAACATTGTAGGCTGCACTTATATGGATCTCTGCATGTTGGGCTTATTAATGGCCCTTCCTGGCACATGTGTACGTGGTTCTGAAGAACATTTAAATTAAATTAGACAAACAGTAATGCAAATTACTAATCCCTTTCCCAAAGTGAATGTTCAAATGTTCCTTTTATAAACAGTCATTAAATTTTATCCAAAGCCAGTATATGAGGCAAGAGCCCTACAGGGTTTTTTTGCAAAGACAGCTTGTCTCAAAATCGCATCCCCTGTCTTCCTATATCAATACACATCAATATCTAGGGTTCAGTGTTACTTCTGATGAAGAGATTTGAAATTACTTTAAATAAAAGTCTGAAAATAGCACCGTATCATCTCAGCAAATATGTTCAAGTACTATTTTAAAATAAAGTAAGTGATTTATATAGATATGGGGGAATGGAAAGCTGTAATTTCCTGAATTATATTTATAATTCATTGAATGCCAGTTGCAGAATCAGAGTCTTTAGCTAGTTCATAGACTCCCTGCATTTTTGCAGCCTCCTTTCTATATTTACTACACACAGACTTGCTTTCCAAAAGGTGGTCTGAGATTATTCATGGGGACACAGCTGCTGGCAGTGGAGCTCAGATTTTACTTGATCAGGTTCCAGAAGAACAGCACAGAATATTTTGTTTCAAGAGACCACAGACACCATCTCAATGTGTAGTGATAGAATTGCTGAGATTGGAAAAGACTTCAAAGACACCGATTCCAGCCATTAACCCAGTGCCACCCACCACTAACCCATGTGCCCAGGTGCCACATGCACACCTTTTGAACACTTCCAGGGATGCTGATTCCACCACTTCCCTGGGCAGCTTGTTCCAATGCCTGGCCTCCTTTTCCCTGAGATGTGGGCCTCCCCACATCATCTGGCTGGATGAAGAGCTGCCACAACATCCAGCATATTGAGCTACAGTGTTTGGGTCTGTAGGCAGCTGTATTGTTACTTACTCATTTGCCTCTTTACTTGGCTACAGAGGTGCTGATAATGCACTGTCCTTTTTTTCAGGTTGTTTATAATTGTTTTGTGTGGTAGATACTGTCCTATCAAGAGATATGCTCCTTATTCAGGGAAATGTTATTTTTATTGGGCAGCAAGCTAAAAAGGTTCACTTGTCTCTTAGGTCTGCTGATAAGGTTTTTTGTTTTCATTTATTTACTGTTCTTTTCATGTGCTAAGCATATAATATATTGTATTTTAGTACTCAAAATATTAGGAAGGATTGAGAATATTTTAAAATTTGCAGGGATGGACCATTTGACCTGAAATCTGCTGGTTATTTTTTGTATGTGCACATTGAAATACTTTTCACCCTTGATAAACCCCATCATGGCCACTAACACACAAACCTGCAGCAGCAACTTTAAGTTGCTAAACAGCCTCAGGAACTTTTCACTCATCTCTTGTCATGTCTTTTCCAGAGAAAGCTTCTTGCTATCTACCTCCACCATGATGAAAGTGTACTAACCAACGTCTTCTGCTCACAAATGCTCTGTGCTGAATCTATCGTCTCCTACCTGAGTCAGAACTTCATAACCTGGGCGTGGGACATGACAAAAGAAGCAAACAGAGCAAGGTAAGAGCAGCTTTTCTCAAGGCAGAGCCTTAGCTCTGGCTACCAAATCTTTTGGTGCTTAATATCTATTTGAGCTAAAACTTCCTGCTCATTCTCAGCTGATCAGTGAAGCTGTGCTGGCTGACATTCGCCAAGAACTGGACTGGCCTTGTGCTCATCACAAAGGGACTTTTATTCCTCTGCAGGAAAAAATAATTGAAGAAATTATTTTCTTTTTTTTTTTATTTTTTTAGTTTATTTTCAAACATGATTCTATATTCAGACATGTGCCTTCACAGTTTTGCATTGCAGTGCAATAATATTACATGACATTAATTGGGTGTATATTGATGTAACTGCATGAGAGATATCTGGGGTAATAACTGTTGTTGGTACTTATTTCAATCTTATTTCAAAAATAACATTCATGTGATCAATTAGTATTAAGAACAGATTATGCAAAAAAATTAAATGCAATTCATATGAACTTTTTTGAACTACAGTTTTCTTACAGAATATTCCTTTGGGAATGTTCAGATATTTTGGTTTTAATATAATAAAATCTCTCATGTCTTAGAGAGACCATAATTTTGCTGATGAGTAAAGAAATTAAAACTGTAGATTCCACCTCCTTCTACAACTTTTGTAGATTATCAACAAATTTTCTTAGTGTTATGCTAAGGCCTCTCTCTTCAGTAGTTATTTATCAGTTGATTGTGATCTACTGAAAATAATGATATTATTATTATTATTACTACTACTACTACTACTACTACTAGTGCAACATTTAGAAATCAGACTTATTTGGTTCTCTAACTTGGACCTTATTTCATAACCTTTATAATTAGAGTTATTCTAATTTTTGACTGAAAGATGCAACAGTCATTTGGCCTGGAATAAGGTTGCCACTACTTTACTCAATTGCAGTGATTATCGAACAGTGAAAATTATACATTTATGTTTCTTTCTCTTGTGGATTGTTACACTAGAGCATTTCTAAATTTCTAGTCTTCACTTTGTCAATTTTAGTTAATATTTCTTTACTGAGGTGACCTTGGAGAATGGAACAGTCTCTTTTTCCTATGTGCTTTTTAAATGACACTTGTGTTTCTCAGGAATTCCTCACTTGACCTTCTGCATTTTGTCATTGGAGGGATCTGCAGCAATGTTTCTAGTTTAAGCTATTCTAGAGAAGTGTAAAAGGTTATGGAAGAAAGCAGTTGCAAAAACAGATTAAAAGTTTCTAAAAAAGAAAAAAAGTAAGAGAGGAAAAAGAAACATCTAGGTTCTTTCATGGGACCAAATACATAGACTGGAAAGTTGCTTAAGTCTTTTGGTATTGCCATTCATGGGCAGTAAGGAGCCTCCTCCTTTTCTTTTATCCCACAAGTTGGTGTAGAAGGAAACACTATTTCTAAACCATCTGTAGTGGCTAAGTTCAGTTGACTACCTGCTGTTCTATTGTCTGCTTTTCTATTTAATTCTCTAGTTTCTTTTATTTTACAATGACAAAAAATTGCAGTGTAGTTTCTTTTGAAAAACTGTGTTTGAGGGGTTTTTTATGACTGACGATCAACAGCCATGTAATTGCTTTGTTGTGTTTTACTAAAGAAATCTATTAAGTAGCACAACTTTGATACACTAGTAATAAGAGTTTGCAGGTTACACAGACACCTGTGGTGACCAAAGCGACAGAAGCTGCTTGTTAGAAAGAGCCTGTACAGCTGTGTCCTATTAACTCCTTATGACACTTCTTAAAACACAAAATAAAGGGCTTGTTTAAGGCTTTATAGCTGCTCTCAATGAACTTAGTCACCAATTGTGCCCAACGATGGGGTTTTTAAGCCTTCATTTTTTTGCTTTCTGTTAACAGCAACAAAGAAACTGTCATATTAACAGTGAGGTCAAAAAATAGTAAGGGGTAAACAAAGCATGCTGGCTCAAATTAGAATAATTTCTCAGTTGTGTTTAGTATCACATCCTGCTCCTTAGACTGGGATTTCTTCAGAGGGGGCATGGTGCTTCCTTCTCCCTTTGGGAAGTGCCAATGCACTGTGGGCATTCCCATAAATAAATACTCAGTCCCTCTGTTCAGCCAGCTCCCTTCATGTGACACAGTGACAGTGGTCTCAGAGCCCTTCTGTTCTGGATCCCTATGAACAGAGTTAAATGTAGCTTTTTATTTGAATGCTGAGAAGGCAACAGCAACAACAGGAGGAACTGGGCTTTTCCTGCGGGTGTAGCCCAAGAGCAACTCATTTATACTGTTACAATTGCACTGTAAAAATGCTGGAAAAGCCAGGGTGGGACAGCAGAGGAATCAGGCCCACTTGATTTACAGCAGTCAACAGGGACACTTCAATGCCAGTAGTAAAAGACATGGTTTCAGTATTGTGGGATGATGTGGCATGAATAAATTCAAATAGATGTAAAGACTTCCCTTGCATAAGCAAAAAAACCCTTCTGAATGTTCTGAGCTATGGATGTCATTCTATTCCAAAATTAGTCCTAACAGTTGTTTCCATTTTCCTCATTAACAAAGTGGGGGACCATCCTGAGCACTGTAGAACAAAACCAGCTCCAAAATCTTGTCATTTTCCCTGGTTTTTAATATGTTTGTCAGCTGACACTGATACAGGAATGTGCTTTAAAACCTACATTACTGTACAGTGGCACATTTCTTCTGGAATCTCTCAATCCTCAATATCCATTCCAAAAGATTGAAGAGAGTCTGTAGGTGGGAGTAAAATGCTGTGAGAGCACTGAGTACCTGCCAGCAATAGTGCAAGAGCATTTAGCCTTAAAACTTTGGGAGTCAGATACTGAAAAATTTCTTTTTGCAGCCACCCAGGACTGTTACTTTGTCAAAATGAAGGTAAAGTGTAGTTAATACAGTTGAGGGTGAGTTCCTTTGGCTTCCATGGGTTTTAATTGCCTCTGACATCAGGTTTGCAGTGAAGGGAGCAGTTACTTTGAGTATGTTCTGTGATGATGAGTTTTTTCATTAATCATAATAAAATTATAATAAAGGGAAAATAAAGTAAGTAGCCTTCATTTAGGAAAATAATGTGGTGCTTTTATAATACTGTTAAGGAACATCCATGAGATCGTTATCTCCTATAGTTTAGACTTCAGTTTAGTGAGCAGCTCTTTGAAATATTCTTGTGATCTGTTCCTGTCAGAGGAGGAAAAAGGCCACAAAGCTACACATATATCTCTAACCTTAGCTCCTGATATATTCCACTCAATTTGAGGTGAATCATGAGCTTAAAAATCACTGTTTCCTTTCAATAGCTTGCAGTGAAGATTGCAGTGAAGATTGCTACCATGCCCCTTCAGAAATAAGGGAGGAGGTGCCAGGGCAGTGGCAGTGGGGTTTGACTGCAGTGCTGCTGGCAGCTCTGGCCCTGCCATTCAGCCCAAGCACACCCCTGCACTGAGCCATCACCTGGGCTGAGCTTCCAGGGGCTTCCATCATTCCTCAGGCTTCCAGAGGGATTCCAGGATAGAGAAACAGGAGAGCCAGACATGAACAGCTCTAGTTGTGGCACTTTTTGACTTCAAAGACTTGAAGTACCATTCAAAATACCATTGTTCTAATATTTATTTATGCAAACATGTGCCTAACTGGTTTTGTTAATTCATTAATGTGCTTTAATATATTTGTATCCAGGAAAGATGTATAGTGATATATACACACACACATGCACACATACCTTGTATTTGTGTACACACTGTTTACAAACACAGATAATGCATAATATTAAGAGCTTTGCAGCACACATAGTGCTTGCCAAGCAAAGCAAAGCCAAAACCATGAGACAGTGACTCAAAAATCTGTAGCAGTTTTATAACTTTTGATGTCATTGCCCTTGGGCACCTTATTTCAAGGCATTGCCCACTTTGCTCTGATGACAGGTACTTGTTAGTTTTAATGTTCAAATGATAGTTTTTCACTTTGCTTAAGCTCAGAAAAGAGTTAATTCACTAAAGTGCTTCTCAGCAGCAGGTTGTCTTCACCTGCAATTTCCGTCATCAAGTAATTAACCATATTCACAGTTGCTGACCCTTAATTCTAACCTGCTGCATGATGCATGCCTGGATGAAGACCAGTTGACCATATTACTTTAGCTCCCCAATCCCATTTGATCCTTCAGCAAATATATTGCAGGTGTGGGGTCTGTGAGCGAGGAGGAGGTGAGCTAATTTCTTACTGCCTCCTCAGGAGTGACCATGGATTCTGTATATGTTGCTTGCAAAACTGTTGGACGTGTTCTTTAGGCACTAAATCCTTAACAGGTTTCACAGAGCAGTGTGAAAACCTTTTCTATTGTATTCTGCAATTTTTTTATTTAATTTACTTTAATAGCAATACAGTGCCAGTCAATAAAAACAGGTCAGAAGTCTAATTAATGTTTTAAAAATAAAGGTTCTCAAACACCAGGCGAGTTTGTCATTTTCTGTATGGTTTGTTTTGAGGAGGAAGAGGAAAGAAGGTGAGGAGGGAACCCTTCTGTTCCATGATTACATCCCACCCGCTCATTTTCTCCTTTTCTCCTTTGCTTTTGATTTTAGTGGCCGTCTTAACAGAATGTCAAGATCAATTTGCAGCATGGTTTAACTCAAGGTTTGCATTCTGCCAGCAGCAATTGTCCTAACCAACAATGCCATGTGTTCTTGTAACTTCAGAAGCTTTTAGAAGGCCCATGGCAAGGGCAGCATCTAATGACTTTATTAGTGTAGGGTTTCAAAATGGGCTGGGTAATTGTTCGCATCTCTTCGTCATTTAGTCATAATTACTGCATAGCATTGTTCAGGGTTGCACTTGTGAATAGTTTCCTAATAGCACTGAAAGGAAGGAGAAAAAGGAAAAGGATAAAAGGTGATTGTCTCTTTAGATGGAGAACAAAACAGCTTGTATATAGATGATGGTTAAACTGTTTATTATACACCCACCAGAAAAGGTAAACTATCCCTGCTTAAATATTTATGTGCTTCAAGGTAATTTCATGTTAGTAATCTAAAAATGTCCAAATTTGGAAAACTAAAAATCAGCAGAGAATGCATTTTGAGCTGGTCGTGATTAGGAAGATATGGATGTGTATAATATCCAACTATAAATAGAAAGCAGCCTCTCTGATGTTATCAAGGTTTTCAGTGCATCAGTTTGTATGCCTTTAGCAAAGTTTTAAGGTCATCTGAGAAAAATAGTTATTAAACCCAAGGAATTAATTAAGCTGATAGATTGGTCAGCATATATTTTAAGTTCCCACTATAAAACCAAATCTCAAAGAATGTTCTACCCCACCCTACTCAAACTACAACCTAGTTGATTAAGCTTGTTGAACAGAAAAAGTTAAAAAATAAAACTTTTTGTGTCCTGTACAAAAGAGGTGAAGGTGGAAGAACAGGTGGTCGAGACAGATTTGTTGGACTGTTTTGGGGAGGGATCTGGTTGTAATTCTCTCATTGCTTGGTTCTTCTGCTGTATTTGCAACCCTTCCTCCAAAATTCTCTGACTTCCAAAGTGCCTGTAGCTTTTCCCACTTTACCAACATCTGTAAAGTAACTGAACACATTGTCTGTTCTTATCTAGGCTATTATTAAATCTCTATATTAAATCTGTATATTAAATCTACCTGTGGCAAGCCTTGGCTATTCCTTAGGAAACATACAGTTCATGATAGGTGATGATGCAAGTGCATCTCTTGTGTTCCATTCCTTGTGCAGTGTTCTAGCAAGGGGTCGAGGTAGGTTTTGTTTATACTTTCACCAGTGACTTTGCCTGGTGTCCAGGGATGGATGAATGGATTTCTAGAGGGCTGTGTTTTACACTGAATGAGGTTATGGAATATTTATCTAATCTGGTTGAACCTTTCAGGATGAGAATCAAATCTTCCATGTTTTAGGAAGAGATAGATAAGCCTCTCATGTAGGTTTTACTTCTGCATAAAGAAGTGGACACAATCATGCTTTTTAACATCTGAGTCTCATGTTTAGCATGTGGATTCTGAAGATGCTACCCACATAATTTGATTTAGGCTGCTGTGTACATCTTTAAAACATGCCTTGTGTCTGCTCCTCCTTGTGTTTGAGTCAACAGTTATGACCCTGCCAATGTGGGTAAGGCAATAATTCTCTGTTGTGGAGACCAAGCTTATTTTAATATGCCAATTCAGGACCTCAGCTTTTACTCTTTTGAAAATGTAAATACCTAATACAAAAGTATTATTTTTACATTAACATTTTAATGAGTCTTATGTTGACTTTGCACATTATATAATTATTATTTAAAATAATCAGAAATCTTACCTATTTAATATTCATAATTGTTTTCTTCATGCTCAACAAAGAAGTTACTTTTTTTCCAAACCCATTTCTAAAATGTTAAAGGCTCTTTAAGGTTGGCTTTGGGAATTATCTGGTCATAAATAAATCACACTTTTTTGGCCCAAAGTCATCCAGGTGGTGTTCTGAAAGGGAATAGGGCTTTTAGAAGAGATTGTCAGATTTGCTGCTGCTGCTGCTTTTTGAGGAGGACTTTAGATTAAGATGATACAGCAAAAAAAAAACATCTCCAGTGCAGCTTTTCTGTTCTGTTAGAAAGTCCTTTCAAAGCAGCATAGTGGGCACCATGTGCCAAAGGGCCTCATTTTAGGAGGAAACTTGTTCAAAGTTTTCCCTCCCGTGTATAAAAATAAAAAGTAACTGCAGGAATTTATATGAGTAAGACTTTAACAAATAACCAGATCTGTTATTTCTGTTGGTACAGAGAGTAAGGAAAATCTGATATAAAATTTGATATAAAATACTATGAGTTTTTTAATATTTAAAATATTTATTTTTAATACATTTTTCCATAATTTGAGAGCTGAGTTCTCTCTTTATGGACCTTAAGTGCACTAAACATTTGCTAATACAATTTTTAAGGAACCGTAAGGTGCTGGGGAGAGGGTAAGAAAAGCAAAAGCCAAGGAGAGCTTGCAACATTTTTTTTCTTCTGAACACACAAAAAACATTCAAAATGTAGCACCAAGTGTCCCTCAGCACATTCCAGGAGCACACTCCAGTGTGCAAGATGCAACCTGCTCTGCCTTGGTTTCCTTCTGCAGGGTAACTGGATTAACATCAACCAGCTAGAATTAACATTTTAGGTTCAGTTACTCTTTCTGACACTGCCATGGCTGCCTGAGATTTGTATTTTTATTCATGATGTCTTGAGAAGGTAAATTAATTTGGGGGTGTATGCAGAGCTATTCATCCTATGAGGTTGTATCATCAGTTTGATTCCTGCAGGAAAATGGGTATGAGAAGGAGGACAGGCATCAAATAGTTAATCTTTAGTTTCAGTGATGGCTGGTAGGTGGGGTCCATGTCTTTCAAGGCCATGCTGATGGTCACTTCTCTGCATGGAAAGAGAAAGGATACTGAATTCCTCTGCTCCTCTGGAGTCCTGCTGGACCAAGCCAGGGGCAGCAGGCAGAAGTGCTGCCTTGTGCTGTGGTTTTTAAAGGAGATGCAGAGAACTCCCATTGCTCAGAATCCTCAATTCTTTGCCAAATTCTTCCTTTAACTCCTCTACAGTTCTTCACTTCTTTGTAGGTTCTCACTCTGCAAGGCAGGAGTGGCTTTGAATGAGTTCCTGTTGGAAAATACAACACAGCAGTTGGAAGCCAAGGAGTGCCTCTGCCTTGTCCCTTCCAGGAGCTGGGCACCAGGGGTGTTGCTAACTTACTGAATTCTTTAAACTGAAATACTAAAGGAATATTTACATTTTGCTAAAGTATTTACCATCACAGCTGCTTTCCAGGTATAAAATAATATTGATCTCTGAGATCAACACTTTTGATGACTGCTTTGGCCAGAAGTGCCCAATTTTGTTATTAAAAATTAAAAGCTGCACATTTTCACAGAAACAAAATTATTGCAGCATCTACAGAGTGCCACATAACATATCTAAGATCAGGAACTGTGACAGACCACTGGCTTCAGGCTAACATTGTAATAAGTATTTCCTTTGGGTTATAGACTCAATAATCTTTAAAACTTTTTTCAGTAGATTCTTAAAGCTATTATTTTGTCATAATTGTGTTCCAGGAGCTTTTTTTAAAAGGTAATATTAAAAAAATTACTACATTAATAAAAATTATTTAAAAATAAATACAATTACCAAAAAGCTATGCCAGGAGTGTATTTTAATAAAAGGCGTAACAAAGTAGCTGGTAAGAAATTATAACATTCTTCTTTGGAAAACTCATGTGCTACAAAGATGATAACTCCTCACACAGATCATCTCAAAGTGCATGTGGAGGGATAATTGTTGTGTGGGAATCAGCAACTCCCCCAATCAACATCTTCATGGCACCAGAATAATTTTTCCTTTGCACCACTTTTAACTAAAAAGTGAACTGTGTCTAAGCATTAATACCTGTTTGATCTACATTTTTAAAACTTCAATAGTTTCTAAAATTTTTTGAGCTTATTTCTGTATTTGTCAAGCCATGGTCAGTGTCCATGTTTATTCTGTAGCTGTAATTGCTGGTTTCATTGCTGCTGAGTCATGAAAGAAATGATGCTGCCTGCCAGAACTAACACTTTTCTTGATGAACTTTCTTCTTGTTAATAATCTTTTGAGATTATTTTTTAAAATGGATTTTTACTTCGTAAAAGGCTTTTTTGCCTTTCTCCTACTTGTCCCTCCTTGAATATTTTTGTAATTTAAGAATAAAAGGACTAGTAGGGTGCTGTTTGCCCTCCCTTTCTGGCAGCATTTGTCTATTTCCACTGTTGGTTGGAGATCACAGTAATCCAGTGCTGTGGAAAACCATTCTCCCTGGAGGGACATCTGTCTCTTTGATGGGCTCCACAGGCACTTCTTTTGGCAGCTCTGGAGATGCCACTGAGAGATCTGGCACACTTCTGTTTAGATGAAATTCAGAAAATGCCTCGCTAGTGATGTACAGAGTAAGATACTTTTTATTGCACCAAGTAGTTTTGGTCCTGCTCACCTCTAACAGGAAATATTAGCACAGAGGGGAGGGTTTTTTTCCTGTTTTTCTGCTTATGAATCTGGAAGTAAAAAGGTCTGCAAATACAAAATGAGCAAAAGCAGAAAAGGGAAAAAAACCTCATTAATGAAAATTCAATTCCTACCCATCTAATAAAATGAAGGGATGTGTTAAGACTGAATGCCACCGACCTGGCAAAGAGCAGCTCTGGGAGCTGAGTGGTCACTGGTGCACTGGACTTGGACAGTGGCAGTTTTGGGGATTACTGCTGCCTCTATTCAGTGCTGAATTGTTTGACCACCTCCACATTCTTGTTGGCTTTACTGCTTTTTAGTTGACCAGACAAGTGGGGTCTTGCTTGCTTGCAGAGGGAAGGATGTGTTTTGGTATTAGTGAGATGTTCCTCTGTGTCCTGAGGGTACACACTGATCACCACCAGGTGCTCCTTCATCCCCCACGAACATTCTCACCACAGCTGCCTGTGCTGTGGTCTGGACCTTGGTTTTTCAGTGTTGAAAGTGCTGGGGAGAAGAGCTGTTGCTCATTGCTCCCCCAAGAAGGTCTGTGGCATTCACACAGAACTGGCATGAGCCGCTCCTGTCCTGGTACGTGAGCGAGCTGAGCAGATCGTGACGGCAGCACAGGGGGATCAGCAAGAGCAGGACAGATGGCACCAGTGCTCTAAGAAGTGGCACCAAGAAGAGAAAACCCACCATGAGGAGAGGTTGGCATTTGGCATCTCTTCTGCTGCTACCAGCCAGGGAAGTGTGGGTGCCCTTACAGCAACCTGGCACAACATGTTAACTCCTGAAGCCAGGGAGTTGAAAACTTTCCCAGCCTGGATTATAGAGGACCTCAAGGTGTCATAACCTGTTGGGTTCTATGTAGTCAGCCAGAAGTCCTGCATATAAAAATTCATCTCTCAGAAAAAAAGTTACTAAATCTTATTAACGTATTTCAATACTTCATTCAGAATTCTCTGCATGCAAAACCTATACATGTAAAGGATATTTTGGGACTGAGTTATTGGTTGACTAAATACAAAATAGTTTTGTTTTTTTTAAATTGACAAACCAACACCTGTGACTGGTACAATTAGTACTGTAAGAGTCTCTCTGGTTTTGTTCCTTCTAGCATTATTCTCTACAGCACTTCACCTCCAGTTAAATATTTTGTTTTTCCTTGGAACTTGAGTGCTTTTCTCCTGTGATGTATTGAAGACTATTAAACAGTTTTAATGCACAAGTCTCAGGAATTCAGTTCAATTGTCCACTGTCTTTATTAGTTCCAGGAGTGAAACCTTGAATTCACACAAGTTATTTTGCCATGGAAGATCATCACTGACTTCTGTGAGGCCAACATTTCACCTACCTGTTCCCACCTTGAAAGGAAAACATCAAAACCCATTCTTTATCTGAAGAGTTTACATGTCCAGACTTTACAGACACTATTTTATCCTTACCAGATGTTCCATGTCTATGTGGCTGTTTCTGATATAGCAGACTGTGTTCAGCTTTTTTGATGTCTTCCTTGTGTGTGATTGTTCTGAGTTGAAAAATACAGAGAATCAAGGAGTAACACTTATGGCTTTGAAATACTCACTTGCCACCCCCACACATTGCCTTCCATCCAACTACAGCCAAAGACAAATTCTCTCTGAGGAGAGTTTTTTTTTAGTACTCCAGGTGCCTCAAATAAGCTCAATCCTGTACTTGTCAGGCTTATCCATTTTTAGCCATTTTATCAGATACAATATATATTGATTAAAAAAAAAATCACAATTTTGAATCTTTTCAGTATCTTTGAGAAGAAATTACTTGGAGCACTTGACATTTTAATGCAGTTTGTCTTTTCAAATAGATTTGGCTTCTAATGCATGTGACAACGGGACTTTGCTCTGCAGTTAGAGCATACATTTCAGAGTAGTTGTTACCTAAAATATTATCATAAGGCATAAGAAAACACACGATTTAAGTTGCCTTTCAGGAACATAATTAAGAATTAATAAGCCTGTACCAGTGGCTAGTCCTCAGAATTTCCACTGTTTTGCCTTTTGTGACCCGTGTTATTAAAAGTCCATTATTTTTACAGACTTTATTAAATTGGATCTTATTAAAGCATTCTATATTTGCATTTGGTCTTTCATAATTCATTATTATTATGACATTTACTTTTTACCATCAGATCTGAAAACATATCATAAGCTACCCTTTTCTCTTGAAAGAAATGCTAATTTCAAACAGTCCTTTAATGGAAGAGAAAAGCTTTATCAGTTTTTTCATTTATTCAAGATCGTGTTAAGAATACTAATGTTAGACTTCTGTATGCTAATATCTAAGAGCTTTTTTTAGTCAAAAGCTTAGAATTATTGTTTTTTAGACCACACTGCTAAGTATGTCACTGGCAGGGCACTAGTACAAAAGAAAATACAATTCTGAAGTACCACGTTTTAATTCTGTGCTGATAAAACCAATTTCTTGATCTTTCATTATTAAATTACGCTTTTGTGTGAAATTTACTATTTTTATACTTCACCATGTTTATTAGGTTGTTGCTCTACTTAGTTTCTCTTTAGAAGTTTTAAACAATTGATTTTACATGATTATTTTGGTGGGTAGTTTTGAATTGTAGTCTTCACATAGTGTAACAGGAAATGGAATTCTCCTTCAAAAAAAACTGTCTCAAGCAGTTGTTAATCATTTTAATTTAAACAACCTGAACCCTATCATGTTTTCAAATATTGTAATAATTTAGTCATAAAAAGAGATAAAGAGCTCAATTAAACTGCTGGGTTTAGCATAATTATTTTTTTAAACTTAACTTCAAAAACTCTACAATGTTGACTTATTTTTTTTTTCTCCACAAGGTTTCTGACAATGTGCACTAGACATTTTGGGAGTGTTGTAGCCCAAACAATTCGAACTCAGAAGACAGACCAGTTTCCACTTTTCCTTATTATTATGGGAAAACGATCATCTAATGAAGTGTTGAATGTAATACAAGGTACAGTTCTCACTTTTTATATTAAAAGTATTCCTTATGTGAGTATTGAAACTGTTGTAAGAGACCTTTGCTAATGGTTTGTCTTTTAAGATGTCCAGAATATGAATTTATTACACAAAACATACTTTAAGTTGCCAGGGTATAATTATCATAAATGTATTAATTAGCATGGTGTTAGAGATTGGAGTTGCCATGACTGTAGTAGAATTATAGTTTAAGTTTTTCTTTTTTTTTTAAAGTGGAAGCTTAATTTCCTAAATAAAGAGCCTCAGTTTTCCAAATTTATATCCAGATACATTCCTGATTTCCAAAATATTTTGGCTGCACTTTTTGCACAGCACCAGAATGCATTTGGTTCTTTGTGTAGTTCCTTGTTACTGCCCTGGCTCCTGTTGCTGATATTTGGACATGAGTTGCTTTTTCAGACCTGCCTGCAGCATCGAGACCCCACATCAGACCAGGATTTCAGTTCCTAATAGAATCTCACATAGATGAAGCTTTCTGGCTTACATGAGCAGCTCTTTCTGGTGTAACCATTCCTCTGATTTCACTGACAGCAAGATGACTTAGATGTGGAGTGTTGCCCTTTGACTGCAGTTCTCAGTAACTCTTCAAATTAGAGCACATCAAAGAATGGCTGCCTCTCATTTCTTCTGCTTTCTCCACAAGTTTGCCTTCATGACACTGTGTCCTCATTTATTTAGTGCTTATACCTAGCAGTCTTTATTGTGATCTCCTTATTTTCCTGAGGAAATTCAGCCTCAGGAAATGCTGCCTATTGCAGACAAGAATTAGTGTTTCTCTCTGCATCTGGGATTAATAATTTTCTTGAGGAATCTGCAGTGTTCCTCCTGTGGACAGAATGGTTAATTTTTGCATGGGTTTTGTCTCCTCAGTGCAAGGTACAGCACAGCACTAAGTCATGGTATGAATGCCTGTAACTTACAAAACTCATTTCATAGGAATAGTCTTACAAATAGCTTGGTTTTCTGACTCTGCAGTACAGCTCTGCACCTTTGCCATCCCACTGAAGTCACTGGTGATACTGACTTAAATTAATGCTTTAGCAACAATTCAAAGTCATAATACAATGCATTTATATTACAAAATAATCCAGATTATTTAATTGCATGTATTAAGTTTTAATGACTTTTCAGATTTTCTGCAATCTTTTGCACTAAACTAAAACCATCACCTATTGTAGCCTTACTTAAATTTATCCTTTAACAAAAATCAAACAATCTCTGCTTGTTATTTTCCCAGGAGTGGGGACACTGGTATCTTTTAACAATACTGCCCCAGATGAATGGCAGTCTCTGAAGTCCTGCATGTTGTAGCATGTGGGATAACATTTTCTGCTAAGGTAGCAAATGTTAGAACTGGGAACAATGAGGGCCTTTCCGGGCTGGGTGAGAAGGCATGTTGACAGAAGAGATACAACTATATAGAAACCCAAGACCCCAGTGGCGTTTATTGAAATGCAGACTGTCTAAGTTTGCTTTTGATTTTTATTTTTTTTTCCTGGGGTTGGAAACTATGGGGACAGTCTTGTTTTCTTTAGTGGTACTTGTTCTGCTGGGTCCAACAGCTGTTGTGAGCTGGCAGATGTTAAGACTTTGTAGTTTTTGACCATTTCTCATGGTTTAAGACCTTTTAACTACTATGACAAGTGGCTTTAATGGGTAGTGTAGTCTTCAGTTTAGAAAGAGAAAGCAAAGAATGCATCTTTGTAGGAAATTAAAGTAATCTTCAGTCTTTGAAGACTGGAGGCATGCTGGAAGGAGCACATGGGGAGGTATCTGTTTTCCTATGTATGTGTTCTGTTTCATGATACACACATGGATGACATACTTTTCCACCTCATTAGCTTTGCAAGTTTTTTGAGACGTAAACAGACTGAAGAAAATAGAGTATTTGAAATTTTATTACTAGTTACACCCAAATAAATTGTGCACACACATCCATTCAATCATTTTTATAAACCAATCCACTTGGATGCTGCTGCTAACATCCTACCTTTTGTTGTCTGATGAAGCAGTTGCTTTGGTCTCCCTGGGAATTCTAAAACTGTAAAATCAATTTCACATAAGGGGATCCCAGATCTACTGCTTTCCTTTAACATCAGTGACTAGAAGACAAAATAGAGTTAATTTATGCAAGCACAGAAGCAATTGTTCAGATTTGCACCATCTGAAATTTTAACCTGTGATCAACATTTGTAAAAATAATTGTGAGTTTTCAGTAAAAAGGTGAACTGAAAGCATTCTACTGAGATATTTGCATTTTCTACTCCTGTCTTTTTTTTTTTTTCTTTTTTAAGTCTGGCTATTTCTTACGGATTAATTCTAAAATGACTTCTTTTTTGTTTAATAACTTTAATGAAATGAAGTTCAGCTATCTTCCTTTGTTGCTAGGTAACACAACAGTGGATGAGCTAATGATGAGGCTGATGGCTGCAATGGAGATCTTCAGTGCCCAGCAGCAGGAAGACATAAAGGATGAGGTGAGCACTGAAAGTTGCTGCAGATACCTCCTGGCTTCCACTAATCACTAGGGATATAAATTAACCGGATATTTCTTTAGCCAGTGGAGTTGGGTATGATGTGTTTTAATGTCTCTTCCATTGTCAGAAATTAAAAAGGTTGAGTCTCCTTTGTGTATTTATTTGGATCTGTCAAAACAACTCCTCGTTTTTGGTCTTGTCATTTTCAGTTTCTTTTCTTTCTCTGAACATTAGTCACCAGTGGCTATTTACATTATAATGATATTATAGAGCTTAATATGCTCATACAAGGAAAATGATCTGATTTTTTCCCACTGACCAGCTCCAAGTCATAGAAAACAAAAATAGATTAATATATCTTAAAGGTGTGTATTTAAAAGGGGGCTGAAACCAACTTTAACCAGTACCCCAGCACTGAACCACCATTCAGAGTGCTGCAGAATGCATAAATGATGACAAGACTTCTCAAAAGCAGTGTTTCAATTACTCAGAAGCAGACAGTGAGTTACAGCTGAAAGATCTTTATCTGTTACTCTATAAATTGAGAGTGACATTTTGAAGTAATGAAGTACTTAGGAATTTATAATAATAGGTGTGTTGCCATTCAAGATTATTCTTATCCTGTTGTATAGACATTGATTGACAATAATTCACTAAACACATTCTTCACATTTAAATCTTGTATCTCATTAGTACAAGATTTACTGACTGTAATATGAAGGCACAGTATCTGCACAATATCTGTCATTCACTTTTTCTTCTTTATTTATGCTACCTGTAATTCACTGGTAAAGAAATTGACTTTAATTTTGTTAATACTGAACACAAATTTAAATATGAGGATTACAACAAAAATCCAAGGCACAATATAACTGAATTTTTTATTGCATTTTAACAGGAGTGTGTTGAGTATGGGAGTTTTTTTAATGCTTTAGTACAAAGGTAAAATTTACATCACAGATGAGCTCCAAGAGAGGTTCAGAATTAAAAACTGTAAAAGCTGATAAAAAGAAAGAAAGTGGAGGGAAACAAAAGTATATAAATGCAGAGAGATAAGAGCAAACAAAGGCTTGGAGAAGAAACCAGAAGTGATAGGACTGGAACAGAGTGAGGAGCAGGACACCAGACCAGAGGCAGAACCAGGAACTGGCTCCTGTCCTGGGCTGCTGTCCAACCCTCACTGGGTGGCCAAGAGCAGTGACAGTGACAGTCCAGTCCCCACATGGGATTGTCTTCTCCTGACTTCTTTCCCCAAGTTCTCTACCTGTGTAGGGAGAATGGAAAATTAATTTTTATAGATTTCTCCAAAATCTGCCTTTGTCCAAGTCTTTTGTTTCTCTGTCACTGAGAACACCAGTGACATTTCTTCCCCAACAGGAGCTTTTCTAACTCACTTTGACATTCAGGGAACTGATGGAAAATTGCATCCACTTTGAGAGCAGCCTTCCAGACACTGTGGGTTCTATACATGAATAGGATATTTACTTATACCTTGGCTCCACTTGTTACAAGCACAGTGAAAAGGTGATCTCAGACACTTTGCCTTTAA
Organism: Notiomystis cincta; assembly: GCA_013398075.1. Classification (NCBI taxonomy): domain Eukaryota; kingdom Metazoa; phylum Chordata; class Aves; order Passeriformes; family Notiomystidae; genus Notiomystis; species Notiomystis cincta. Next base: position 307,493 of record VZRX01001700.1, read on the forward strand.
AGCAGGAAGTTTAAAAACAAAAAAACCCTTGCTTTATGAAATTACTATTCCAGAGGAGTATTTGACAAGCAGTCTGTCCTCAATAGAGGCTTCAACCTGAAAACAAAATATTGCCTTTTTGTGGTTTGCTACATAATGTGTGGCTTTCTTGTAAGCCTTGTACTTGACAACTTCAAGTGTTTAAACATCAACACCTTTTCTTTTTTAAGATCTTACTGCAGTTGGTGCAGTTTTTTCCCAAATACTACAATAGCAAACAGGATACAGAGTCCGGTTTCTGTTACTGTTTTCTTAATAGCAACAATAAGTCATCCTAAAACCACAGGAAGATAAGCAGAACATTCTTTTGTGCTTTAAAAAGAGAAGTTACCAATGTAGCGTTGCTGCAAACAGAAGTGTGTGTGAGAGAGAACCAGAACTGGAAACATTTGTAAATGACAGCATGAAGTCAGTAATGAGTGAGTTTATGCAGCTGAAATTCTCATGCACATGAAAGCTTCCAGCACAGCTATTGCATAATCCTGTTTGGCACAGCATGTTTTGCAGTGCCCTCTGATGGTTATTTGGGTACAGGAGGACTGGTACCACTGCAGCAGCTGGTCCAGGTGTTCAGCTGATGCTGGCTGGAGCTACAGGCAGCTCCCTGTCACTGAGCTTCTGTGGGGGTGTAGGTGTGATGCTCAGAACAGTGTCACCAACTTACCTCACCTGAGTGACATGAGCCACCTCATTAAATGGGGTAATAATGGTATGTTTAGCTAAATCCTGTGCTTTTGTATCTGTATATTGGTGAACTTTACCAGTTTAACCTCATAACATTTTGATGAGGCAAATCAGTTGCATATTTTTTTAGTGTCAAGTGCTAAAATACCATCACTTAAACAGCAGTTGGGTTTAATTTTTAGATTTGTCTATTGTACTCCATTAAGGTTTTTCTTACATAATCTCCAAAGAAATACCTTAAAAACATTGGGATGTACATGTTTACTCAGAGTAACCCAATGTGCCTGTCCTGGTGTGTAACTTCTGCACTCATTTTCTCTCACAGGCATTCTTAAAGGGAGATCAACCCATTGTTTTCCTTGCCTCTCAGGGTTCTGGGTCAATCATGAGCTGTTGTGTTGACCAGATGACATTTTGGAAACCTCCTGCCTCTTTTGAATCATGGTGCCCTTGTAGATACACGGTCTAGGTGTCCTGCTGTCTGTTTTTATAACTTTGCTCCTAAAATTGCTGTAAGAACAAGCCACAAACAGGAAAATTGGATGAGCAGCACACTGATGTGCTCACGTGGCTCTTCTGATCAGAAGTGGCCAATGGACAATTCAGTGGTGGGCTCTGTGGCACCATCACAGTGGGGCCAGTTGGCCAGGATAATGTCCCACCCTTCCCAGTGCAGTCAGGACTGGGGGCTGAAGTCCAACCTCACGCTGTGTATGCAGAGTTACTCTGCAGCTGCACTAATGATTTTATGCACCTGATGGACATATTTTCTTTTTCTAATGATGTTTGCTCCCCTGGTCGCCACTACAGGAATTGACACCTCAGCTGCTGCTCAGATAGTGGGGTTGGGGGTTTTTGCAGAGAGGAAATAAATGTCATTAAGGAGTTTCTTCTGGTATCTCAGAGCAGGGATAGTCAGCCTCTGCCAGTGTTGATCAAGGTGTGAACTGAGATTTTCCAGGCACTGACTTTGAAAAGAGCTTGTAGTATCAGTTCCTCTTGAGTATCAGTTCCTCTTAAGTGTCAAGGCCTGGTGCTGGGCTTAGGAAAACAAATAATAGTTGTAAAATACTGTACGCCCTGGAATGTCCATTTTCAAACACCCTGTGAGCTGGAGTTGGATAGTTAAATAATCATCTCAGGGTGGCGTGATGGGCCTGAGTAGATCCGAGTTAGTTCCTTTGTGAGATTAATGTGAAGAGATCTGTGATTAAATCCTGGCATTACAGCACAACACACCTGTTCTGGGCCAATCCTCAGCATTTTTTCTCCATTGCCTGAGGAGGAGGCTTCTCAAAGGATTACAGTAACACTTTTTGACAAGCTTATACAGGGCGGAGTTTCCATGTAATGACAGGGCTCATTTGATGATGCCTCAGTAATGCATTTTTTATTTTTGCTGTCAACATTTATTACTGTAGAAGCATTGACTGTTACACAGCTGGTCCAACTTGTCCACATTTAAGTAACAGTAGGTCTCTGGTGGTGTTTATTTTGTCGTTACGCAACACTGGCACTCCTGCTCTCAGATTAGACTTCAGGGTGGAATTGTAATACCCACAGTTGCTTCAGAGACCTTCTTATTTTTACAAATAACAATTAAAACCTCTAATTCACTTTAAACTATCTCTGCCATCACACCAGTGTTTAGAGTAACAGAGAAATACTTAAGAATTTTTTAACTGGAAAAACTGCTCTGACTGAAGATAAGCTGTAGAAAACTGGGCCTACAGAGTCACCATCTTTCCTCTCTGTTCTTGGATGACATCTCTCCTTCCTAGATTCTTCTACAGCCTGAAGAAAACCTAGGTCCTTCCCCACCAACATCTGGATGGGGATTTGAAAAGCACATGAAGGAAAACCGAAACTCCAAAACAGCAGCATAAATTTCTGTTTTCCTCTTTTCCCTGCCACAATTCTTTGGGGCTTTTTTGACCAAGTGGTAATTTCATAACAGTGCAGTAAGGAGCATATAAATTATTATTATTTCAGAACAGTGCAGTGAGGAGCCTGTATCACTATATCTTTTCCTCCTTTTCTGCCTCACTGCTGTCAAATGTAAGGGAAGTGCTTCCATCAGCTCTGCAGGAGACCTCTGCAATTTCTCCTAGGGACTGAAGCTCACATGTAAATCAGTAGAAATCAAGCATGTGAATATCTTGGATAATCTGTGTTCCATGTAACACCACCACGTGTATCATGTGTATAATATTTGTGCAACAAGAGTTTATGAGAATACACAAAATTCATTCAATTCCAAAGCACAAAAGCATTATGGTGGTGACAGCCATCTAGCAAAGGCTGGGATTTAACCCCTTAAAAATCTAATTAGCACATTTACTAATTATTACCAGTTATAACTAATAAACTACAGTAATCAAAAATTTTATTTGATTAGATTTTCCAGTTTTGTGTGATATGCTAGCAGCCCAAACAATGGAATTCCCTTTGAGCACTTGGCCACACACCCCCTGGTAGGTGCAGGTGCTGCATTCAAGAGTTTACAGCATGGGTTAGAGCTTTGGCAAAGTGCAAGGCAATGCCAGAGGAAAGAAAGATGGAAGCTATTTTATCTTTAGTCCTCTGTGGTTTTTAAGCTATTTGTGTTGATAACCCCAGTCACTGACTATTCAGCCCAGCTGGGCAGATGTATCAGGACTGGCTGGCTTGTTTCCCAAGGAAAGGCACTGCAGGATTCCTTGGAGGTTTGGGGTTTGGTTTTTTCCTTGTCACTTGAGGTAATTCCCAAACCCCAGTATCTGGAACTGAGCTTTCAGCCTTCAGTGTGGACAGGCAGGGTCCTGTGGTGGTTCTGTGCTGCTCTGCCCCATCCTGCCTCCTCCTGTGGTTCTGCCTCCACTAAAACATCCATTTGCTTTGTCCCCGTCGTTCCCATACACCCAACACGCTCTGTGTACACTTTTCCCTTCCATATATTCCCCATCACAAATGTTTAAGTTATACAATGTGCAAGTCTGTCATCTTAGTGAGTCAAATTAATGCCTTTCTTGCACTGGTTTGTTTGGACAAAGGGGTGTTTCTCTTTAACGCTCCCATGAATAGCCTGAAGCATTTGCAGATTTTAATTTCAGGAGTGGTTCAGTGAAATGAACTGTCTTTCAGATAGGCATTCAGCATTTGTAAATACTCTTTTTTTCTTTCTTTCTTTCTTCTAATAGCCCTTTACTCACTGGTGCTCTGAGAAATGTCTTCTGCTCCTGATTGTCTTCTTAAGTTCTGTCTCATCTGGGTTTACTTCACAGTGAAACTGGTCCCAAAGGACAATGGGAAATAATATAACTCAACTCCCTGAGACAAATCAGGTGCAGAGCTGGTTCCTGGGGTTAAATCATTAAATCCTACCTTCAGAAATTACAATAATAAATAGAAAAAAAATAGCCTAGAAGGGCCAATTCTGACTTTTCCAGCAAAACACCCCATTCGAAAAGCTAAATATTTTTAACTTGTAGAATCTGCTGTCCTAAATTCAGTCAGGACCCCCTTTGTCCATCATCCTGCATCTGAAAATGCCTGTCACTAGGTATTTCAGGATTAACTTGAACAGGTGGTTTAGGAAATAATTATATGAGAGAGTTATCCTAAATTTCTCCTCAGTCTTATCTGTCAGTTTTTCTTAGTCTTGATGCACTGGATATTACTCAGGAAAAGGTTTTCGCTGGTTGATTGTAGCTATCTCGTAAGTGTTTGCTATTTTGGGGTTGACTGCATCTCTAAGATGCAGAATATCAAAGAAAAGTCATACCTAAAGAATACATTCTGTGAATAAAAGCAATTTTTTCCCCAATTTGCAACCTTCCACTGAATGAATGTCCTCCCATTGTCTCATTGTTAAAACAGGAAAGCAGCAATCTGTGCTTTTTCCCTTTTTAGGTGCAAAAGAGAGTTGTCCCCTTGTCTCAAGCCCAAAACCCCTGGGATGTGGATGGTTTACATTCACACCAGCCTTCAGTCACTGCTGTGGAATTCACAAATGCTGTATAACTCCTGTTTCTGAGGAAGGCTTTTTTAGTGACCCAGGATAAGCCATGTCTGTTTATACTTTGATTTCCTGAAAAAGGAAGGTGGCAATTCTGCCTTTATTGCAAAAGCACTGCAGAGATGCATTTGGTGATGTTCAGTCAATACTGCAGTTTATGTAGGGTCTAACAGGAAAGTTGTCAGCTGTCTCAAATTTTATTGATGGATAACACTTCTGAAATGTTTTGTATTAATTATTAGTGACATGACTGTCATTCTTTCACGTGTTCTTTGTTAGTGCAGTGGAAGATTCTCTGCAAAATACTTTCTTCCGCTTTTCCTGTCACTGCAGTGAGTTTTGTTGCTTTCTGGTGAACTTGAGGCATCCTCATTCTTCTCTAGAAGAGGAGATGACTAAGATTAGAAACTGCATTACAAAAGGGAGAACTGCTTCATCTAATGTTTAAAATTTGTCCAAGGTGTAACTCTGAACCAAACAATACCACAATTTAGCCGTAAACTCTGCGGAGGAGTTGGTTCCTGTTAAGTGTTAACAAACAGAAGTATTAACACAGAAATAGGTGCAAAGAGGCATTTCATGGGATTGCATGTGCTGCTAAGGCAAAGATCTGTGGATTCCAGGTTTGGTTTTTAAGGTCTGTTTCAGTAAGAGCAGCATTGTTTCAATGAGGTGTAGGGCTCGGTGGCACGGTCATGTACTTCTAGATGTGGCTCACATATTTCTGTGAGGACCAGGCAGTCATGCGTGGTAATTCTTCACATTCCTGACATCTTTTTCATAATCCACTTCTAGGATGATGATAACTGCAATGAATAGGGAAGAAAGAATTTTAACTTTTTTTTAATGCCTGGAATTCATGTTTCAATTCTAGTTGTAGAATCTATAGCATCAGTATTTTTTTAATTTTAGTTTTTGATAAACTACAATAACTCCATCTTAATTGCTAGCAATCTTTGATGGAGAAGAGCCTGTAGTTGCAGTTGTTGTATCTAATCTTTCAGAGTTCTTTTGGGCATTACTGGACTTGTGTGACCTTTGAAATTCAGTGTGTGAAGTTAAATGTGATACATGGAGTTGAAAACTATGAAAATTGAATAGGCTCTAAATATTTTTTAAAGGCTTGTCCTCTGGCAGATTGCCTGAAGTCATCTTCCTTTAGAGAGCTGATTTGAAAAGGTTGTTTTGGTTCTCACTATTCTAAGATAAATTTTCAGCATGTTTATGAAAAGTCTCAGTTTCCTTTACTGTTACCGTCCATCTCTGAGAAGAATTGGGAAAACCTCTGTGTATTCAAGAATTGTTCCTCATATTTGGAAAACATAAAAATGGCAGCTGTTTAATTATTTCAATGCCCCCTCTTCTCAGAAATGGAATATTCATGTAGGGTAGTTTTTGCTATCAGGTTCAAATTATATGAGCAGAGTACCTAAAACTTACCAATGTCCACAGTAGCCAGGAAGGGTTCAGGGTTATTTGGTGGTTATTGTCCTTTTTTTTCATTTTGCAAGAATTACTTCTACTCGTGTTTTGGTTCTGCTGAACAAAGTGATGGTTTCTAAATCTTGGAATGAAATTCAGAACACACTGATTGTAGAATAACTTTGGGTCCCATTTCTGTAAGGAAGAAGAATTTCCTCTGAAAAGATTTTGCTGCTTTCCAAGTGGAAGTTGAATAGTTTTCCCTGCAGTTTGTCCTTTATCTTGTGTTTGCATTCTCCTTTAGAGATTTAACCACTGAGATGTTTGAGTTTTGTTTGAGGAACATGGTGTATTTGTATGTTGTGATAATTACAGTTAGCATGAGCTCCTCCCATTCAGAATTGAGTTTTTGCCAAATAATGATGTTTTGAGGAGAAAATGGATCACTTAGCAAAATAATTCTTTTACGTGGAATAAATGTTGCAGCTGAATGGGAAGATTCACATAATTCTTCCAGAGGCAGTAGGCAGTAGACTTTAATTTCTGTGAAACACAGGGGACAGATTGCCCCAGTGCAAGTGCTGTGTTGCTGGTAACTGCAGGGGAGACCCTGCTGAGCCCACCAGCAGTCTCACAACTAAATCCTATTGATTTTTGTAGGGACCAGTGCAGCCTCTGCAGGGCTCTGGGGGGGATTATGAGATGTAAGAGGAGTAAGCACAGGGGAGCAGCCACTGTCTCTGCTTCAGAGGCAGAGTATGAAGCTATTGATTGTACACTTTGCTTTATTTGACATCACCCCAGTGCAGTTATTCCAGCTTTTGGGGATATCCACTCTTTGATCCTCCACTGTGTGGATGATGCCTCGCTTTGTCATTTGTGTGTTTTTAGTAAACCTTTATTTTTTTGTGCTGTGATTGTTGATAAGATACTTTTTGCTGGCACATTAATCTCTTGTTCCTTGCTTACCTGCATCTGTCCATTTGGGATGATGCAGAGCAGGACCTGCTACTTTCCCATCTTTGTATAATACTCAACACTGGGAATTGAGGCTTCTGGATGATGTTTGATAGTCGTGACCCTGGATGGACCCTGCTGAGGGGTTTTTGACCCAGGAAGGACCTGGGATTGGGTTTGTCTGTCAGGACCAGCCATTACCCACTGTCAGTCTGAGTACAGAGCCAATGAAAATCCAGCCTCAGCATCTAAACCACAATTCCCTGTTACAAAACCATCCAAGCTGTTGGGTGCAGGAGGGAAATCCCTCTCAGCTCCAGCCCATACCCCCCTGCAGTCACCCCTCCCCTGGAGGCTGCTCTTCTCCAGGTCTCTATGCCTGCCATGGCTCTCCAGAGCGTGTGTGCCTCATCCAGCCCTCAGGCCAGGGCTTGGACACACCATTCCCTCACCTGGCCACTGAATCATAGCTTCAGGTAGTCAGAATTTCTGAAGCCACAGTCACCCTTGAGGCATCTCTGAGTGTGTTTCTCCTAGTGGTAGTTGGGTGATGTTGAAGTCACTGAGGTTAAAGAGTGCTGGTGAACATAAAGATATTTATCATACTGGTCCAGTGTTTGCTAATTTTTTTTGGTTTTTTTACCTTTAGGATGAACGTGAAGCCAGAGAAAATGTGAAAAGAGAGCAGGATGAAGCGTACCGCATCTCGCTGGAGGCTGACAGAGCCAAGGTGTGTGCAGGGACAGACCCCAGTGGGATGGCAACCCTTGGGAGTTTGGGGGTGCTCTGTGGTGCAAACAACTGCCTGCCTTCACTTGTGCTCTGAACACGAGACCCCACTGCCCTCAGTGTTGGAAAATGGCACCAGATAAAGTCACTAAGACTGGACTTGACTCTACCTTTTAGCTAAACCCATCCCAGCTTCATTTAATAATAGAATTTGGGTAAGGAATGGCAGGAAAAAGTCACTTAATAAACATCCTGTCTCTTACATTAATTTGTAAAGAAACATTGAGAAATTTCTTTGCATTTGTATTTATCACCTATTTATATGGGATTGCCCTTTGTGTTTGTTAGAGGGAAGCACAAGAGAGAGAAATGGCAGAGCAGTTTCGCCTGGAACAGATCCGGAAAGAACAGGAGGAAGAACGTGAGGTGGGATGTTTCACCTTTTCTGACGACTTTTTGAATTCATGAAGCTTATGAGCACTGAAACTGTCATTCAACACACATTGCAACTTCAATTCAAAGCATACTTTTTATGTGATCAATTTTTTAAATTATTATTATTGATTTTTTACTATATAGCTGTGAAACAAAGTGCAGCTAAGTAATTTTCATCCACTGTTTAAAAGCTCTTCTGTTTTATCATCTGGGTCTCAAACACAGCCAGATGTTAGATAGGCCTGCTCAGAGGAGTTGTGTTAAATGAGCTCCATAAAAGCTGGAATCTTTGAGAGGCTCTAACCTGTTTTCTGCAGCCACTCCTTTTAAAAACATGGGGCTCTTTCATTTTTTCCAGGAAGTACCACAAAGTCTACCTGCAATTCTGATTGAACAAGTTACCAAATTTAATTTGGGAGACAATGCACTTATTAAAAAAATTTAAGAAAATAAAATGCGGAATCTTGAAATTTGGATTTGTGGTACTTTAAAAATTTCTGAACAGTCTTCTACAGAATCTTCCTTAGAATGAAAATTGTGTTTAAACAAGTACTTTATATCTCTAGGCCTCTGTAAGAAAACAGAAACCCCCTGTGCTGTGAAGAGTACTGCTCCTCAAACTGTTATTTTGTAGATGCTCTCAGTTTTTTAAATGCTGAGGGTCCCAGTGGCTCTCAGAGATGGCTCCTGCAGCCTCTTTCAGAGTCTGGACGAGTTGTGAGGTGGCAATTCTGTGAGGGTAGTAGCAGTTGAACATGAATTGACTGTAACAGCAACAGGCTCACAATCAGCCCACACTCAGGCTCTTGTAAGAAATATATTTTTCTAAGTTATTTTGCATGCACAGAAACAATAATTATTTCTGCTTCATTATATCTGCTCCTGAACCTTTTCTGATACCTTGGCCTCTTGGAAATGGTTTTCTTATGCAAAAGCTGCCAGACTGGCCCATGTCATCAAAATCTACCTGGGCTTCCCTGTTTTAATGCAGAGTGCAGTAATGAAAATAATAGGATCTGTTTGCTTAGTAGAACAAAAGGGATTTTAACAATAATGTTTACTAACACTCCCCATTTTCAAGTATACAGATTACTTGGGCTGAATTGCTCTGCAACAGTGTTTACTTACAGAAGTGGCTTTATGCTCAGTTTGTATTTTAAAATCTGACTATTGAGCTCTTCACATACTGAACATCTTTTTATCAACAAACTGAAATTGCTTGTTCAGGTCCAAGAGTTTTTAATGTGATCCATCATGTCATTGTTTCCTGACTTGGTTTCCTGGTACAGAAGATCCATTGTAAATTGCCATTTTATGTTGAAGTGTTGGAGAGTGGTTACTTTGGGGAGCTACACACTCTTTGCACAAAGGAAGGAGCTCTAATGAGCTACTGTTGTTTATTTTTCTATAATATAATTGATTGGGTTCAGTAAATAATGTAGCATCTGTTGTTATACTGTGTGGGGAAATGTCAAAACAGCAAGATAGTAAGCAGGTGGTTGAGAATGGAGAGGGAGAAAATTAAAATAGAATCTATTTAAAATATAATCTCATAGTAGATGAGCAAAAATGAACTCAAGTTCTATGTATAAATATTTATACTGAGATATAATTTGCTCAGAGGTGCGTGTGTAAGAAGTAGACTATTTAAAAGCCTTCATAATCTTGCTTCTGCCCAGTTCTTTCCCTGCAATGTAATCACCCTCCATCAGTTTCTGTTACTAAATGACCTTGGGGAGGTTTTCAAAGGCTCAAATAGCAACTGTGTATCCTGAAAGTTCCTTGAAAATGGGTAAATCCCTGCCTGACTGCCTCTTCAGTTTGAAAAATTGTCTTTTAGGCACATTTGGGAGGAGGCTGTGTGTTTGTGCTGCTTCTTCCATTCTTTTACCTTCTCTCTAAGTGCTGCCTTAAGTGAGGTGATGTTGTAACAGAGCTGCTTCAGAGCTGAGTATGATCAAATTTTGACAGATGCTGATGCTGCCCAGGAGTACCAAAAATGCCCTTGAAAATCAAGCCCCCCTCATTCAGCAGTCTAATGTCAGCCATCTATTTTATTTTTTAAAAAATCTCATCAGAGGATTGGTGCTGTAGCAGCTCCCAGAGACAGAGAACACAGACCTGGGTTCTGCCCTTAAAATCTTGACCCCAGCAACGTTAGCAGGAAGAAAGTCATACACATAATCAAATATGTAGTGTCATTGCAGTTTGAGGGCTGATTTCATGCAAGTTGTTGCAGAAAATGTGCTCACCTGCACTTGGAACCATCTTCTTGCAAATAATAATAATAATAATAACAACAACAACTTACTTTAAATCTTCAAGCTCCCATTTCTGTTCTCCCAGTTTCCTTCTTTGACCATTCCTACTTTTATATGTACTCTCTGTATCTAATGTACGTTCGTGGCATTTTTAATTGCATCTTTTAACAGTGTTTCAGTTTATTTATAGTAAATTTCTTGCATATATTTCTTTTCACTCTGAACTGCCATTAAGGGTCCAGTCTACTGCAAATGGTCAATTACTCTCTGCAAGAGGAAGGCAATTTGACAAGTGCTTTTAAAGAAATACTTTTACTGCCTTTTAATTTATACCCTTTAAGGAAGCAATTGGCCACTTGACAATTATTCTCTCATTCAATTTTTTTCCAAGGCTTTCTGCCAAATGATTAAATTACGTATCCCATCGTGCATTAACTGTAGACCTAATAATATGTGTTATAAAGAAGGATTTATTTTAATTAGTTGTCTGGTGGGCTGTTATTAAGGAGTGAATAAAAATTATTTTGTCATTGAGATATAAAGGCTCTGGAGCACCGCGACACATCTCGAAGTTCCAGAAGAAAGAAAAAGAAAAGCTTTCTGTCCTTTTCTTCTCTTGCTGGCATTGCAGCCTAAATGGTTGTTTTTCCTTCCCCAGGCTATCAGGCTGTCTCTGGAGCAGTCTTTGCCTCCTGAGCCGAAGGAGGAGAGCACCGAGTCTGTCAGCAAACTCCGCATCCGGACGCCCAGCGGAGAATTCTTTGAGCGGCGTTTCCTGGCCAGCAGCAAGCTGCAGGTTGTCTTTGATTTTGTAGCTTCCAAGGGATATCCTTGGGAGGAGTACAAGCTGCTGGGCACCTTTCCGAGGAGAGATGTGAGTAAATACACCTTTCAGGAATCAATAGCTCTGCTTCTTGCTCCTCTGGGTTAGATGGGCTGGTGTGTTATAGCACAGAAGGTAAAAGGTGTGCCTGGGTAGGTTTGAGTGCTGCCAAGCTCTAAGGCAGGGGCTGGCTGGCCAGTGCTGTCAGTTGGTACATACAGAGCTGTGTGAAACCTGCCTCCAGTGACATTGTAGAAAATCTTACATTTTGGGAAAAAGTTGTGGGCCATATTCAATGAAAACTTGAATATGCTGAGCCAGCATTGCTCATGTCCTGTTTTGAAGGAAGCTCCATCAACACTGCTGGTAGTTCATTAGTCAGGTCTGTTGTGGGCTGGTACTTCTGATCTTTCAGGTTTTGCCATTTGGATGCAATTTGATGTTATAAATAAGGCTCAGTGTCAGACAGTACCCAGTTATGAACTACTAAGTACATCCTAATAAATATTTGATCCACCTGTTACATAATACCAGTAGATAATCACTTACATCTCCTGTCTTGAAATTGCAATGATGTACCTGCTGTGGCTGATTTTCAGAATCAATACTGCTCACTGCTTACAAAAACCAATTAAATTCTGTTGGTAAATCAACAGATAATTTATGTGCTGGCTACTAAGTTTCTTTGAAAATACACCTCTGTGTTTTCTGCACAAATTAGCTTTAACTTCTTATTTAGTCATTGCTACAGCAAAGATGAAGGTCAGTGGGTCCAACTGTGCAGGGGCCCTGCATAAAAGATGAAGGGAATGGGCACTGCAGAGATGTCAGGACAGAGCCAAGCAGTGGTGGGTGAAGTTCAGCAGCTCTTTGGCAATGCTGCCTCAGCACTGCAGACGAGTGGGGCAGCTCTAGACCAGCTGGGTCCTGTTTGCTGGAGGCATCTCCAGGCTACTGGTTAGGCCATTTCCCCCCAGAGGACTTCTGTAATTTGGATTGCTTTTCCATTTTGTTTCCCATCACTGCCCCTGGGGGAAGTTCACCCAGGAGGCTCTGATTGACGAGTTTACAGTTGTTTGTAACAGATACCTCTTGCTTTATCATCTTATTTGTAAGTTCTCCAAAGGAGAAGCAGCTCATCCTCAGCAAGTATACAACCTTGTGAGTGGATGTGATTTCTGACCCATTTTTGGCACAGCTGTGAGCAGAATTGCAGTGCTTGCAGCTCTTCCTCTACCTTGTCCTGTACTGAGAATCCTAATCAGACTGAAAAGCAGCGTTTAAGGAATCTCATTAATCACTAATTAACTTTACTCCTTAAGCATGCAGTATCATTTCCAGTGGAACCAAAGACTAGAAGTCACCTGTGTTTCCAGGATTACTGATCACTCTGTGTACTTGACAGAAGGAAAACAGTATTTTGCAGTCTAAACAATGGGTTTGTGTGTTTTAAGTATTTTGCAAGTCATGCCTCCCCACTTGTAACTTATTTCTGATGTAATACATATTTAATATAAAAACCCTACAGGTATATTCCTCTTAACTTTTTACATTTGTTTTTCCCTTTACACTGGCTGTTTCTGTACTTATTCACATCATCATCATCATTATGAATGTCATTCCTCTGTAAAAAAACCTCAAAAATTTATCAGGTGAATCACATAAGAACAAATCTAAAAAGGAGTAGAAAAGAAAAAAATACCACTAAATTAGAACAGGCTGGTATTGTCAGTACATTTGTGCAACTGACAGGGAGAAAAGGCTGAGGCAAAGAAAGGAGAATTTAATGGCAAGGTCTGGAGCTGTTGGTCTGTTGCGTGGGAAGCAAAGACCCTGTCATCCTTTTTCTATGATTCCAACCTAATAATGCCATGTATGAGGAGTCACATAAATGATTCATGCTGATTGACTCAGCCATGTATGAATCCCGTTGCCATTGTGACCACCAGAGCTACAACACACAAAAAATATTCCCCAGGGTTTTGCTAACCACAGAGAGCTGTAAATGACATCTGTCATGTTCCCCAGGTTTGGAAAGTTGGAATTGTGCAACTCCATAGACAGATTTAAAAAAAAAAGAAAAATAAGGCATTGTTGAATGGCTTGGAAATACAGTCAAAGTATATATTCACTGCCTTAGGCTGTGTGGTCTGTAGTCTCTTAAAAACACACTGTGAGTTATCAAGACCCTTCTGCTGTGTGATATGTTACAAACATGGATAGGAATCTGTGCTACAAGGACAGAGCACTGGGGTGCTTGTGCTCCAGAAAACAGGAGCATTTTAAATGGCCATATTTAAACTATACATAACATTTTTGAAAAAAATCTGTTTGAAACTATCAGAATCACTTTGCTGGAGTTCTGCTGCAATAAGATGAAAACATGTCTTCTAACATTGATTTGTGTTTTTTTTTCTATCCTAATCTGCTTTACAGTAACATGCACAACCCCAGAATTGTTTCTGTCTTATCAAAACAAGGGGGGGATTATCTTCAACCAAATCAACATTCTCTTGTGATAAACTTGTTAGGGCATTTTTACCTGCTTTTCAAAGCCATCAGTCCTGATACTGTGTTGTTTAGGTAGTTTTACATCTTTGGTAAGTAAAAATTCATTAGTTCTTAGTCCTATGTTCCAGTTGCTTACACAGATATCCTTAGCTAACTTAAAGTTGGTATCATAACCCTACTGTAAATACAAACTTCTACACATGAGTAAATACACAGATTAACCTTTTCCAGACACTACTTGTAGATTTTAAAGCAGCAGTGACATTCCAAAGCAGTTAAGCACATGCAGTGGCTTGTTATTGGGTCTTTGTCACTCACTGTGTTGTTCTCTCTGTCCGTGCAGAAATGAGATATTAACCAGCTCCTCTCCCAGAACCTGGAGCAGGGCAGCACCACATCTTGTACCAGCAGTGTGTGTCACAAATGTGAGCCTGGGGCAGCAGGGAGCCCCTGCCTCAGTCTCTGAAAACGTTGACAAGCACATCTTTGGGAGTGAAAAGCTCTATTGTGTTTCTTGGCATTGTTCTTAAGTACACCTGCAAAGGCTTCATGGGAGCAAATGTGTGTGCTGTCAAATGTGTGTGCTGATTTCACAGTTACAGTTCCCTTTTTTTCAGAAATCACATCTAACTAGAGCAAAAAGAGCTTACTCTATGTATATTAGGGTGCTCAGCCAATTCTAGTTGAGTATTGAACTCCCTTTCTCTTAAAAGCCATCCCAGACTCTGACTTTGGTATCCTCTTGACCTCCCAGCTGCAAGATCCTCCTTCTCCCAGTGCCCTGGAGACCTCCAGATGATCAGTTCCTCACTTCAGTGCTGGTGATGTGCACAAGTCTTCCTAAAACCCTTAATATCTTACAGAGTGGGCATTTTACCCCACTTAGGCAAGAAGCTGAAGTGGGCCAGGTCTAGCTGAAACTTATAAGAGGAATGTGCAGAAATGTACCCAAACTGAGCTTCAGCAGCCCTACTAGGGTTAATATGTTTAATGTTCATATGTTTGTGAGTGTTTTATGGTATCTCTCCAGAAGGGAGGACCAGGCATGATTTTTTCTTTTAAAAGCTATGTTTGAAAGACTGAATTTATTAATTTCTCATGAAAAATCAAATTTGCAACCTCTAATTTCTGCTGCTGATTCCTCCTCGAGGTGGAGCATTAGTTATGTATTTGAGAGTATGCCTTCTGCAGACATGGTATTAGAGACTTAAGCTCTTTATTTACTGTATCTGGAAGCCTTGGTAAGCCAAGACTTCTACAGTATTTCACATTTTATTTTTCTGAGCCACAGCTTAGGATCAGGTGGCAGTTAAGTCACTTAAGGTTATTTAAATGCATCTAAAATGTTGCTTAATAATTCAGAACCAGTTTGCTCTGTTTAGAGTATTAAGATTTTTTAAATCCTTTTAATTAACCAATTTCAACAGCAGTTTAAATAAACAGAAACAAAAAATCTGTCTCCTTTGAAAGGGCAGAAAATAAATTTAACTCAAATTGCATGTCAATTTAAATAAGATATGATCAGGATTTCAGTAAATTTAGGGCCAGGCAATTCATAGTTTTATATGGGAGTATAGAGTAAGATATTCCTCCAAACCCAAATGTGATTGTTCATTCCTGTGCTTTGGCAGGATTAATCCTCTTGGAGCTCACAGTGATGAAAATAATGCCACAGGATAGTAAGTTTAGCTGCAGCACTTGGTATGGAGTCCTCTGAGCAGGGAATTATCCTCTGATGTTCTCAGAAAGGGGATGTTGGAGCATGATCCCTATATTGCTATGCCAGGTAGTTTGACAATTTCATATCTCAGTTCTGGCACCTGTTCTTTGTAAGGATTATTCTGAATTTCACCCCTGCAAACTACTTCCTTCAGATAGCTTAGTTTTAAACTCATTAGGTCATATTTAAACTCATTAAACTCATGTTTGAATAGTCCATGAAAGAGTTAAATGTCCAGGACCATCTTTGACTTTTAACATTCTTCCCCCTAATCATGATCTTAATGGAAAAATGGAAGAAAGATGTTATTGTGGTAAAGGATTTATGCAGTGTCATGGCTATACCCTATAGTACTTTTAGTAATTTCATGTAAATCAGTAAAGTAGCTTGAATATCTGTTTTATAGCAGAGGAGGATTTCAGATGAATTAAGTATTTTTTCCTCATAGGTTAAAAAAAAATTGAGAATTACATGTGATACTTTTCCAGTCATTTCAGTTACTCATATTTATCTTTCCTACTACACCAAATAGTAGTCATCTCTTTTAATTCACATAATTTAAATTTTTCTGGTCAGTGATGTCATGTGTTTACTCTGATCTAGTTTACACAAGGCCACAGCCACCTACAAAGGTAGATGTCCCTCCTCCTATCATTTACAGCTTTCCTTAAATCAATACTACCTGCCCTTGTCTTTCCTCTCCTTTCAAGATCTGTTGTTATTTTATTTATTCAAGCAGTTAGGTTTGGTTTAGTTAAGACACTGAGAAGTTGCCTAAGCAAATTGGCCATACCAGACTGGCATATTCCCATGCCTCTTTTTAAAGCCTCACGTTCTTCCTGACAACTTGTAACAGTGGAGGGATTGGAGCCTCGAGTGCAAGAGCAAAGGACATTGAAACGTTTGTAGCTCCCAGATTTTCCTGCTTTTAACAAGTTTGTTTTTCACAAAGAACAAGTATCACAGGCTTTTGGTCAGCACATCAAAAAGGGAGTAGGTAACATTCTTGCTCTGGTGAAGTCAGTGACAGCACTCGAGAGAACATTGAGTACGTTTTGCTGCTTGAAACGTGATATTTACTTTGGTGGAAATATAATTTCCATATAGGTAGTAAAAAAATCCTGTAAATATTACAGAAAGATTTTTCACAATGTTTTCATCCAAGAAAGACAGACTTGATGTGTTTTTTTCAGACCCAGTGTCTTTACTTAAGTAACTGATCCAAAGAGAAGGATTAAAGCCCTTCGTGTATCAAGTCACTGAAAGGAGATCTCGTCTCACAGATGTAAGAAAAGAAATAGAATTGCATTCTGTAGATCCATACAGTTTCTGATCTCTCACAGCAACTCTGTTTGAATACAGGGAATGTTTAGCCAGTTTCAGGAAATAGGTGTGCATTTCAGATGAGCTCTTTTACTCGGGGCTCACTGGAGTAAGCAGCATTCACCCGGCGCTGAATGCTCAAAGCGGAGCGCGAGCTCTCGGTGAATCATCCTCATTAGTTAGCCCAGTGACTAATGCCAGCCATGGGATTAATATATTCCACCCAAGAGCCCTTCAGTGCACATCCCTCACACCCAAAGTGCTCTTTTATTCAGCACTGCCCCATTTTACGAAACATTTGTTTCAGGGGAGGCGCGTTATTGTTCGCAGGAAGATGCCTTAGTTAAGCTGTAGAGCTTTGCTCTTGTGTATGACATGAACCAGCATAAACTGGGGCTAAAGATATTTGTACTTTCTCTCCAGAATTCGTGTCTAATATCCATTTTGTGGACTTTTTTTGACCCATGGAGGAAGAAAATGAAATGATAAAATACCAATAGAGAGCCTTTGTAATAGTATGATACTAAGACTGCTGTGTCTGGTTACCAGAAAATTTAATGATCTCCTGCTGTTTTGGTAATTGCATAAGTAATGCATCAGACTAAATCACCAAAGCAGTCCTGGGCACTCTTTATTCCATTTACCTATCTACCAATCACAATGTTATACTGTAGATATCATTGTGGTATCTGAACATCTTAATCCTTTGAACTCATGATAAAAATCCTTTTGGATTGTTTTTTCATGCAATTATAATTAAGTGCACATGAATCCAATCCTGGGTCGTTCTTCTGGGAGTGACTGTGTTCCCATCCATTCCCTTCTGGATGTATGCAAAGCAAAGTTCTTACAGTTCATTTGGAGCACTAAATGAATTTATATATTTTCAAACTTCCAGAGGATGTGGCTGTTTGCTTCCTTTCAGCTCTTCATCGATCTCCAGAGTGAAAGCTGGAGTATTTCTGGGGCTGTTGTCTTTTCTCTGTGTAGATGGCAGGTTTAAAAATAATTAAATACATGAATAATTGTTAATTCACTATAAGCACACAGGCAGCAGTGCCCACAAGTAATGGACTGTTTTGCTCCCTGGCACAGCAGAAAGGATGCTTAACATACAAATGCTCTCATCTGTAAATGCCAGTACTTAAACTTTCTGTGCTCAACGAGAAAAAGAAGGTAAATAGCATGAGGGAGAAGGTAGTGGAGCTCCTGTCCTGCAGGTCCTTTGTCAGGAAAAGACAAGGTCCAGTGCTTGCTTTTCTTTTTCCAAGAAACCACACAAAGAGTTCCTCAGTAGGTCAAAGATTTCAAACCAGAAAGAAGGAAGGGAGGAAAGCAGAAAATCTGAGGAGAGCTTTACACCACCTTGCTCTTCCTGGAAGCCTGAAGTCCTCCAGCCTCAGAGTTGTTGGCACTGTGGGACCATTATTGTCCAGGTCAGGACCTGCATGTGACTCCTCTGACTGACTCCAGCTCCATCTTCTTGCTCTCAAGGCAACTTGTGGAACACTTCAGCACCATCAGCACCACAACAATAAAGGTCACATTATTCAAAGAGGCTTTTCTTAATTGAAATACTTTTGTGTTTGCACTTCTGCCAAAATGGAAGAGCAGATTGGTTATTTTGTCATTGAAAATGAGCTGTTTGAAAGGCTTGAGGGAGATGCAGCCTCTTGGTAGTGATTTTTTAAAGTGAGATTATTTCTTGGAAAGAAATATTAAACAAATATTCGCTGATGTTGGTAACTGGATGTATTTTGGACGTATTTTGGGCAAGTACTGATCACTAAGCAAAATTTCTGATCCTTGGCTAAAAAGAGGCACAGAACTTCCTCAGAGCTACCCAGGTGTGTACAGACCTTCCTAAAGCCTTTTGTTGGAAAGTAGATAAACTACACTTATATATTTCTTTTATTACTTACTGTTAAAAAGCCATAGGATTTGGGTGAAAATCTGGTAATTTTTAAAACATTCTTGACTTTGGATCTTTATTTAGTTTTGACAAAAAAA
This sequence comes from Notiomystis cincta, assembly GCA_013398075.1. Taxonomy (NCBI): domain Eukaryota; kingdom Metazoa; phylum Chordata; class Aves; order Passeriformes; family Notiomystidae; genus Notiomystis; species Notiomystis cincta. Next base: position 326,404 of record VZRX01001700.1, read on the forward strand.
AATCATTTTTTTTGTTGAATTTTTAAGCTTTGTTTTGCAAATATGAGATATTTATTCCAGTTGAAAAATCAGATTTTCATTTAGAACTTTTAAAAAACACCAGGTAGTCCAAGTGCCATTATACAAATATAGCAGCACTGGGTTTGGGGTTATCCTTGTTATTTGCACCACTCTGTGCAACACTTAAGTGTTTTAGAAAACAGAGGAGAACACAGTTGCTGTCTTAATTTACTGTCAGTTCAAGAGAGGCTAGTCAGCCTTCACTGATTAAAATCTATGCAGCAATTTTTTTTTTAATATAAATTATGTTAAGGCAATGCAAACTTACCCTGTGTCAAGGTCAGCAGCTGGGAGCACTGCAGGGCTTTCCAGGGGAAAAATGGGAAGCGTGCTCAAAGTAGAGGGTACAACATCACAATTTTCTGTTTTATCAACAGCTGCTACTTTGCTTAGTAAATGTATTTTTAAATATGCTTAATCTAAAATATGTTTTGAGAAAACCTCTTCAGAGAAGTAAGACAGAGTGTGATGTATTGGATTAAAGCTTTGTATTTGGATTGAGGCTACAAGTCTTTTACTATGACATATTTTTCCTTGTTTGTGACGGCTTTCTTCAATTCAGATGTAAATTATCTCCAAGTTTATTCAACTAAGCCCAATCTAATTGCACATATTTCTATAAAGTAACCCTACTTTTGTTTGTTGCTCAAGTTGAGGGCATTATCTGTGTAACCCAGAGATATTTCAATAGGTAGAAAGGATTCACTGTATTTGTTTGTGTGTCACTCTGAAAATATAGTTTTTTAAACAGATCTGGTACTTTACCAGGTGTGCCTTTAAGTAATTTCTATTGCATTTATACTTTAGGAGGATTAGGAAAGAGAGTAAAAGGACTCTTTGTCCGTTAGATTCATTAAATGTATTCATGCGTGTGTAAGTGGTATAGAGGCTGTGCTGCTCGGGAATCAGATCCTTGTCCTAGGGTGGAGAGAAAGGTGAAGGGTGTGATATTTACTGCTTGTGTAAGTGTCATAATAATTGTGTATTTGATTCTTTATTTTTAAATTACCTTCCTGGGCATTAAGCCATTTTTTTTTTTTATTTATCTTTTCCCCGCAGAGTTAGGGAGGGTAAGGAACCACACCTTGCAAGTGGTAAAAGTACAGCTGCTCAGGATGTGTGTAATAGAGCAGATAGGTCAGCAAAGGTGAAGACAGAAATAACTCAGATGTTATTCTAGAAGGAAAAAGACTTTGCTATAAAAATTTATTAAAATGTTCTTTAAACTTGTATTAGTTTTCAATTTTGGATTATCTAAAAACCCAATGAATTTATTCAGAATAAAGTGTAAGCAGCTACTACCTTCTCACAGGAGGAGTCAACATCACTACCTTGTGCCTTGCAGAGTCTTAAATAATTTAAACTTCTGAGTGGCACAGTAGTACTTCAGCTAGCTAGTGCTTAGTTGGAATAATCACCACAGAATTCTCTTAAACAAATACTTATTTAAATGATAACCTCCTTGGCACCAAACTAACATTGGTTGTATAAGAAAGCTCTTTAAAAGATGCAGCCATAGCTCCAGGGCACCAAAACCCAAAGTCCCATAAAACTGAATCTGTAGTGGGAAAAAAAGTATTGTTTATCAACTTAAACCTATTTCAGTGAGGTTTAGGTTCATCAACTTAAACCTAAAGCAGCTCCATGGCAAGATTAACACTGGCAGAAATCAAGTCCTGGAGCACCTCTGGTTCTGTTGCTCAAAGGACTCTTCCCCAAAGGGAGGGGAGTGTTCAGGTTTGCCTGAAGATAAAATCTCCTGGGGCACTCTCTGTGTTCAGGGCTCTGGGACAGCCCTGAATGCACCTGCATGGTATTGTCAGGGTTCTGTGAGCTTGAATGTCAGTAATTTTGCTGTCACTTGTGTTATTCCCTCAGCTTCTGGACACTGAGCCCCTCCTCTGCCACCCTCCTCACTGGATAAGCTTGGAACACTTTAGAGTCTTTTTAAAGGGACTTTAGTTCATGTTTCATTGTAATATAAAGTATTTGGCATTAGCAAAGCCATAAAAGATTTGCAGAATAAATTCAGCTGGTATCACAGTGTGATGCATGAGGTCACTTCTAGAGTGTGTGCTTATGACTGGTAGAAAGTCAATTATTGTAGGACTTAAAGATACAGATAAAAATGTGCCCTTGGCATTTGTTAAGGCCTTTAACTAATGCTGAAGGTGAATTTTGCAGCCTTAGTCAAGAAAGTGATTCCACCAAGTAGATGAATCTCACTGAGTTCAGCAAATGCCTAAATGATTTCCTGTGTCATTGCTAACATTATAGAATAAATCTTCAAATAATAAAGGTGTCAGGCTTTGGGACAGTGTAACTTCTATCCTGTGCAGGGCTGTTTTGGAAAGAGCATCATGCAATGGCATCAGAGCCAAGGGGTGTCAGCACTGAAGTGGGCTCCAGAATTTATACTAATGATAATGACACAAGGCACACAGATTTGCATTTCAAGGCATTTTGTACTTTTCATTATGAAATAATGCACATGAATGTAAGTGAATGAAATTCAGTAGAACTCTACACTGAACACACCTTTGCAGGCTCTTTCCTTTGATCTCTGTTACAAATCATTCTTTGGTTTCTAATTCTGTTTTAAAATACTCTAAGTTAGAATGCATCTTAGGTCTTATATTTCAGATATTTACAAGAGAAACCATTTCTTCTGTTAGGAGGTGTGTTCACTAATAAGGCTTCTATTCTTTGTAGTAAACAACATATTTACAAGCCACAAATAACAAAGTAGAAGCTGCAGAAGGGTTGTGGTGTGATAATTAAGTACAATGGCGACCCATATGAACAGAAAATGCCAAGGAGCTAAAACAAAGCAACAACAGCTTTGTTTGTTGACAGATGTAGGAGCCATATTGTTAGTTAATTGGGTAATGGTGTAAACATTTGCAAACTCTGCTGTCCCTCAGTGAATTAAGCAGCACACTGAAATTATGGTGAAAAGCTGCACACTCCTTGTGCTGCAGGTACTCCACAAGGCTCCTAGGACCCTGCTCACTGAGGAGGGAAATCATGTGGTGGTGTTTTTTAAGGCACTTGAAGTTTGCAAACCTCTGACTGGGACATGCATCTTGAATACACTCCAGTGAGCAATAGGTTTCCATATGGTTACAGCCTGGGAGGTTGTGTTCAGTGCCTGGGCATACTTTGGAGTTGTTTTGTTTTTTTTTTTCCCAAGTGTAAAAGTGATGTGTTATGGCTTTCCTGCCTTTTCTTAAAAAAAAAAAAAAAAAAGGGCAAATGAAAAGCCCCAACAAAATGTTTGCAGGATTTGAAAACAGAGATGTCTAAATTCAGACAGGCTTGTACTGAAAAGCAGGAAAATTGCATCTCTCAGGTGCCCAGTACCTGAGATGCTGTGAATTGCACAGACCCCTCTTTACCTCACTCCCTGTTCAGTAACTGACTGTAGCAGAATACCAAAACATTAAAAAATGCAACAAGATACTTAATTAGCATACTTCTGTAATCACAAACTTAAATGCACTACTTTGGCTGTTTTTTACATAACAGGTTTGCTTTCGAAGATAATAACCTTTCAATAATTCAGGCAGCATCTGTGCAGGAATGCATAATTGGACTGTAGATAATAGGAATCTAAAATTGAGTCTGGTTTTTGTAAATTATTTTTCTCTTCCAGACATTTAGCAGTGGCTCACCATGGTACATGAAGTTTAAGAGAATATGTTCCTGCTTTGGGAATAAAAATAATGCACCTGTTTGGTTTTTGGGTTTGGTTTGGGTTTTTTAATTGTGTCATTTAAAAAAATTTTCTGCTGCAGTCAGATGAAATTACACTGATTTTGATGGTCTTAGGAAGTGATAAGCCTTGAATGTTTGTTTAAATGATAATTTTCCCCTAATTATTCAATAAGACAATAGAAATGCAAATATATTTCAAGTTTGCCTGATTTAGTTGGGGAAAGAGAATGAGAAGCAATACTATTTTTGTTAATAGATAACAGGATTAGTAAATTAGGCTTTTAGAAAATGACATGAACATTTCTTATTCATTCATAGCATTTCATGTGCTGGACCCTTAATATTTTTAAAAAATATTTTTAGAAAGCAGTGGCATGCTGTGATCACATGATGAAACACATTTAACTTGGGAAAAAATGTTTATTGGCATGCACCTGCATTTATGCCTAAGACTCATAATCTATTATTCACAAGCAGACTTCTGAAAACTGGTGTGCTCACACAGCAAAATAAACCAAACCAGAATTACCAGGGAAAAGAAGTTTAAAAGTGGAAGTGAAATATTTCAGAAAATGGTTCATCTATCTACACAAAGCTTTGCAATATTATGAAGGAAGTCACAGCATTGGCTTGTAAACGTGAATGTCAGAAGGACACAGGGACACTTGTTGTCATTAATTTATCTACATACAATATATGTAGATATATTGTGTACTAACCACTCAACTAAACAGTTTTCTCCCAGCCTGAGATCACTGAGGTGTCTGGAAGGCACTGAAGTGAGTGAAATCTGGGTGTTCCACCACGTGACCTGGAGCAAGAAAGGGAGCAGGAAAAGGAAGTTTCCCTTTTCAGTGGAGAGATCCTGTTGGGTTGGCCATGCTGCTTTGCACCATCACTTTGACTGTGATTTTGGGGTGATTATCTAGGAGGGCAGTTTTGTTTTGCATCTTAACTCATGGGTTCCAGTAATTCTCCCAAAAGTTCTTAACTTTGACAAAAAAAATCCTGCATTAGTTTATGGTAGAGAACCAGACCTTCTTGGAATTAATGTCAGGGATTCTGGTTTTTTATTACTCTGTTCATTGTTATTACAAAACAATACTTAAAAAAATTACAGAAAACACAATATATGTTCCTTAATCTGCATCCTGGAAAATAATACTCACTACTTCAGTTCTCACTGATGGAGGGACTCAAAAACCTTCCAAGTGAAAGTCTGCACTGTGGAGATAATTCAGCAGTCTACTTACACATTTCTTTGTGTTCATGTATTTACAGGTGACCCAGCTGGATCCAGATAAGTCATTACTGGAGGTAAAACTGTATCCTCAAGAAACCCTTTTCCTAGAGGCAAAAGAATAGATCAAACAAGATTGTAGGACTAATCATCCTTTGCTAAGCCAGAGGCACAGCATCGAGAGGAAGACTTCTCTGAGCACCACCTTGTAGTGACATCCAGCTCAATCCCATGTCACAAGTTTGCCTCTTGCAAGAATCCTGAAAAATTGAAAAAGCAAACATAGCTACTTAAAGTTTCACACACATGAGTATATGTTTCCAACCTCATTTAAATGAGCAGAGGATAAAGTTCTGCTATGAACACTGAACATTATGATTCTGTTGCTCACTTATCATCCAGCTTTTGTTATAATTAATGCACTGTTAAAATGTGAGTGATTGTTAAGTAGAATTTTTACTCCTCAAATGCCCCTTTTTCACCAAGAAATCTTGGACATTTCTGCCTGTACTTTTGACACTAGAATGCTGTATATTTGATATCTCACTGAGCCAGTGCTCTCATATATATGCATTTTATTTCTGTGTTTGAATTTCTACTTCGTCAACTAATTTAAAAAGGCAGAAAAAATTAATGGGACATTCTCAGCCATGGAAATTTAACAGTATTATAGTAGAAAGCATATAATTTTTGTTAGTACTTTCTGACTTCTTTGATAAGATGTAAGGTTTTGTTTGGAGAATATAGTTTGACATATATGCGAGATATTTATTTACTGGTTCTGCTTTGGGTCTCAGTTCCAATTCAGTTTAGGAAGTATTTTCCATTACACTGCAGTGTGAAACTGCTTATTGCATGATGTGAATATTTAAATAACATTAGACATGGCCAGTACCAGAAACCTGGTATCTTGCCAACACTTCAGGAATCAGCTGATATTGAATATCAGCTGTTAAAAACCTTTCAAATACCAGATACAAAAGTTCTTTATTTCTCCTTGTGAAAGAAAGGGCAGTTCCCATTTTAGCAGTTTTTCTTCATTCTGGCACTTGCTTGTCTCCTATTACTCTGCTGCTTTAAAGCACCTTGTTTGCTTCATCAAACAATGGGTATTTTAAGGGGTGGTGTAATAAGAAATCTGCCTTATTGTTGCACACTTTGGACATTTTAACAATACATTATTGATCCCGTGTCAAATTAAAGAAATCCTAGTTCTCTTGTCTGAAATGTATGCACCAGCTACCTGCTCTCTGATCTGGAAAAATCTGGTACTTTCAATTTCTCAACCATAGAATGAGCATACTGAGGCTAAGACCATAATGTGCAGTTGATGCCAAACCTGCATCAAAACTGGTTCGTTTGGGGGTTTGTTCCTTTTCTTTCTTTTTTTTTTTTTTTTCCCTCCTTTTTTTTTTTTTTCCTTTTTTAAATTTTTTTTTTTTATTTTAGCTTTGGACTTATAGAATAGTGCACAATAGCACTACAGGATCATCATCTGCTAAACAAGTTTTTTTTTTCTTTTAAAGCCTGGCACATTGTTTTTCATCTATGTTTATACGTAATTCATAGTGTTTATTGTAGCTGAATGAGTTCTGATTTGAAAATTTTATACTAAGCTAAAACCAGTTGCACACATCTTTTAGTCTTTCTTTTTTTTCTTTGGAAGGATGGTGATATAAAATTAAATGTATGCCTATTATTAGGATGTTAGTGATGCTGATATATTGTTACCTTTACCAAAAATGCGAATTTCTGAGCGGGCAAAGCCTTATTCTACCTTTTATAATTCTGTAATTAGTGAGTGCTACACCAGACACTTTTAGGAGTGAAGTATCTATGACAAACAAAAGGTTTGAAAGTGTAAGCAAATCCTAATAATTTGCAGTTCACAAATAAAAGAATTCCTAGCCAACAGAATGATAAATGTATGTGTAATGGAAAGCTGAATGCAGACGCTTCATTCTGAATTTTCGTTTCCTACAAAAAACAAAAATTCCACTGCGTTTATTAAATAAGAAATGAGCACAGGTTGCAAATTGGGGTGATGCTGTTTCTACAAACAATCACAGTAAAACATGCAGCAGGACTTTAAAGTGATGCATATCTTTTTTTTTCCTTCTAAGCTGAAGTAGTGCTACACGAAGCAAAGCGACCTTTCAGCTAACTTGGTTATGTTAATCTGTTCTGTTTAACTTCTGTTTGAGCTCATCAGGCTGTTTTCTCTCACTCAACTTGATTTCTGTATTTTGACTATATATTCTTTACTTTGATACTAGTTTTATAAAGTTATTAAATGTGGCTTGAATATTTGTTGAACTTGTTGAAGTCAGTGCTCCCAGGGTTGTTTGGCCTTTTTTTTTTTTTTTTCTAAACTCTTTTATTTTTTCCCCTCGTTTTGTTCATATTGCAAAATACACTGTCATTATCAAAATGTTCTAGTGATAATTAACTGGAAGTGTTCAAAGTGGTGGCATTACTGCCCTCTGATATAAAGGTTTTGAGATCAGTATACGGGGATCATTCTGCCACGACGTAAACAAGTGTATCGCTCTTTAAATAAAACGTTAATGATTTTGGTCCTTAAATACTTTGGGCCTGATTTCAAGGAGCAACCATGTCGAGTCACCTTTCTGAATCACACCATCAACACAAACCAGTCCCTGTGTAGAAATATTAATATTCTGTGCCATCATTTTCTGCTGTCCTGGTATTCACTTCACACGCTCTGCTGGCATGGATAATCCTCTAGTCAGTCGAATTTTGTAACTCAGTATTACCCTAAAACTGTAACACCACTGGTACAGAGCACATCCCTGCCTTTTTATCTTCAGGTTCTTCACTTTAATGGATTACTGTTAATGTGATTAATGCATTAGTTTTGAGTCTCAAGGAATTGCTGTTGCTGAAAGGAGCCCCGTGCGACGCGTTACTGCCGGGGTGAAGGTGGGGCATGCTCTGGCTTTGCGAGGAACCTTCTGCCTGTTGACAGTGGTGTTTGAAATCATCATTAGAGACCAAGCAGCACACCAGTGTTTGCTCTGCACTCTCTGCATATGCACCCTTCAGCTCAGTGGGAGTGCTGAGGGTGTTTCTAATGGAGTTGTGCTGGGGGGGTTGTCTGTTCTTTTTAACGTAGCAGAAGAGGACTTTGGCTTTCATAAAACTGTACCTACTCAGTGACATTAGAAACCTAAAATAAATTTTCAATTGCAGCAATATTTCTACTAAAAAGTTATATGATTTCACTCTTCTGTATGTGGGGAAAAATCAAATCATAATATCCCAGACTCTCAGGACTGAAGCACTTCATTATCCTGGCCTGGTGTCCAGGCTCTTTAAGCAATGCATGAGAAGATTTCCGTGCCTTAAAACAGGCTCCACAGCAAGCACAAAACACATAGGTGGTGTCTCCACGTGTGAAGAGTCACTGCCAGGCAGAACCAGGAGCAGTCAGTCAGAAGTGAAGATGGAGATATCTTTTGTGTGTCATTTCTCCCTGGAGCAAAGGCTTCCCCCTCTGCTGTGCTGCTCCTGAGGGCTCTCAGGCCCTCCACCAGCCAAAGCACCAAGACCTTCCACCATCTGACAAAGCAGAGGATACATTTTTATTTGGAAACAGTGATGGTGGTCTTCTCCAGAGGAGGAGTTTTCACTGATTGTAACTCACACTTCATTTTTTCCAGTATTGTGAGGGCCTGAGGAGAAACCAGTCCCTGTGCTGGACATTCCCTAGTCTGCTTCACCACCTCCATAGCACAGGTACTTCTGATGTGTGTGCTGCCCACTGTCAAAGCTGTTTGGCTGCCAAAATACAGAATTCCTGTAGGATCCTTGAGAGGAGGGTGCAAATCCATCTTCAGGCTGGCAGCTGGGTGCTGGCCTGGGATGAGCCATCCAGCCCTTGACAGTGGATGTTCATGCAGCCATTGGTCTTTTTGAACAGAAGAGCAGGGAGTGGAGACTGGATCTTGATTCTGCACCTGAGTTTAGTTTTATTATTCTGTTTATATAAAAGAGAAGGCAACTGTAGTAGCCTGAATTGTAATGTTTTTTTTTCTGGATGAGTCATGGAAGAAAGCAGAAATTACTGTACACTTTACACAGCATAAGACATTGTTCTCTACCTGAAACTATTTCCCCACAGATGACAAAGGTGGAGGAATAGCAAATTTAGCACTGAACTTGTCAGGATCCAGGCAGTTTTATACTCAGTTTAGTCTGATACAGATGTATACTTCTGCCAGCAGAGCCACTGGGACCAGGCAAACCAGTTAAAAAGTGAGGTTTTTTTTTCCTGGAGCAGTTTTGAGGCTGATGCAGCTCACTGATGGGAGTCAATGAAGATGAGAGCAAGAAGAAGGCCAGGCTGCTCCCCCTGACAGCACTGCTGATTTATGTGGGAGGAAATCCATCGTGCTCCTTGAAATATTTTATTTATTACCTTATTAGTACCTTTGCATTTTACTTTTAATTTTTTTTTCCAAGCAAATTAAATGCTATAAAGGTTTTGCTTTCTGAAATTTCCTTAAGTCTTGTCAAAGTTGGCAGGTCAGAGTTCAGGAGAGAGGAAGGCAGATGGAAGGTCCCTTGAGTGTGTGCAGTGAAGGAAAGGCTCACTCTAGATCCAACTATTGGGACTCACTCCAGACTGGAGCACCCTAAAAGTTTCAAGGGTTTTAATGTCTTATTAGATAACAGAGAATTCACTCCTTAGGGCTTTCCTCTGTGGATTCTTTTATGTGTAATAAAGGCCAAAGTCACACTGCAGTCTTAATATAATTCAATTAAAATGTCACTCAACTGCTGGTTCTAGAAGGAGGCTTCATTAGTTCCTGTGATTACAAACCCACTGGTTATTTTGTTATTTTGTACTTAGTTCCACTGAGCTTCCTGTTTTCCCAGCTCCACGTAGTGACAATGTTCCACAGGATTCCACAGTTCATCCCTGTTCCCTTTCAGTCCACTCAGTGTGAATGGGTTTGTGGTATTTATTGATGTCATCAGCTCACCACTGATCCCTTTCTCCAGGCTGTGGTGTCTGAGCACCTGGAATAACACAGGTTCCCACACAGATCCTTGGGGACGTGGCTGGAACCCTCTCACTGTGAAAATTGTTGCTTTCTGCTTCCAGATCTCTGATAATATTACTTTCTTTCTTTTTTTCTCTTTCTTTTTTTAACTGAAGAAAAGATGTTTCCACTTTGGTAGACACCACTACCAATGACTAGCTTAATTTTTCTTTTTTTTAATAAAAGGAGTCTTTTACATCATAAGAATATATTGGTCCAGTTATCTTCTGGCAGATTTCCTTCTTCTGATATTTTAAACAATCCTTTACATTTTTGGTAGTTGTTCTTGCAGTCTGTCTGTTGCTTAATTCGGGATTTGTATCTTCCAAAAGCTGAATTTCCCTGGATTTGCTGATTTTCTTTTCTGGTTTCCTACTTGGAGTCTGTCTTCCACTTACATCCTTTAATGTGCTGGTTCACACATGGCCCAGCTACTTCTTGTGGGCATTCTGTAGTCTTTTAAAGTCAGATAAATGTGTACTCCGGGATCTAAGATAGTGTCTTCAAAAAGTTCTGGTTACAATCTTAATCTTTTACCTATGACTTTAATTTCTTTTTATTACCTTCCTTTTTATGCAGTTTTATTCTAAAATAGTAGTGCTACTCTAGTGATTTTTAAAAAATTACTATAATTTTGTAAAGTAGTGAGTATAAGTATGTTTTGATTCACCTAAAAAATGTAGTTTCTATTACTTTATTTGGCTCTATGCTTTATTTAATCTACTGTCACAGTCCCTGATAGCATGAGTTACTATCACTCATAAGTATTTTATACCTTGTAATTATGGCATCCTACTCATGATTGTGCCTTTTTTAGATCTACAGGTAGACCTCATTTGTTGTCACTTGAAAACCCCCATTCTGTTGCAGCCGTTTTAGGAGTTTAAAAATTATTCTAGTATGTACTTAGAGATATTTTTCATTTTGTGTAGGCCTATTTGCCTGTTTATATGTCCTGATTAATGAAGACTTCGATTGTGTAAGGAAAAGCGTTTCCAAACTGCTGTCACGATGGAGAAGGAATTTTGTTTAGTGACAGCTCTAAACTCGCTGGTGCAGAACAGCAAAATTATTTACAGTTTTGTGGATGTAATTAAAAAAGGGGGGAGGTATTTTTTAGAACCGAAGTATAACCTGCTGAACCTTCTTCAAGGTTTAGACGAAGACATTGTGGGGCTGTTGCAGCATCTTCTAAGGTGGGAAAACCAAACCAAATGAGCAAACAAAAACACCAAAAAAGAGATTCTCGCCTCGGTGCGGGTCCCACCGCGCCTTCGCACCTGGCGGCCGCGGGCTCCGAGCGGGATCAGGGCGGAATCGCCTCCGCCTCCGGGGCGTCCCCCGGGCCCGGCCTCTCCCGGCGGGACGGAGCCGCCGGGGCAGAATTCCCGGGGGCACCGGAGCGCTGCGGAGCCGCCCCCGCAGGTCTCCCTTCCTTCCCTTCCTTCCCT
>VZRX01001703.1:0-18695 GCA_013398075.1 Notiomystis cincta
AAAGGAAAGGAAAGGAAAGGTGCATGACGGCTTTCAAAAAATTTATAAAATTTTATATTATAAAATAACGTTATATATTATAAAATGACGTTATAAAATAACGTCATATAATGGTAAATATTTTGACAATGTTTTAGTAGAGTGCTTTATTTTATGAATAAACATATTCATATTTTCTCACTTTTCTGAAAACTAAACATTGGCAAACTGAAAACATTTAATATATCTTAAAATGCAACAGAAAAAATATTTCTCTCAAGTCTGTACTATTTACTTGTGCTGTTCAATTATAATCAATGGGACATATGCTGGCAACACTAATACACTCCAGAGTAAAAACTCACACTCATATAAGGACACAAACTCTCTATTCTGTGTGTTCCATGAGTATAGTACCTAAGCACATAAGGTGTTGTCTAATGAGCTGTTGAGTTGCTGTTTCCACATTACAAACTGTATTACACCTATTTAAATTTTAAATGAATTCCACGGATAAATCCCTCCATGGCACCTATTTTTCTAGAGCAGGAAGGTCAGATTTCAAGGACATGGAGGAGTTACTTACTTTTTGCTACACCCGGCAATCTGACAGCCTGTCAAAACTCAGTTCTTTTATCTACACTCATCTTTAGGGTTTCTTTTAGGCCCCTGAAATCTGTGACACATATGCAATTGGACAACATTTATTTTAATATTTGAATAGTCACTAGAATTTACCAACATAAATATACAGAGGCTCATATGCATATACATACACTAATACACATAAATATACACCCACATACGCACTAACATATTTCACATAATTTTTTCTTCTAAAGATTTTAACTGTTTCTAAATTAAGGCACATTCTTCTGGGAAACTCAAGACCCATCTGAAACTGAAAACATGCAGGATATACATCAAGGACTTCTAGAGGTCTACCAACAGCAAATGAAAAAGTGTGGGCCTGCTGCCGAATGGGAATGGGTACACAGGACATGACAAAGGCTGAGAGGTTCAACACCTTCCTAACCTTGACAGGGTGATCTTGGCAAGACCAGCCTTCATTAATTGCTGCCCTTAGACCTATCGGGGGCAAGGAAGATTAAAGGCTGGTAGAGGAGGATCAAGCCAGGGAACATTTAAACTGAATGGGCAGAGACAATCTCTGTCTGGATGGCATGCAGCTGTGAGTGCAGAGGGAGCTGGCTGCCACCATTCAAAACCACTCTCAAATATCTTTATAAGGTTAGGGCAAGATAGGGGTTTCTGAGGCATGGAAGAAAGAAAATGTCATTTCTATCTTCAAGAAATGCAAGAAGGAGAACCCAGGGAACTTCCAGTCTCACCTCAGTCTCTGGGCAGGTAATAAAACAAATAAACTTGAAAGCCATTTCTAAACATAAAGAACAAGAAGGTGACTGGGTGTAGTCAGCATAGATTTATGGAGGGGAAAGCATGCTCGATAAAACCAGTAACTTTCTACAGTGAAAGGACTAGATCCTTGGATGAAGGAGGAATGGTGATGTATTTTATCTTATTTTATTCAGCAAAGACATGACCTGGATGATGGGACAGAGTGAATCCTTAGCAAATTTGCAGATTATACCAAGCAAAGAGGAATGTCTTGTACACCAGATGGTTGTGCTGCCATCCAGAGGGACTTCAACAGAATAAAGAAATGGACTAACGGGAACCTCATGAAGTTCATCAAAGGGAAATAAAGTTCTGTATATGAGGAGGAATAACCTCACGCACCAGTATGGACTGGGGCTGACTGGCCAGGAGCTTTGCAGACAAGGACCTGACAGCCAAGAAGTTGAAGAACCAGCAGTGTGCCATTGCAGCAAAAAAAAACCTCCAACAGCTTCCCAGGGCATTATGATGAGTGTTGCCAGCAAGCTGAAGGAAAATGACCTTGACCTCTGCTCAGCCCTGGTGAGTCCACACCTGGAGTGCTGCGTCCACTTCTGATTATCCAGTACAAGAGGAACATGGAAACACAAGAGGAAGTCCATCAAATGGCCACAAAGATGATTAAGGAACTGGAACACCTGTCATATGAGAAGAGGCTGAACTCTTTAATGGGAGAAGGAAGGTCCAGGGTGCTCTTCTCAGTGTGGAATTGATGGGAGTAAAGAAGACTGAGCCAAACACTCTTCAGTGGTGTCCAGTTTTAGAATAAGAGGCAAAGAACAAAAACTGATATATTTTATTTAAATCGTAGAAAAAACTTTTCCTGTAATGGTGATTGGAAGAAGTTGCCCAGAGAGGTTGCGGAGACTCCAACCTTGACATTTTTCAAAGCCCAGCTGGACTCCATCCTTGGTAACTTGCTCTTGACGACTGTTTTAAAGCAGAGGGGTTGGACTAGATGGTCTTTTAGAGACTGTCCAATCTCAGCCATTCTGCAATTCTGTAATATATTGAAGTAATTTAATGCAGGGAATTGCTGCTGCCACTAGAGGTATAGTTTCTTTGGCTTGACTTCTTTGCCAGCAAGAAAAGAATCTTACATCTTGAAACAGAGTCCCTAGCACATGCATACATACATATATGCAGTAATGTGTATTTTTTTATTGTGTGTCAACATGAGTAATCAACTGAATAAAATTAACAATATAAATTTACAACAGAAATCATTCACAATTTCATTTTGAAGGGACTTTAAAATATTTTCTGCATCTCTGAATTCTTGTGACTTTCTCAAAGCTTGCACAATAATTTCTTATTTCATTATAACTCAAGGCTATTTTTTCTCCTTGTTAATCAAATATCCCCTGATCTAAAGCAGCAATCCTAACTAGCATTTTTAAACCTAATTATATTATTTTAATGGGTTTCAATATATAGATGCTTTCAGTAATTTAGTGTGATTCGCTCAGCTTATTTAGGAAAAAAGAAAAGGAAACAAAGCTTACTTTTCAATTTCATTATGCTGCCTTGCGAAGAAACAATAAAGAACGATCAAATTTATGTGCAGTCTTGTTACAACTGAATATGTTAATTACTTTTTATCAAAACAACTTGATGTTACTAGGAAACAGAGCGACAAAGGCCACAGGTGGTAATGAAAGAAGGATGCTTTATCAGAAGTGACTAATACTGCTTGAGTTGCCAAAGTAACCAGATTGTCTCCTAAAAATGTATACTTTGACATTCACTTATCAATGCTACTGAAATGCAGCTCTTATCATGACCACAGAGCAAATTTCACTTCCATGTAAGGGATGAATATGCAGATTCTTCCATTATTTGAACATCTCATTTATTTCTTTTTCATGCACAGAAGAAATGTTTCTTGTGGGTAGATTTCACCCCTTGAAAGGGATAGGAAGTAGCTTTGTTGATTTGTCTTTTGAACAGTTTTGCTTTTGGGTCTTGGGTGATTATGTAGTAATTTTGCTTTGGATTGAGGGGTTTCTCTCAGTTTCTCTTTCCTTTACCAATTTCTTTTTTGCTGTATTTTCATACATCTCATTGCCTCTTTTAGCCACATACTGCTACCTAGATATGAGAAAATATCGTGAACATGCTATTTCACAGAGCATCAAAGACTTTTGTTTCAGATTTGTTTTATATCTGTACTGCCATAAAATCTCAGAAAATTGTTTGGATCTGAGTCACTTGAGTCTTTGTTACACCTTTAGTTGCCATTTTCATCTCTGCAGTAAAGACAAATGTACATTTTTTCTTAGCTTTCTCTAACAATATCATAGCAAATTATTCATGTTCTATATGTTATCACAACATCTACAGGACTGCACACAGGGCTCTGAAAAGGGAAAATGCCTTTTTTGTCAGTCCCTTGAAATAAAACCAGGCTACAAGAAATACCCTGGCAGCAGTATGGTAATGTTGATATTTTATTTATTTATTAACTCATATTGTATATGCAGCTGGTCAGTAGATCCCTGACCAAGGAGTGCAGCATTTGTATAGGGACTCATGGAGTAGGAAAGAGACCATGGCACCATATGGCAAAAGTACAGGTGTAGTCAAAAAGAAACACAAGAAAAGAATCCAAACAGAAGGGCAGGACTCTCATCTTCAGCACATGAGATTTGACAGATCTGAGCAGCATAAAGCCGACTATTTTGACTTGCTAAAGTTCTGTTCTTGGCACACATGTAAATGACTACCAATTGAAAGAGTAGAAAATCAAATCCTACTTCCTTTGTTGATACAAAACAAAAATATGACTTTCGCATCTTTGGAAATTGGCCATGAAAAATGTCTGTATAATTCTCAGAAACAGGCATACAGTATTATCTTGGGAATAAGTGACTTCCAACAGTTCAGAGCAGGAAATCAAAATGTTTCTCAGCTGTTGAATACTGCAGACTGTTCTCAGTACAAGGTATGATCTCATCAGAAGAAAACCAGCTGAAATTCCAGGAAAGGCTTTTCTGTTAAATAAATAAATATTTTTCTCTGTGCAGTACTGATAGTCTAAAGGGGTAAGTTTCATGCCCTCTAATTTTGGACACCTAAATGTCCACATTTGAGTGTTTGGATACATACAACAATGAAGAAAACTAGACTTCACCATAAGGAAATTTGTCTGATCCACAGAGATACCTATTTCAGGATGAGATAAATTACTCTCTGGAAATACCTCTTCCCTGACTGTAAAGGGAAGCTGAGAGTTCAAACCTGGACACTGAAGTTATAGTTAGTTAAATGATGGTGCGAAGTTATTCATGGTGACTGCAAGACACAAGACTTCGACTTCAGTTCAAACAACTGGCACTTGATATGAATATAACAGCACCAAGTTGAAACAGTCTATTGTACATATAGACTATCACATAAAGTAAACATTCATCTTCAGGGAAATTGTATTATATATTAAAAAGTTTGAGAGCAATTTAAATTATAAATGGCTGAAACAGTGAGCCTTTTGTACAAAAACCTTGTATCAGTATCATCCAAAGTTCAAAAGCAATACCAAAATGTTTAAAAATATATGCACTTTCCCCTAAAGATCTGTCAGATTTTAAAGACTTTAGTCTGAGTATGATCTGATAACCTTATTGCTTCATTACCACTTTGATATAGTCCTAATACGCAGTGCCAATGGACTTATTTAGAAAACACACGACTCCTCAGTATCTCAGTGTGGCCAAGTCCAGTTTTCCTCAGTCCCTGTTTTTTCATTCAATTCAGAAAGGTTAGTCGAAGGCTGAAATGGAACTTGCAGGTCAGCCCCTGGTCTTCTTCATGAAAATTTGTGAGCAGACCGAAGGTGCAGCAGAAAACTGGACTAGGTAGGGTATTAGATCTCCTTGTGCTGACACACTAGCAGGAGTAAATACTCAATCAAGCACTGGTAAAGATCTCAGGCTTTCCATTCATCCCCATCCCATGCATCAATATTAGCAATTTTGGGGAAGAAACGAATGAAAACAGACTGAATAATTGCCATTTATTCTTCTGGAATTCCTTCTCTCCCCTCCAAAGGCTACGTGCTACATAAAAGCCAAGATATTTATTTAATTATTTTTATTATAGTTCAGATCCAATTAGAACTCTTTTCACGGAAGGTTAATACAATCTTATAAGCTTTAATATTCTTCTTGAAGAGTTAATTCTAACTCAGTTAAGGTACTGGTCAAGAATGCACCAGCATCCAGAATATTTTTGATTCCTAGAATGTCCTACATGTCCTGTCTGAAAATCCTGACTGTGAATCAGAATAGGCTCCTAAGTGGGCCACTTAAATCAGCAAAACTGATTAGGTTGGAAGCATTAGTCTGCTGAAATAATTCAGAAAAGCTATTCTACCTGAATATTCTACTGCAAGAGCTTTGTTACCCAAAAGTTGTCTCAAAGGAGTTAATCCCTTTCATGTGCAGGCAAATTTTCCCCTACAGTGCTTGCAAATAATGGATCACTGGAAAGTTTATGTTTACTATGAAATACAGACTTTAAAACCAACACATTATAAAACTACCACATCAACATTTCTGATTCAGAACAAAAATGCATGCAAAATGTAAATATAAACCTGTATGCATAAAATGGTATGGGGATAATATATCTGCCTTCTTTCAGCTATCACACAATGTCCAGTGTTAACAGTTAAAGCATTAAGTTTGCATCTCAATTGAAGCACTTACTGAAAAAGAGTTTTATAATACTAGAAGAGATGAAAGATAACAAGACTTGGATTACATAAGAAATAGATACAGACTACTACTCAGTATTATGAAAATTTCCTATTCAGTTCCTTTTCATTGTTGTTGCTGTGCATAATACTGCAAGTGAAGAATATTAATATTTGAAAAGGAATAAGCAAAAAAACAGATTCTGGCTGAATAGTACTAATCTTTCACTGCAAGACCTCATGTTTAACTAGACTACATGTGTACTGTGCACACAGACCTTACAACCTTTCCTTTTCTGCCTTACATTGTTTTTGTTATTAAATAATAATAGTTCCCTAAAGTACCCAGCGGAACAAGGGTGGTCATGTTGTTAAACATGCAGTGAGATGCACTCGCTGCACTACTTTCTAAAGAATTAGCCTAGGCAAAAAAAATTGCTCAAAGTCAGTGACAAGTCGAGGGCAAAAAACCAATTCAGATCCTTTCAGTCTGATGTTCCTCCCTCCCTGCCAAGTCATTGAGCTCCATGTTATCATATGGCCCATTCGAAGCCTCTCGGTTTTCTCTAACAGTGATCCTTTATTAATGTGGAGTGAAAATGTTACTCTGCTTGTTCTCAAGCCATTTCACTGTGCTGTCACCAGGACAAACTAAACCACACATACACACACACAGATCTTTCACACAGACTTTCACAGTAACAAATGCATTATTCCCATCTGCTTCACATGCCTTATTATTTTGTCTGAAAATTTTCCAATGCCTTGGGAATTCGCTTAAAAGAATACCTGAATAGATAAAAAGTGTGCTCGCCTCTCCATTTGAATACAAATTCAAAGTCACACCCAAAAAGCCCACACAGCTACACTACTTAGTTCTTACTAACACATGCTTCTACCATAAAATAATCACAATAAAGTTTAAATATTACTCATTTATGAGGTCAAAGGTTTGGGCACTCCAATCAATCCCAAGTTCATCCTGAAGTGAGACTGTGGCTTCCTGTCTTTCGCAAGAAGAAGAATGATATCTGGGGTGGACAAGAAGTGCTCTTTGTGACAATGAATTCTCTCTCAGAACCAAATACACAACTCTCATCCATCTCCCATTTCTCAGTGTCTCTGCCTTCATGAAAGATTATTGTCTAATCTGCTCATGAATTCTTATTCCAATGCTTCAATTGCCCTAGTGTTAGAAAATTTGTGATGTTGAGTGCCTAGTTCCTTTTAGTTTCATAAATTTTGAGAACTTATTTGAATTCATTTTATTAAATACTTTTTTTATATTCCAAGACTTTTTCTTAACTGAGAAATTTAAGTTTCCCTCACCTTTTCCCAGAGGTCTCATAATTCTTATTGCTCTGTATGGACTATCTGCAATTGCTCTTTCTTGGCTATGTTCAAGTCTGAACAAAATGCCCCTGCCTCACAATACAAGGCATATATGTATGTATCTTTCCAAAAGTGCTTCTGACCATCCACCTCACCATCTCTATACTTTAGGAATTTTTGGCAATATCATGTCATTTTTGACTTTTGATAATTTTGTAATGCCTTGTGGTTATTAAAAAATCCTTGTCTTTAAAATCACATAATCAACCTTTCCCTAGCCCATACTTAAACTGCTCTTTCTTCTAGATTAATTTTTCTTGTTTATATCCCCCCATTTTCTTCCCAGTCGTCTCCACGACCATTTCAGAATCTTTTCCTTTGATGTTGAAGGTTCAAGTGTGTTCAGGTTAGTATCATTGGAAAATTGACCAAGTATTGCTCCTATTGTCTCATCCAAATCAATACCATGAATATTAAATCACACCAGACATAGTACAGACGCTGCAGAACCCTTCCCACACATTCAAATAAACCACCACTGAAGTGCTGGTAACGACTCATTGAGAATGACTTTCCAATCAAGGTTATGTAGAGCCGGATAACAGAGCTGATAACCAGTAAATAAACAAAAATAGGATAAAAGCCCAGAATGGACCTCATGTGACTCAGACTGTGCTGTAAATTTATAATTGCACGCAGCTTGACAGCACTGTTATATATATATATGCTAAGAGAACATGAACAGAGAAAGAGTCTTTCTTATTCAGAACACTAGTCACTCTTACAGCATGAGAAATTATTTTCCAAGACTCTCTTATTAGCAACATCATGCATTATACAACAGCACTGCTTGTTCAAACTGTTTTTCTGATAAGAAACACTGCATTTTAAAAAGCAACCTCTATTTTAATATTTAATACCTCAGCATATCTAGATCTCCAAAAGTAGCAAGCTATTTAGGCAAGTAGTGCACTTCGTGTAATGTTAAAAGCATTTCTGGCATTTTATGTTATCTACTTTTTAATGACTGTATTTTCCTAACATTAAAAATGAATTAATATCTTTCCTTAAGTAGTCTGCTGAATGCTGAAAGAGTAAATCTGACAGGGTTACTCATACCTTGCCTGTACTGTAGAGACCTACACATCAATTTGTTTTTCATACTGTTGAAAGAAAATGGGTTTGCTTCAAAACTCAGTATCTCCAAAGCTCATCACAGTTATGCCTGGGCACCAAGGAGAAAAATATACACTTACTGCCTTCATATTTCTTTAAACTAAACTGTCAAATGCAAAGTCACCACTGCTCAAATCCAGTGAGTAGTGAGAAGTATCAGTTCTTCAAAATCACATGTGGTCTAAACTTTGCAGCAAAGAAACCTTTAGAGTTGTGCATTGAAGTCCTAGCAAGACTATCAACAATGCCAAAACAAAGATCAAGTCTCTCTTAATTTTATCCTTGTCTCTATGTGACATGATATGTGACGTCATTTTCCATGTTTCCACTTTCCCTGAGGTTTTTGTCTGTCCCTTAAAAGTACTGAAAATTGATTATAAAACAGAAGCAAAATGACCATTCATAGAATTCCTAAGGTGAAACAGGAATTCTGGGAGTACAATCAAATATTTTGTACTGTATTTATGTGGTTTCCTATTTTTGTATTTCTTCTCCTCATTGTCACTTCACGTTATGTATTGAGATCTGAAAAGCAGCCCTTCATTCTAAGCTGCTAATAGCCCTGGTATTTTATCAGCCTTTTTCTCTTTACACCCTCCAGGAAGAGGTAAAAGAAAGTGAAGACCATACATCTCAAATGGTCAAACTTCACTCAAAAGGTCAATTTTGCAATATTTTGTTAGACAAAAGTCAACATTTCTCCAACATTCTCTAACAATTAGAAGGATTTAGTCAGACAATACATCTAAAACCTGTTCCAAGGAACAGTTCTCAATGACAAGAGATGTGAGAAAAAATATGGGAGATTTTATCAGACCCAAATCAATACTAAGAAAGAAATCCCCTGACACTTTTTTTTACATATGGGAAAAATCATGTTGTGTTCTCATAATTTCTGACTGACTTCCTAACTTTCTTAAGAAACCTATAATCAACTATAGCTGATGTTAGAAAACCACATACCAGTATTTTTTCATCAACTTTACATTCTGAACTGCAAATTATGGCACTGTGTAATAGAAAAGAAATGCTCCACTGATAGCACTATATTAAGCTATTCCCTAAACTAAAACAGAATAGATGCAGTGGCAACAAAAACTATGCAACATCATTGCAGAACCCTGTCTCAAATTAACAGCTAAGGATTCAAACAGATCTGCTTGCCTTTTCCTCTTCTGGGACCACATGTCTTCACACCAGAGAAAGAACAGAAAATCTTCCCTGACCTTGGTATGCAACATGCTAATAGCTGTGCAACAGTTCAGGCCTAAGTCAAAAGCCTGATTATCCTAATGTTCTGTAACCCGTGTAATTCAGCTTTCTTCAAAATGCTTAATGCCACAGATCCAGAGATTCTAATTCTATTATTCTGATCATTTCTTCAAATATATGCACAGCAATAGAATTAATTACTATTTTTGTACAGCTGCAAAAAGATTTCCACTTTTGTTTGTATTTATGGACTTAGAGCTCACTGTGTAAACGTACAATGTAAGAGACAAAAGAGTTCTATGGTGCATGAATGGCAAGATCAGTTATAGCACCTATTCTTGGAGTGAATGTTCTTTGTAGGCATATTATAGGCTCTTTGAAAATGTTGTCCCCCCATTATACTGAAAGGAGGCTTTATTTTAATGGTTATATATTGATTTTCTTTTAGAGGCAATAGTTCTTCACCCATATGATCTGTTATTCTCATGCATGCTGACATTTCTAATGCAGTATATTAAATAAAGTATGGTAGCCTATTCATCCTGTTAACTGGAATTACTTTCTGGAAGCCATGACAAGTATTTCACAGTATTTCACAAACTTCCTCAAAAACCACGTACATCCACTTCTAGGAAAAGCAGCTATTATTTGCAGTTTTCCAGACCTACAAACAGTGCTTCATTATCCTGACCTAGTAGTCTACAGAAACTTTCCCACAAGGGAAAGCAACTATTTTTCATACTAGAAGCATCACTATAATTAGACCCCTACTGAGCTGTCCTTAGCCCAAGGCTCAGTCAAGAAATTATATCTGGAAAACAGCATTTGATTAGGATAAACTTATAAATTCATTATGCAGGTCTCCTAGCTATCATTTAATGTGGATAATTCAAACTCCTTTTCATAAGTTATTTAATGAGACAATAAGTATCCATGGGACAGGTTATTAGAAGCTCCCAGTAATACATTTGAGCTGGTATATGTCATATATATATGCCTTGGCTCTGTGTTCAAAAACAGGTGTTTGAAGATAGACTAGGAATTAAAAGCCATTATAGAGCAGGAATATCTATGTAACTGTAGCAACAAGGTTAATTTAAATCACGGAGTGGTACCTGAGTGATTCATGTAAAAATCAAATGAAAAGGACTAAGATTTGCTTCCAAGTATAATCTTTCCATCCTTAAAAATAAAAAGGATGACTTTCTGCCTGTGACAGACTTGCTACCAACGTTCCCGAGAAAATTAAAATTAGCATTAATAAGGAACAAATCTCAAGTGGTTCAGAAAACTGTTAGGGCTTAGTTCTGCGTCTCAGAAACTGTGAGGCATATCCTGTTGGAGCAATTTCTGAGGCACCATACATGGGCATGCATTGATTCATCTTTCTGATGTGAAAGAAAAGCAGCAGTGAAGGCTGCTCCACTACCACCTCGGATAGCTCATCCTAGTTATTCAAGATGTGGGTGTGGAAAGAAAAGGATTTATTTTGTTCCTTATCAAGGCTGGTGCCCCTCCCACTCTGCAGCAAACATCTCTGTTAGTATGTTCTCCTCCCTGACCTCCATCTCATAGTTCTGACTTGGAGATAGGCCCCAGGAGGACAGCCCTCTCCAGCAGTGCAGCAGTGGCCTTGCCAGTCAGGTGTTTGGCACAGCCATGCCTCTCTGACAGCAGGGAATTCCCTGCCAGCACAAGCAGGGTACCAGGACACTTTCTGAGGGCCTATACTGCGTGACATCTCCTCTACCATGACATTCCACCCCATTTGTGCTCCTCTGGTAACACTCTCGTCAGTCTCAACCCTTGGATGGACTGCAAGGGGACGTTTTTCACAGTGCTGAGCGGCATTCCTGCCTGGAAGTCTGGTTTCAACTTGCTTGAACTGCAGCAGCCCCTGTATGAGAGAGGAGAGCATCTCAAGCAGGTCTGGCAGCTCTGTTTTGAACATTTGTGTTATTCCTGCCACTCAGTGATAATAGTGCAAGCAGATGGGAAGCCCTATATTGGTGGGTTTCTGCAAATTTATGTAAATCAAGACTAAAAAATACAGCCTAAGGGTTAGGAAGGTCTTGCTGCCAGGAAAATATAGCTCCTGCCAGGAAGAATGAAGCTCTGTTTGAAGAATGAAGAAAGTTTGGGGACTTGAAGAAAGAATAAAACAGGTAAAAACCCTGAAGAACCCAGAAGCAACACAATTATGGATAATTTTCCTTTCTACAGTGGCATGTATGGAAAAAATGGAGTTAGGAGTGGCACAGGGCAGCCACTGTGCCCATGGGCATATTGCATGAAGCAACACCTTGAGGTAGAGAACTGAATACAGAGGTGTGATGCACCCTGCCAGAGGACAGCTCAGGACACACCTAATTTTTCATCACTTAAGTAACCAGAATCTAGAAGTTTAGATGAAATAGTTTTTGTTCAACCAAATTTTTTTTCTTTTGTCCTGGATGGCAAATGGATTTCAGAATGAATGGTTTTATTTTCATGTAATTCTGACTGAGATTTCACTCTACCTGGAGACATAGCAAAGAGCATGACAAGAGAAGTTAGTCAGACACCCTCCCTCCTACCAAAAGGATGAGCAAACTTCAGTGACAACAGCAACAAAATCAAAGGAGTGATAAAACTCCCTGTCCAAGAGTCAGATCAAGTCTGTCTTCTCCTTACTAATCTTCATTTTTCCAAGTGCTCCAAGAAGCCCTGGTGAAAATGAATTTACTCAGCTTCTCTGCTTGTCAATCCAACCAGACCACTTTCCTCATGGTCCCCACACAGTCGTCATGAAAGTGTGAAAGGCTTACACGGTGCCTTTTACCTCCCCCCACCGTGAGCAGAACGTGGCAGCACTCTGGATTTAAGACAGTGAGAAGTTTTTTACATATGTAAACAGTCACTTCCCACTTATGTGATATATTATTGTTACTCAGAAAACAGCCAAGGACACTGAATCTGAAAGTAACCATAATTCTACCATGCAAGCACCACAACTTTATGCTGTGAAGTTACCTTTAAAAATATGATTGGAGTATTATGTTTCCATGTTATTTTCTTGCTGGAACACAATAAATTCTTGTCAAGCCTGCTAAGATTGGAGGATTTTATTCAGCTAAAGCTTAAATCAGTCTGACTTATGCAAAATTTGAGAGGGATGAGAAAGGTGCCCTTTGCCATATCTCACTGGTACCTCATATACCTTGAGATCAATGTGCCTTTCAATATTCATTGTGTCAGGCTTTATTCTAAATCCCCACAGGTGCAGCAGGCAGTGGGAGTGAGAGCAGGCACAGTACTGTTCCACATACCTTCAGCCTGGAAAATTAAGTTAGAGATGATTTGTCCATTACCATTTGCAGACCTGCAATTGGGGCTATTTTTGGTTCTAAGTATTTCTGTGCTCAGGCAATTGTCTTCCCTTTGCTATTAGCCTTTACTCTGCCTGATCAGGCAGCCTGTCATTTGGTACCTTCGTGTTGCTTTCTTGGCCTCACAAGTTTTGATGGGCTTTTATGGGCAGAAAGGTCTCATCATGCCTTCAAAATGTGAAATCCACATCTGCTAACTACTGGAGGAGGGAGGTCCAGACAAAATGGGCAGCTGTAATTGCATGGAGAAAGCTTTATGCCTTCAAATCACAACTGGATAGCTTTTTGACATGCAGCAGCACAGTTTGCACCTCAAATTTTAAGGAACAATACGACATTAATGAATTTGATAAAATGGTCTCACATTAAAAAAAATGGATTGCAAGTGAAAAATAAGGTTCACTTTTACTCTGAATAATTCCCTCCTTTCATCTGGAAACCCTGCTCAATGCCTTTCTTGAAAAAAAAAAGAAAAAAAAAGAAAAATCATTAAAAACTGATGCTCTGTCTGCTTTCTGTATGCTTTATAATTTCTGAAGGATTTTTCCAAGGATGACGAGGGACAAGATCCTTGTTAAAGAACACTTTGAATCTCATCCAACAAAGATGACAATAAATCTTCAAACCATTTCTGACCATATGTCACAACTCCTGAAGGCAAATGAAGGCTTTTACAGCTTTTAAATAATCTTTGGCAATGACAGCTGCTAAGACACTTACCCTCCTCCCCGCTCTTTGGTTTCTCACAAACAGGAGGGAAAAGTTGTGCTTTCATTCACTCTGCTTCCAGAGTCACACACCGTGACCTGGGTTACTGTAAACTAAACACTGAAAACAACATGAAAGATCTACTTAATGTGTGCAAATTGGGAAACCTGCTATTGGCAGAGCTCACGCGGTTTTCAAAACAAAGATACTGCCTCACATTCCTAAACCAGAGCTTTTCAAGGGCAAACTGCATTTACTTTGGTGTTTCCAGTACTAAATCAGCTCCAGATACAGAGAAATAAATAATTCTGGTAACCTCTTTATAGGAAACTTGCAAGGGCTGAATCCTATAAATTACTCTATTTACCATACTTAATATTACGATTTTTGCATCTGTTTTCTCCTATTGAAATGCTCAGATTAGTAAATCAGAGTGTAAAACAGGACCTGAATTTTAAGAAACAGTAGTCCTTGTGACCTCAATAGAACATTTGTCTCCTTACAGAGAATTCTGCAAGTTATGCAGATCAGTCTAACAAGCCTGGGAGAGGGCTGCTCTGAAACAGAATGCATTTATCAATGGGCACATTTTCTTATATCATAGGTTGCTAGATAGAACAAAAAAAAACATGCACTGCATTTTAAAATATTTGTTGTGGGAAACAGTATATACAAATGTCCCCAGCTGGACTGGTTGTTTTTCAGTTACTGGAGATGGGTCATTTTTAGAAACTGAAGACTTCATCAGTAGTGAAACGCTACACTTACTGCATTTTATTTACCTTAAAACTACACAGAGAATCCAAATACAAAGTGAATTCTGTGTTCAACCATGTAACTTAATTTTTTATATTTGCTGGAGAACTCTTAGTCTACAAATCAGTTAATTAATTTCATAAACACACATACTTTTTCTCAGTATGGGTAATAACGTGACACACGACTAATCTAATAAAAATGTTCTAAATTTTCTTTATTTCACTTATGTCTCCAAAATTAGCTTAAAGAAACAAAGCAAAGCAAAACAAAACAAAACAAAACAAAACAAAACCGACACGGATTTGCCATTTTTTTTTTAAATCTTACTTGATATCAGGCCTATTTTTATTATAATATAACAAATATCTACAATTTACTGCAGTGAATGGATGCATGAATCAATGTCTTTCAAAGTCCCCTGTGTCTTTAGGACCCAACGTTCTACAGGTATCAAACACTGAAGTTTTGTATCCTCAGCTGTACAAAGCCTGATATTTAAAACCATCTTTGGCACACACATGCTTTTCAGAACTCTAGCCACTGATTTTAGGGAGTTTTACTTTGACAAGTCTGATGCCAAGTTGGTTCAGAGCATGGATTGTGTGAATTTGTAGCTACCTATACCCATCTGGGCTTTCCCACTGGGGTGGAAAAAAGAGTGTCTAGGAATAAGGCATCTGTTGATCATTGATTATGACAAGCTAAAAAAAAATCAAAAGCAGAAGAGAGATGGGATCTGGAATCTATTTGGGGATTTATGAAGTGGCAGGATGAGCAACTTGGAATTTCTGCAATGACACAGCAATGATTTTACACATTCTATTTGAGGCAATCAGTTGATTTATCAAATATTTTTCAGGAAGAGAAACAAAGAAGCACCTGATGAATGCAGTGATGGTTCTCACCTTAGAATCTACCCCTTAAATAGAAGATCTGGGTTCAACACTTTCTTCAACAAGAAGTATATACCTAAACCTTTCACTTTCCAAGAACACACCATGATCCATTCTGTATTTTGGAGTGAAGATTTCTGTTCCTTTTGCAAAACACTGCCTATGGTGACTAAACTGATAGCAACATGTCACCTCCCGAGTTCTGTCTCAGTATGACTAAGTTAAAATAACACTTTAGGCCTAAAAGATATGTTATGAATAACACCCAGTTGCAAATTTATACATCTATTTTATGCATCTATGCAGATAGGTTCCTGCAAATTACACTTAACAACAGGTGCCTTCTCTTTCAGGACACAGGGAAACACACGACACACACTAAGGATTTGCTGCCCAAACAAGCAGAAGCTGGTGTGCACATGCCTATGTACTTCCCATGGTGAACAAAAAGTATGCATGCTTTCAAATCCAGCCAAGTTTCTCCGAGCTGTATTTTATACCCCCATTAATTATATAAGAGAAATGGGAAGATCTGGAACTGGAGCAGTTTTTAAGGACAGAGGCAAATAAATAATTGAATACTGCACTGCTTTAGATAGCTTCCACATTCTTTTGCCCTAAGATATCTCTTTCAAGCTTCAGGGAATTAATAAATTAGACCACTGATCCATCTATTACACCTGCTTTGGGGGAACACAAAAAAAAAAGGGAAAAAAACCCCCATAGAGTGGAAATATCTTGCAATTTATTCCCCTCTACAACCGCTTAACATCTTCCTAACTGAATGAAACAGTAAAAAGTCTGTTTAAAAACATGAATTCAAAAGTGGGTTTATTTATTTCTTTTATTGGATTACATGAAAATACTGAAAGTGTAATGCCAAACATTCTCAGAAAACAGTTTATATCCATAGGCAAATTGTTTTAAATACATATATATGTTTAGGTAATACTCACTTTTTATCTAAGATAAACAACTTTTGATGAGTTATGCTAAATCATAAAAGTTACACGAAGCAACAATTTGAAAAAATAATGAGTCCATATTCTTGAATTTATGAGAAACAACGGGTCAATCTAAATTTAGCCAAAATTCATGAGCTGTCTTTTTTCTAATCTGAGCTTGCACTCAGGCTGTGACCTGAGAAGATGCACATGCTTCTATCCAGTCCTTCAGAGGCTGAAGTCCCCTCTCATATGCTGGGAGATTAAAGTTAAATTTCCTTCTTTTCTAAGGTGAGGTAGGTGAAGGAACAACTGATAGGACTGTCTTGTAATGTTGGCAATAATTTATTTCAGATTAATACCCTAATTTAGTAAAAGAGAGTTCCTAGATGAGAAAGCAGAATCTCAAGGCTGCCCCTCCCCTCCACTTTACAATCTTCACAGCCAACAAGCTGTCTTCTAGAGCATTTTCTTCAAACTTACATGCTGAAAATTCATGCCCATGGCTTCAGACAAAATTTGTAATATATATTTCTGTAAAGATGTTTAGGCGGCTCTTGCACTGCCCCATTTTTTTTTCTCCCTAGTCAAGGAAACAGAGTGTACCCAAGAAAATATTGGGCAGGAGCTGTCTCTCCCTCATTATAAAACCCACCAAGAAATCCCCTTAAATACCACTGTGCAATATGGAGGACGATTTAAACATTATTATTATTATTATTAAGCTTTCAAACTGTAGCTCCAGATTTTGCAGGTTTCTTTCCACTGTTGTCATTTAATTATAAATGCTGAAGCTTTTAGCAGCACAGAATCAGTTATATTTGGTTATGAATGATTAAGTGTGCATGAAGTTTTTACCAGCACATTAATCATCAGGTACAGAAAGAAGCATGGCACTGGTTAAAAATTCACTCTTTACTGCCCATGGGAAGTGTAAAGTCTTCACATACAGTCAGAGATTGCTTACCTTTATGACAGACCAAGTGCTGAGTAAGATGCATTGAATTTGCAGCCCCCTAAAAAGTACTTTTATTTGGTCAATGAGATTAATTGTCTTTTGACAGTATGAATGGCAGCAGCAGAAAACAACAGCACTGGCAAAATCAGGTTAGGAGTTTTAATTATGTTTTCTTTGATGCCTGATGCTGGAACCTAAACCAGACACTGAAGAACAAACTAGTTCAGGGGAATATGGGTACCTCCATACATCTTTGTTTTAAGCTGCCCAGCTCTGCCCAAATTGCCCACTTCTACTCTTACGTGGTTCAGTCAAAATGATTTTGTACAGCAGAACACCAGCACACACAGACTGGGGGCAAAGTGTGGCCCCTCTGTGGTAAGTTTTGAAAATACACTTAGGAAAAGGCCACATTTCTATTTTCAAGTACAAACAACTGTAAGGACCTTTGCAGTTTGGGAAATTCATGCGAACTTTTTATTACTTTCACATTAAAAGAACCTTCCCAAATGTCACCTATCTCTGAATGAGAAAGTCCCTTTCCTGGCTTATGAGCTGCTATTTTCAGATTGGGACAAGTTATGCCTATGTGTCAAGCCTGAAAATAACTTGTTGCAAAGGTAGGTTATCGTAAAAAGTGTCTCCAGCAGCCCAGGTTTTGTGTTCAAGCCTTCCTTTGCCCCTGAATAGATGAGAAGCATTTTGACACACCTCAACATTTTCTTTTACTCAGTAAGAGTAGAATAAAAACAATCTTTAAAGCAAATGTGAAATAGAAAACAGTTGCAAATGTTTATAGTAATCTATATTTACGCTATATGAGTGAACATCCAATCTAACAGATTTCTCTGTATATCCAGCTCCCAGATACAGTCTCAGGAATCCTGCTGTCCTCCATTCCCACTGTATGTCCTTAATGAGCATCTGTTCCTACTTAAACATACTGGGTTTATAGACTATTTCTCTGTGTGCTCTCATGGAGTTATATACACACTCCTTCCCAATTCCCACATTTATTTACTTCTTTGACTTATTGGAGAGATGATTAAGACAGCCCTCCCATCCAAAGGAAGTTTGTCCTGCTGCTGTAGAGATGCAAACACTGGTGCAGCAGAACATTGCTGCTTTCTGCTCTTGCATGACCCACTACAAGCCTTTTGACTTAAGAATAATTCCTTTTCCAGCCTGTGTAAAAATGTCAGAGCAGAAATTTCACCTTTTTTTTTTTTTTTTTTTTTTTTTTTTTTTTTTTTT
>VZRX01001703.1:18741-87247 GCA_013398075.1 Notiomystis cincta
TGTGGTAAAAATGTGGAGAGAAAAATTTTCCTTTTTTTTTTTTTTTTTTTTTTTATTTATGAAATCACATGCATTTTTAATGGTAATGTGGAGATTATCAACTGTACTTGGTACTACTATGGAAACAAGACAAATGTGTTTATTTCATTACATAGATTTCACTACCTCATAGATAAATATCAAACTCTTGAATTAATCCTGCTGACAAGGCCACTGTTTTGGAGTAACTGTCCCTTAAACCTATCTTTGGTAGTTAGTAACTTGTAAATTGGAAAATTTAGTAGTGCCACCAGCTAGTTAGGCAAGATGTACCCCAATACAGCAGCACTAATCTGAAAACTGCAGAAATCCAGATTAGCATTTTGCAAGGTGCAAGTCTCCAATGCAGTGGGAAGCACTATGAAAGCTCTGAAAAAGAATATGTATATAAGGAGCCATGTAGATTTTTAGTCATTTGTTTACACCTCTTGTTTGTAACTTGGATATAGAAACAGTATGTCAAAGGTTTTTTATCATCATGTGGAAAGTCTAAATAGGGGAATACAACAACTATGACCTGCATCAGCTCTTTTTTTGATAGGCTTACTGTTAGATCATGTTTGAGTTTCTTTCTAAAATAGCAGATGAAGTCTGTGCAGTAGAGTTACAGAAAAATATTACCAGAAAACAGGGAAACTTAAGTAAGCAACAACAATAACCTTATGAATCTTTACATGAAGTGACTGAACACTCATAAGAAATTATTCATATAAGGTATTAAATAGACCCTTAATAGTAATCCTGATGACTATTCTTCAATGGACAGGTGATGGTATTTAAGGAATCTTTATTACTTTGCTTATTTGGATAAAAACATTTGGGTTTGCATGAAAATATGCTAAAGCATGACTATTAAGCAATTTCAGTAAAAGCAACTTTCATGCTCTACCAAAGTAATCATCTAAAGAATAATATAATCTAAGAAAGTTTACAGTAGCACAAAATAAATATGGTATGCATAATGATGATGCAAATTAAGGCTATCCTGCAGAAACCGATTACTTTAGCATAAAATTAAAACCCAACTGTGTTTTCTTTCAGCTTCTCCCTGCAGGACCAGCTACACCTCCTTTAAAGTGAACTTTCAGGATAATAAAGCAATGGCATGATGAATATTCTAAAAGGTCAGTACTAATTAACTACATTAATGTATTTTACATAGAAACAGCTGTTTGAGGACACAGCGGTTTTTTTCACGTGTGCCAGGAAAAGTTCCTTCAGCAAGATTTCTGTGGCAAAGAGCTTGAAGAAAGGCAGAGTAGAGAGCTTTATAAACACTACAGCATGTTTGGTGTGCATGTGTCTACTGTATGTGTGTGTGTGTGTATATACTTATACATATAAATATGTTAACATAAGTTTGCTCAGATCATCAGTTTAACAGTGTCAACATTTGCAAAGAAAACAAACCATATCCCCAGATGTACACTCACCACCAGTGTTGAAGGAAATCAAGTGGTGGACCAGATGCTGTGAAGTCAGCTTCTGTACTGACTGAATTTTAACTTGCAAGCATCATTTGAGCACTTTGTATAGGTTTAGCTACAAAGAAGCTGCTGCTACAAATGATCCATCACCTTGTCAATGTC
Source organism: Notiomystis cincta (assembly GCA_013398075.1). Lineage (NCBI taxonomy): Eukaryota > Metazoa > Chordata > Aves > Passeriformes > Notiomystidae > Notiomystis > Notiomystis cincta. The sequence continues at coordinate 20,370 of VZRX01001703.1, forward strand.
TCTCTTAAAAAGATGGGGCTATCCACCTCCAAATGATGTGTCTGTGAATGACAAAGGACGTTCCTGGCCATGTGTGAATGCATTGTGGGCTGTCTTTTACATCAGCAATTCAGTGCACTACAGCAGGTGTTCTGTAGAGCAAACCACTTTCTGCTGAGTGTTTGGAAGCTTTTGCTGCACATTCATTCTAGTTCATTCTTGTGGCACACAGGCTTTGCAGAAAAAGATCTGGTTAAACTTCATCCAAAAGTCCTTCACTTTCTACAATCCAGCACTGTTTCCATGATGCATGCTAGGATCCAAGAGGTAGCAGTTCTGTCTTGCTTTTCTATCTTTCTCTATTTCTGTCTTTTTCTGCTCCTTATTTCTCCTTAAGGTTGGATGGGTTAGAGTTTGCTAAGTCAATGCTTTCTGAAATGCTGTTTTGATTGAATGTTTGCTTTAAATTTTGCCAACTTCCTGACCTTCTGAAGTTTGCCAGCAAAGTTTGTTTTTTAACCTTCTGAGAATGTTGCTGTATTTCTACCATGTGCTCACCTCAGGAAAAAGTAGTACCTCAAGTCCCTTTTAAATAAACTTTTAAAGCAAGAACCAGGGCTTTACAAGGCCATTTAAAGATGCAAGAAGTTATGAACATTTCTCTTGATATGCATCTTACACATCTTCATACATGAACCCTTAACAGCTCATTCCAAAACTCAGCACTCCTTGAAATAGCTTGAAGGAGCTTCTAAAGTGCTAAGTCTGGGCCCTGCCTTCTTTATTAATTAGTATTTTTTCCTTTGCTCCCTCCCAGACACAAAAGATTCTCTGACCAATTTCACCCTGCAATTCTTTGGGCTATCCAAGTGACAAGAGACTGGTAAGCGGCAACCAAAGCCTATCCATACACTAAAACTTAAAGAAGATACAGTTTGATTCTTGAAAAAGCAAGCATTTGTAATTTGCCTTCCTCTTTTTATGGTAAGCTTCATAGAGTGGCTTTGACTGTTATCTGTATACATATCCTTAAAAAAACACTAGCAGTTTGAAATCTCTGAGGTCCAAAAATGGCCAAGGTTTTGGAGCATCTCTCGTGTTAGTAAAGGCTGTGAGAGATGAGACTGTTCAGCCTGAAGGGATGGGACTGCTGAAGAAGAGAAGGCTCAGGAGGATCCCATCAATGTATGGAAATACTTGAAGGGAGTGTGTAAAGAGGAGAGAGCCAGGCTCTGCTCAGTAGTGGGTGGGACCAGAGGCAATGGGAACAACCTGAAACACAGGAGGTTCCCTCTGAACATCAGGAATGACTTTGTCACTGTGAGGGTGACAAAGCACTGGCACATGTTGCCCAGTGAGTTTGTGGAGTCTTCCTTTTCAGAGAGGCTCAGAATTCAACGTGAGCAATGCGCTGTAGCTGACCTTGGCTTGAGAAGTGGAGTTGGTGTAGTTGAACTCCAGAGGCACCTTTGAACCTCAGTATTCTGTAATTTCCTAAAGAACCTTCTAGGATTCATGTGAACTTTGGCCTTTTTTCCTCCGTTCCTGTTCTCATGCAAAATGCGGCGTTTCCTTCTTCAGAATAAGGCATGTTCTGGCTCAGGAAATTATTTTGATTGATAATTCCTGTTTTCAGTGATGTAACTCAGGCCTTACAGTCTCTGCTGTAGGGCAGCCATAATTCTATGGGTTTATCAGGAGTTTATAGTATTTCATGTTTTCCTTAGAGCCACTGGCATCTGCAGTCAACACAATTACATAATCCCTGCAGTTTTCTTTGAAGAAAAGATTAATTAACTCAACAAAACTTGATACTGTGAATTTTAAATCCCTAAAAAGGAAACATTTCTCTTAATGGTCCAACTTTTAAAAAATTGTTCTAGTTGACTGGTACTCTGATTCTGGAGACAAACTAAATGCCTGGCTTCACCAACACTGCAGCTGTTAACTCTTCCACTTAAAAAACTTTTCTGCACACAAGGAACACCTAAGTTCCATCTGCAAATAAGTTTATTTAGAGCAGTAGCCATTAGCCTTTTTAGCATGAGTTCTCTCTCCTTACCTGGAAAATCTTTCCCTTGCTTTGCTGTCCTAAGGACTACTACAGTTATTACTCTAAAAATATGGTACCTCAAGCGTTAGAATTAGCTTAGCATGTTGTGTGTCTGGAGGCTTCCTTACTATTTGAAAGGAACTAGCAAGTTTAAGGGGTGTTTTTGGAAAAGAAAAACAGCAGGCAAACAGCCAATATTAATTCTTGCTATACCATGAGCATATATACAAAGGAAGAATGGATTTTGCCTCTATAATCCACTGTTTGTTTTAGAGGAGGAAGGTCCATATAAAAAAAAACCAAAACTAGAAGAAATTAAATATTATTTCAATCAAAGTAATAAATAATTTTCCTAAAATATTTCTTTTTCTCCCCTAATTTGTTTGTACTTCTTCAGTTCACTTCTGGCAATAAAGGCATACAAAACCAAAACCTAGCATCGCTATAGATTGTTCAGAGCCTAAATGAGCTTTTTTCTTAGATGATCACAATGAGGAGTTTCATATTTTTCAGACATAGTTGGCAAAATAACAATCAACTTCTTTAGCTCATATATAATATTTAGCACTGCATTTTAGGCTGACTAGTCAATAAAGCCTCCGTTTCATAAAAACTGAAGGAACCATTAAAATGATATAAAGAGGAGAGACATGACATAAAAAAAACCCTAAAAATCCTTCTTTTTTTTCCTGTGAGGGGAGTATATGCCACTGCATTCTTTAAACAGACAGAACATGAATCACTTTCCAGAAAGCTTCTCTTTATTGGATAAAAGTATAAATAATGCCAGTGCCAAATCTTAAGGCAAAAGGAAAGTAAAAGTCTCATTCTTCAGAAATAGTACCTTCTTCCTAATGAAACCTATTGAATTTAGCAGCTAAATGTCAAAGAACAGAGAAAGAAGAAGGGAAAGAAGATTTACCATTAAAATCTCCAGACAAAAAGGACTTTTTCATCATTCATTTGAACAAAGCGTCATTACTGTTTTCTTAAATTCTGCCTTTTCTAGAAGAGAGTATTTTTATTTATATACCACTATAGTGGTCAATACAGTAGAAAAAGGAACAAAAATCAACTGTTCAGTGTCATAAAAATATCTGTTCCATAGTTCTTTTCTGTTCTCAGTAGAGAATAAAAAAAGAAAGGAAGACAGAATAAATGGCAACCCATAATATTGTTGAGTAATTCAGTTCAAGAGATGGGTTGGAAGCTATTGAATAAAAACCTTACGCTCGATTTCAGAGTGTAAATAGCCTCATCTTGCTCATTTTTGTGTGCTGATGGTGTCCTGAATAATCTTCCTCTTGCATATAATGATGTCTTGTTTCACATCTCTTCATCTACACACAACTGTAAGGGATTTACAGTCATTTCCACACACACACACACACACAAAAATTATAACTCTACGAACCTTTTGATATCTGTAACTGTCATGAGAACACAAACACGCACAGTATAGATTCTCTTTCTACCCATCCTTAACTCAAAAAGTCAGTTTGGCCATTTATTTCTGTGGATGAGTGAAATCCACTATGAGCTTTAACTTTTATAGGAGGACCCAGATATTAGTATGTCCACCACTAAATGGCCTTGTGACATTATAAGTGAGACTTGCAGAGTGACAATACCACTTCCACTTCTGGATGTGAAGTTTAAGCCCTAAGTAAAAAGTTAAAAGTTAATTTGATGTTGCTCTGGTTGCTTCAAGTGTCACAGACCACCACCTAGCACTCCAATAACCAACTTGCCCAAAGCAGCTCAGAGCAGTAGCTGTGGGAACACTCCTAAAGCTGATGGGTCGATAGGAAAAAACCACCTTGAGATTGTGCCATTTATTAATCTATCAAATTCAGAAGTGCTGAATCCAACTACAATTATAAAAATAAAACCAGAAAATCCAAGTTTTGTGGTGTTCAACCTCATTTCTGAGAGGAAAGGGTTACAACTGGAAGATTTTGTGAGGAGAAGGGAACGGTTTCACTCAAAGTGACCTTGCAGCTGGAAATGCTAAAAATTGCTATAAATAAAAATGTTGGTTTGGGAAAACTCCATTTTTTATGCCTAATGTGGTTTATCCTCTGCCTGTTCTGAGAAGCAGAACTCTTGTAGAGAGATAACACATTCCCACAGACATGTGGAAGCCTTTTGTTATCTTGGGGCAGGCAGTGAGGCCTCCCTCTTCCCAGTGCTTGCTGCTGGGATGAACTAAGCCTAACAGAGCCTGTGTCCCCATGTGTCTCTGCTGCCCAGCTTTGTTAGCAAGGTAAGGAAATAAATCTACTCTTCACATTTAAGCTCTGGCTTGGTGGTTGCCTTGGCTACCTGTATGTGCTGATTCACACACTCGTACACTTCTCTCATATTATGAAGCCAAAATTATAAAAATCTGAACTGATGCTTTAATTCTGCTGTTCATCTTCTCAGGTCTATTTCTACAAGAAACCAAGTTGAGGGTTTTTAATGAATCATGAAAGTGCAAAATCAATTCTAGAACCCCCCCTTTTTTTTTTTTCTCCTGTAGAATTAAACTTATGATGTTTAAGGCTGAGTTGATTCTTAGTCATATTTTGTCAAAAGATATTTTCTCTAAAACTATCTGTTAATCTTTCCTGCTGGTTTTCAGAATCTGTCGTAGTCAGCATTTTTGATATGTCATATTTTCTAGGAATATTATTAGAAAACTATAAATTTGCTTGTGTTCCTATTTTATTTGGAGCATTAAAATGCACTCAACACAAGAAAGATGTGGAATTCTTGGAATAGATCTAGAGAAGGCCATGAAGATGATCACAGGGCTGCAGTATCTGTCCTATGAAGACAGGCTGGGAGAGTGGAGGCTGATCATCATGGAGAAGACAAGCCTCCCTGGAGAAGTTTTAGTCACTTTCCAGTTCCCAAAAGGCACCTACAGGAAAGCTGGACAGGGTCTTTTTACAGGGACAGGGCAGAATGGCTTTCAGCTGAAAGAGAGTAGGTTTAGANAATAAAAACCTTACGCTCGATTTCAGAGTGTAAATAGCCTCATCTTGCTCATTTTTGTGTGCTGATGGTGTCCTGAATAATCTTCCTCTTGCATATAATGATGTCTTGTTTCACATCTCTTCATCTACACACAACTGTAAGGGATTTACAGTCATTTCCACACACACACACACACACAAAAATTATAACTCTACGAACCTTTTGATATCTGTAACTGTCATGAGAACACAAACACGCACAGTATAGATTCTCTTTCTACCCATCCTTAACTCAAAAAGTCAGTTTGGCCATTTATTTCTGTGGATGAGTGAAATCCACTATGAGCTTTAACTTTTATAGGAGGACCCAGATATTAGTATGTCCACCACTAAATGGCCTTGTGACATTATAAGTGAGACTTGCAGAGTGACAATACCACTTCCACTTCTGGATGTGAAGTTTAAGCCCTAAGTAAAAAGTTAAAAGTTAATTTGATGTTGCTCTGGTTGCTTCAAGTGTCACAGACCACCACCTAGCACTCCAATAACCAACTTGCCCAAAGCAGCTCAGAGCAGTAGCTGTGGGAACACTCCTAAAGCTGATGGGTCGATAGGAAAAAACCACCTTGAGATTGTGCCATTTATTAATCTATCAAATTCAGAAGTGCTGAATCCAACTACAATTATAAAAATAAAACCAGAAAATCCAAGTTTTGTGGTGTTCAACCTCATTTCTGAGAGGAAAGGGTTACAACTGGAAGATTTTGTGAGGAGAAGGGAACGGTTTCACTCAAAGTGACCTTGCAGCTGGAAATGCTAAAAATTGCTATAAATAAAAATGTTGGTTTGGGAAAACTCCATTTTTTATGCCTAATGTGGTTTATCCTCTGCCTGTTCTGAGAAGCAGAACTCTTGTAGAGAGATAACACATTCCCACAGACATGTGGAAGCCTTTTGTTATCTTGGGGCAGGCAGTGAGGCCTCCCTCTTCCCAGTGCTTGCTGCTGGGATGAACTAAGCCTAACAGAGCCTGTGTCCCCATGTGTCTCTGCTGCCCAGCTTTGTTAGCAAGGTAAGGAAATAAATCTACTCTTCACATTTAAGCTCTGGCTTGGTGGTTGCCTTGGCTACCTGTATGTGCTGATTCACACACTCGTACACTTCTCTCATATTATGAAGCCAAAATTATAAAAATCTGAACTGATGCTGTAATTCTGCTGTTCATCTTCTCAGGTCTATTTCTACAAGAAACCAAGTTGAGGGTTTTTAATGAATCATGAAAGTGCAAAATCAATTCTAGAACCCCCCCCCTTTTTTTTTTCTCCTGTAGAATTAAACTTATGATGTTTAAGGCTGAGTTGATTCTTAGTCATATTTTGTCAAAAGATATTTTCTCTAAAACTATCTGTTAATCTTTCCTGCTGGTTTTCAGAATCTGTCGTAGTCAGCATTTTTGATATGTCATATTTTCTAGGAATATTATTAGAAAACTATAAATTTGCTTGTGTTCCTATTTTATTTGGAGCATTAAAATGCACTCAACACAAGAAAGATGTGGAATTCTTGGAATAGATCTAGAGAAGGCCATGAAGATGATCACAGGGCTGCAGTATCTGTCCTATGAAGACAGGCTGGGAGAGTGGAGGCTGATCATCATGGAGAAGACAAGCCTCCCTGGAGAAGTTTTAGTCACTTTCCAGTTCCCAAAAGGCACCTACAGGAAAGCTGGACAGGGTCTTTTTACAGGGACAGGGCAGAATGGCTTTCAGCTGAAAGAGAGTAGGTTTAGATCCGATATTAGGCAGAAATTCTTCCCTGTAAGAGTGGTGAGGCACTGAAGCAGGTTTCTCAGAGCAGTTGTGGATGCCTCATCTCTGGAAGTGGTCAACTCCAGTTTGGATGGGGTTTCGAGCAACCTTGCGTAGTAGAAGATGTCACTTCCCACAGCGGGGAGGCTGGAACTGGATGATTTTCAAGGGCCCTTCCAATCCATTCTGTGATTCTATGAGAAAAACTTCCTTTCAGATGCTGAATACAACAGCTGCACTAGTCATGATCTTTAGCCTGACTGTAAACCCTGAAATATTGGAATACATTCATTGCTGAATACATTCAGATAAAAGGCTAAAACTAAACCAAAAATTATTTTAAGATAAAAAGAACTCCATACTTCAGGTCACTTAGAGTGATAAGGCTGAGGAAATGTAAAGTTTGGATGATTTTTCTCTTTGGTGCATTTTACAACTCTACACTGAGTTTTGCTGTCAACAATAAATAACTTTTTTTTTTTAATATCTAGTGGTGCTCTATGAATTTCTTCACATTCTGTAATCCTGTCCTGAAAGGAAGACTTAGCAATTTAATGAACACCATAGGTACATTGCAGTCACAGATAACTGCTGGCCAGGATTTTATCCTTTATATTTAGTAGTTACATTTATTTTAGAAAACTAAAGGTATGTCACTTAAGTGACAATTTTGAGAAATGAAGGCAAAAAAGAGAACTATTTAATCTATTAATAGCTATCAGAGTTAACAAGCCAGATAATCTCTAATTTTGACTGAAGACACAGCAAGTCTGTAAATTTAGAAGTCTGTGTTAGGACACACAGCGAACGAAGAAACAGAAAACACCATCCCATCCTTAAGCATGCTACAGGCATTTTGCCACTCACCTTAAATTTTTATAAAGAAAAACTATTTCTGAGGTATAGTGAATGAGATTTGCTGCTTATTATTACTAGGTCATATTTATGTGCCCTCCAGACACAGCATGTTTACCTATTTCCTACATTTGCAAGTCATCACAGCTGAGATCAAGAATGAGGCTGCACTTGTCCAGCTGCAAAATTCTACTCCTCTGGCAAAATGACGATGTCTCAAGAGACAGTAATCATTTATGACACTGTTTACATCTTTCATTTCTAGGAGCTATCTAATCATGCCTTCCAAGTAGAGTCTCATGAGTGACAGGTTGGAGAACTTCCCCAGGTGAGCAGCCAAATAACCTCAGTAAGATGCTAGCAAAAAAATGTTCAAAATCCCTCTCCCAGTTAAAGCATGAAATCCAAATGCCATCTCAGTTCATCTGGAGCATTCAGGATAGTGTGAAAGGCCTGAGACAGATCATGAAAGATAGTTTTACTGCTGAGATCCATAAGACTGTAAAGTCTGTCTATAGGCTTTCCTTTGGCAACAAAGCATCATTATGACTGCATGTGATCTACTCTTGCTACTCTCCCAGGACAGCTAAATGATGGTTGTCTACAGGCATCCATAGAACTTTCTGAAGCTTCAAGAAATAATGTAAAAAAATAGCATGTGGTGAACCTATCAGATCTTGTGAGTTTCATTTGACAACATTTCAGGCATCTTAGAACTGTTCTTCAATGAAAAATATCAGGGGAAAAAATAAAATTTATGAAAACTCATATTTTTTGCCAACTACGCTACACACAGTTTTCCTATCTTTCAGCCTTGTCCTGTCATTCTGAGTATTTTTATTTCACTATTAATAATATACAGAACCATTCTGTGACTTTTTTCCATGCATTATATTCCTCTTATGGTAATATCTTAGTATATTTTGTATAAAATCTCTATAAAATGAAATGTTTTAATCACTGTGTAAAAGAGTTTTACATCATTATGTAATTTGCATATGTGAATAGACTAAGGGTTAGAAGGATTGCTGGACCTGTTATTTATATTTTACTCACTGAAATAACCAGAAATAATTTTGTTTGTCAATAGAATCTCTTTCCTTTTTTTTTTTTTTAAATATGTCCATGAATACAAAAATATAAACAAATACAGAAATATGAATGATGATGGGTATCACATTTTGGTGTGTTCTGTGTAATTTTGGAGTGCTCAAAGAACTGTGCTGTTTAGTCTATTTTTCTCGATTGACAGCTTCTCTGTAATTAATGTGTTCTAAAATTACCACAAATGGACCACATATTCCTGACTTCCTCTTCAGTTACATTAATTATTATACAGTTCTGTGTTTTAGGCCCTTTACATTTGCTATGAAATTTTCTGTATGTAGATTCACAAATGGTTTAAATTTCAAGACCTTGAACACAGACTTTTTCTGACTCCTTTATCTTTTTTTTGTCTGACTCTCTTTTATAAACTGTCATGAAGGGGAAAAGCGGGAAGGACATTTGGAGAAGATTAAAGACATGAGAATATTTTGTTTTGAGAGGAAACTCTAAAATATTGCTATTTTTATACGCAGCTCTTTTTAGCTGCTGTTCCTGGGACAAGTTTTCAGTTACTTTTGTGAAGGCAAACTTAGATCAGGGTAAAAAGGGTATGAACAAACAATGGTGTCCATGAAACACCCGGAGGTTTGGTTTATCCATGTCTGATTGACAGGGAAGGCTAAGCATGCACCCCTTGTTGACCTATGCACAGCTTTTCTGTAGACTTTACAGGAGCTCTGGCATTTGCATATGCAAACCCCTAATGAATTAGTGGAGGAAACTGGTGTATAGAAGGCTAATTGAGGAACAGCTCCTAGCACACAAAACTTTCCTCATAAGAGAGTCAATGTTTTCTGTCAAATTTTAACTCAGAATGTATATGAATTTATACACAGTTCCAGATGGCTGAAAATGGGATTGAAAGGAAGGGTAAAAATAAAAATATAACTGAATGGTTTGAAGTCCAAGATGTAGTTTACAACAGCATTCAACTCAGGCCATGATGACACAAGATTACCACACTACATTATGAAGAGTCCATCTGCTTCTTAGTCAAGTTTTACAGTCTGTGCTAAGCTCTTCATTGCTGAGGACAAGATTAAGACAACCCAACAGTTTAAAAATTATTCATGATGTATTGTCCTCTTTAACATTAACCTAAAATCTTCCTTCTAATTGAAAAGTTAGTATTAGAAATACACTGGAATAGAAAATAAATCTTTAATCTAAAGAGAAAATAAATTTTTAATTAAAAGATGAGTCACATAGAACTACCATCTAGGAAGACAGAACTTTTTTACAAATAAACTTTTTTTATTACAGTCTAGACTGAAATAAAGTAAGTTAAGAAAAAAAAAGACAGACAATCTTGTAGATCTGAGACTATCTGTTTATGTAATTTTTAAGGGAAGATAATGAAATAAATATCCCCTGGTTGATTTGAAAGGAAAAAAAATCAATTTGTTTAATACTATGCAGAGTCAACCCATATGTTTTATTACCCCTCTGCAGCAGCTCCAACATGTCACTAGCCTAGAGGAACTAGACTAAATAAGTGTGCAGTAGACATCTCCTTACGCAAATGAGAGAAGAAAAAAAACTAAAGCAGCAATAAACATTAATACATTTGATTAACACTTTGTCCCAAAGGCATCAGGGACAAACATGCACGTGATGAAGTTCTAAAGTAGCTCTCTACACTTAAGATTTCTTATAATATTTATGGCATTTCTGTCTTGGGGTGATTTAATGATAGTCTGTTCCCTGATTGTCTGCCCAAAAATGGTTGCTCTATCTTTAAGGTGGGTGCTGGAGGGAGCCTTGGATCCCTTCAGCAGGCTTTTATCCCTGGCATTTTGGGTTTTTGTTCTGGTGTGTGTGTGGTAGGGGGGTAAGGTCTGACAGTTCAATATCTAGCATTTATTTACCTTTTTCCCGTGCCGTGTGGGCACTCTGTTTGTCAATAAATGGTTGGGGGTTTATTTCACTTTCACCCACTAGAATTCATTCCTATTTGTGGAAAGAAATTGTTGGAACCCTATTTTTTAGAGGTAACACTCATTCCAGAGTGTTTTTCTCCTAAACTTGTCTCTAAACTGAGACAATTTCTTACACGGAAGAAAAACTATTCGTAGAAAATTTAATAATTTACATTCACACAATAATTTGCATAATTTAAAAACCATTTCTATCTCTCTTCCTTACCAATACATGTTGGAACTTTTTCTGTATGACATTAGCTGGCCCATTTTGTTGAACTCAGGAGAAATGAAGCACTATATAAAGGTACCTGATTTCCCTGAACAGACAAAAAAAAAAAGGCAGCAAATTGGATATTCTGGATAAATTTTCAGTGTTGTTTGGGGTTCTTTGATATTTCCATTAATGACTGGAAGAATCAAAATTCCTCCTAAATCATGATATTGAGGCTGAACATCTCTGTCTCTCAGGTGCTGTGGTTAGTAGAAAAATGGAAATAATATTATTGTTCATATATAAAAGTGAAGCTCATCAGGATGAAGTAATCTAAACCGGTTACAAACACTATAGGCCTAAAGCAGGCAACCTGAACAAATGTCCAAGAAATCTCAACCCATTTCAAAGCAGTTGTGTTTATTCAATATTTCTGTAATTTACCTGCCTGACAGTTTCCTTAGTTTCCCAAGCATGACTGTATTCCTTTTCCTCATCTGCTTAAGTTCTTCCATCATGCCTATGACTGTGAGAAAAATTGTGCTGTATAAAACGAATACAAACAATAGAAAACATCCCAAAATCAACCAGCTGTATCTGTGACCAAGGCAAAAGCCTGACCACAGATCTGCTCCTGCTAAAGAGTGTGTGTCAAAGTGTGTGTCAAAGCAATGCCACCTCGGGTGCAATTCAGCTCCAGCTTACAAACTCCAGGGCTAAACTCATCCACAGAAATACAGGCATGCAGTCCTGTTTGAGGCCTTGGAGTACCTGAGCCTGCCCCAAATATGACAGAGGCACAATGTGAGCACCAAGGCTTTTTTCTTTTTTTCTGTATGCATTTTAAACATATTAAAATATGTACACATTTTATAGATATACCTAAGTGTTTTACCTTTCCTTTCCATTAGTCATTTTATCTAAGTTGAACAAGCTTGAATAATTGGTTTGAATGGAATAAGGGAAAGAAAAAAATTAGCAGTTGAAAATAAATACCGTTCACTATTGTCATAAAAAGTTCAATGAATAAAATATTTGCTACTCTGTTACAGCATGTATGGTAATTTCATTTGGCATATGAATCACTGAGGCATACAAAATATTGAAGGATGATTTTTCAAAGAACTTACTGCATTGGCAGTTCTGTAACAATATTACAAGGCAAGAGGTCTTCAGAAAGTAATATGCTGAGGTAGCATTTCTGTGTCAAGGCATTTTAATACAATTATGTTTGTGTAACTGCTGTGATGTCTTGAGAACCAGACTGTATAGTTCAGAATACTTCTTAATATCTCTTGGTTTCATGCTTGTATTTCATCTGATCAATCAATTCTAATCTCGAAACGTGTCACCTTCCATTTAATGAGTTTTACTTCTTAATTTAGGAAAGCATGTATAAGGAGATGGAGATAGAGAGATAGAGATAGAGATAGAGATAGAGATAGAGATAGAGATAGAGATAGAGATAGAGATAGAGATAGAGATAGAGATAGAGATAGAGATAGAGATAGAGATAGAGACAGAGACAGATACACATAGTGGTAAAAAATGTGTATATAATATGTATTATATATATGTGTATGTGTATATATACACACACATTTTTAAAGTGGGGAAAATTATGTATGAAGATTGAATTCTGATACCATATTGCTTCTTTTTCTTTCTGATGAACATGTACTTTGAGAAAGGGATCCACCAATCTGCTGTAACATGAAAGGAAATCCAGACGTTTCAAGACATTGTCACTCTTTTCCAGGTTTTTCTTGTTGTGTATCTAGTTATGCTGTCACTTTATGACTCACAAAATGAGTCTGATAATTGGTATTACACATGTAATAATTTCCAATATGTAGCACATTTCTTTACTGTGTATCTGAATTTCAGCTGCTGACACAGCTTCAGTCACAATTTGTCATGAATGTGGTCAAAACCTATCAAAAGTCTTTGCTTTATGACAAGCTTTTCAATAAACTGCCAAATTTAGACAATGCTGATAATAGCTAGTCCACAAGGATAGATACTATATTTTACTCTTGTCCTCCAAAATAAAGAACAAGCCTGCTTATGTTAGCAGAGTGGAGATACAAAGCTGTAGAGCATCTGGACTTGGGCAGTGACCATTGGGCCAGTGCAGAAAGGAAACAGCAACTCAGAATTTGGCTCTGCAACAGAATCACGGTAAGTCAGCAAAACCTTGTATGAGGTCACCTGCTGCATCATTTGTCTTACCTAGGTCACTGTATCTGGGCAGAGATGACAAAACATTTTATCACTTTCCGAAGATCTATGCTTCAGAGAAAAATGCAGCAACTTTTCCAAAACTTCCACAAGATGTATGGAAGCTACAGAACAAATTTCATGAATAGTTAAGCCCTGATAATATGAAACTACAAATCATCTCAAGTCTTTTGTCTTGGTTATACATAACAGTAATTATTTTGTGATCTAATTGGATATTCACAGGCATGATTTTCATTAAATAAGTAAACAATACTGAGTTTACAGAACAAACACTCTTTTAACTGTTATCATTAACACATTTAGCCTTTCTCTTTGAAAGTCAGTTACTTATACAGTTACTTTTGTCACTAAGTCACTCCTTCCATTAGCAAAATTTTTGTCCTTCTCTTGTATATTTTATGACTTAAAAAACCCTAAAAAATTAAACAAAACCATTTTCAGAATATGAGCTTTGAAGTCTTTCATAGAACATCTTTGTCTTAGAATTACCAAAACCTCTTAAATCTAACATACTGCGAGCACAGCAGTATATTCTACAATTATTCTGATTTAATGTCTTTCTAGAAATATTCAAGATCATGTTTGTCTTTTTCAGCTTACAAGCATCAGCAGAGACTATTTTGTAGGCTTTTATCATAATCACTTTTGCACTCCATTATGTGTGCTAGTGTCCTGTTTTCCAAAAACAATCACTGTTATTCAAATAGATGACCCCTAATTTCATTATCTCGCAATTTATGTATTAAACAGACTATGTAATTTTCTATAATTACAGCAAATTTGGTTTTAGTTGCTGAGGTGTGTTCAAATGGTTTTGTTATAATTTCATTTTCAGATTAATGGGTTTGTGTTATACAAACCTCTGATGCTTTCCTAATTAAAACCTTCTCAGGTAAAATACGCTCCATTACGCTTACAACGAACACATTAATCCATCAGGATTACCTGAGAGCCCAATGTTCCTGGACTACCAACAATTTGTCTGGAGTATTTTTAAAGTATTAATATGGAACATTACAACTGAGGTTTACAAATTACATTTAAAAGTACAATATGCAGTAGTTGAATCAGTACAATATGAGCTGAAACAATTTTCAGGGGTCACTCTTACAGCTGTTTTTGACCGAAAAAAGATTGTTTGCAGCTGGACAGTTGAGGGACACTGAAGAAGATGCCAGCTGAGATGGCTGAATTGACAACAAGCAGGTTTATTTTAAGCACAACTACTACTAATTCTCTGAAAGAAGAGAAATGAGTACTATTTCTCTGGTCAAACATGGCACTACTTTCCAGTTATTTACGACACTGGTCTATGTTTCTGCCTCTTGAGCAGTGTGCAGAAAAGTTTTGGTGGCTTTGTGCTCAAGGGAGCTCAAAGCATTTATATTCCACATCACTGCCATCCTTCCTTTTTTTTTTTCCCTAGGGATTACTGGGGAACCAAATACTCATTTAGCTAATACCAGGAATCAGCAAGCAAGAGAGAACACATTTGAGAAGCCTGGAGACTCCTTTGTGATACTCAACCCTCTCCAAGGTCCCTGCAGGAGCAGAGGCACTGCCAGGGCTCTGGGGGTCCCGCCAGGACAGCAGAAGAACCAGCACGTGGAGACAGTCTGGTGTGCTGGCTGCTGAAGCGTGTTTGTAAACCTACCCAGCAAGCATGACTTAGAGATTCCAACAGCAGAGAAGCAGTCTACAGCTTTCCTTCTGAGGCAGGGAAAAAGCTGCCAACCAAATTATAAAAAACTCTTTACTGAGTGAGGCTTGCAAGGGGAAGCAGCACTTAATGTAAGAATGTCATCCCACACATCACATCACATATTCAGGAATATAATTTTTACAGTATCTCTGCTTTTTTTTTCCTTTAAAATTTACCTAACATTTACAGATACTTGAAAAATTCATGGCTTAATTTACTGCCATTAATAGTTTGAGCTTGTGAGGCAATTCATGTTTCCTTGTCACTGGAAATCTGCTTTGGTTATTACTGACCTCTCTCCTGGCATCAGCTGGTACCGTCTGCCATGAAAATACATCACAGCATCTAGCAACTGCTTGGAACAGGCAGGGATATGCACAGAACAGTTGCAATCTCATTTATTCCAGAAAAAAAGCAGAGAGCATTACAATATGCAAGCAGTAGGCTACTTTTTTCTTCCCATTAAAATATATATTGCTCTCACAGTCTGAATAATAACTTATCAATTTCTTTGTACTTTCAGATTTGTTAATAATACGTTTAAAAAAGAATAATGGAGATAAATATCTTTAATTTTCTACTTCATTTTGCCTTCAGAATACCCAGGCAACCTGCACCTTTCTTCTTTTTGCTACTAATTCTTGACACGTCGTAATCTCTATGCAAAACTTGAGCAAGGAGACCATTTAAACATTCAGAAAGACCACAGAAACATAGAAAGAAGAAATTTTAAAACTGCACAGATGCACAATCTTTGAGCAGTGAAACTGCATGCAGATTCACTGACCTAACCCTCAGATTCACCAATAATATCCTACCAAAGGCACTTTCAGATTAGAAACAACCTTTCTTTTGAAGTCACCATCTAACCCAAGAGTGCACTGAAACCTCTGACAGCAATATGTACTTCCATTGGCTAATTCATTCCTTGTGTTCCACAACTGAAATTTGTCCATCTGGTAGTTGTCTTTTGCATGTTTGGGGGACCTGCTTTTTCCATCTGTGTTTTTACAGCACCAAATAAAATTGGATCGTGATGCTCAGTTCATGCTATTAAACACTCTGAAAATACAGATACAAATTTAGTATACTAAATAGTCTTAGAGAATGAGGTCAGGTGTCCCAATGGGTTTTTAAGAAGGAAAAAAGGGGTTGGGGGACTTCTGTGGGTAATGATTTCCAGAAAACAATATTTTTGAACAAGCACTTGAACAAACACTTGCTGAACAGGGAAACCTCACTAACTACCTTTAAAATACTAAATGCATTTTCACCTAAAATATCCAATATGCCAGGATTCAAGAGAGATGAGAACTCCAAAGCAAAGGTAGAAGGGAAAAGATAATGCCTAGACTTTGAGGTATTGACGTTGTGAGATCTTTTGCACCCCAGCAGACACTTTCCTCCTTCTGAGTCCTCATAAAACAGAGTTCAAATGTCATGGTTTGGGGAAACAAGAGAGGATTTACTATGATATGAAAACAAATGAACATTTCACATATAATGACTTCTATGCATTTTTCAGGTAGGCACTTTCCAAACTCATCCACGTTGCAGTGCTGGAAAGAAAATGCAGAACCAGGGCCTGAATTTGAATGGTTTTATTGGACCTTTCTAAAGCTTGTAATTTATGATACCAACCTCTAGGATATGAAATGTTTACCTAGCCTTTCCTCCTCTGATGTCAGAGAAAAACTATCTGGATGGATTTTAAATTGTATTACTCAAAATAAAGTAAAATGGAAACATGAAAATAATCTTAGATAAATTGCTTCAATGACCAGTTAAACTTGACAGCATAGAAAATACTTTACAGCCAGATTTGGTTCTCTGACCCACTGCCTGAGATTATCTTTCTTTTTGTCTATTTTCTAAATTTCAAACATACATTTTTGATTTTTACAGGAAAAAATATATTAAAAATTAAAAATACGGCTTCTCCTAGATTGACACAGTTGCTTGCAAAGAGCCTTCCTGGCTTATACTCACATTTGTTTTCTCAGAAACCTGTTTTTTCTCCCCACACTTTTTTTTTTTAATGGTTTCTTGCAAATACATATGTATAATTATATTAAAATTACATGACAATCTCTCGTTCTTTATACACCTATATTTTCCTTCTAAATACACTAATAAATGGCTACTTTAAAAGCACGTTAATTTATTACTTTGGTAAATCTTCACTGTAATTGCATTAATTTATCTGAACATCGGCATTAACTAAAGCAAGCTACAGCTACATCCTCTTAATATTAAAAGCAAAGCAGCAGCTCATCTTATGAGGCAGCAGATTGAAGTTAGTTCCAGCCCTTCTCAGTTCAGGTTTTTTAGAGCAGGTGGTCTCCCTGACACTCCACTCCGTGTTTGCTGTTTGCTCTGGGAATGACACAAACACCTTCACTTCAGTGTCTCCTCGATCCATGGCTAATTGTAGCTATCCATCTTCTTGTCTGCTGCAATCATCTTCTACTTTCCAGTGAACCAGCTTTCTCAGAAACCTTCACTGCATGAAATATCTTTTTAGAATTCTAATCTCAAAGTTTCTTTTTCTGTTTTTCATCCATTTTTTTTCCCCACAGATCCCATGACTACTACATTTGTCCAGGCCTTCCAAAAGCAAGGCCAGATGTATTTGTTGCGGACACATGAAATGTCAACTGTTACCACAATTTGTTGAAAATGCTTGTACTATGACTTTATGGATTACTTTACACATCCATCGTGCCTTCTTTAATTCTCAAGAGTACTTTAGAGTACTTATGATTAAGGACTCTCATTCTTAAAAGCCTTAGAAGGCTTATGATTATTTTATTGGTCCTGCAGTGGCAACTATAAAAACGTATCTAGATGCCTAACAACTGAAGAAAACTTTGAACAAGACTTTTTTACCAGCCCTTCTGAAGTGAGCTGCACATGTCCTCTATTGAAAAAAATACAAAGTAATTATGTCCTCAATAAGACACTTGATTTTCATGTGTGCTGTACACACATATTATTTCCCTAGTCTTATGACAAATAATTATTCAGGATATTTCAGAATTCATGAATATAAGGTACTTTGCCTTATTCTTTTTTCTTCTTTTGGGATAGCTTGAAAAAAATACTTTCAAAGGTCTATGACTGCAAGCTAGCCTTTGCTGTAAACTTATTTCACTTTTATATTTTAACCAATACTGAACATTACATAAAACTTTAAGTATTATTTAAATCTACAACAGCTACCACAATGAATGTATTTAAAAGCTTGTTAACAAATATTTTGAGTTAAAGGCTGTCCTGTATTTTCCACATTATAACTGAGATACTTGATTTAAAGCAGAAGACTATAGAGAAATTTTTTCTCAAATTCTGTCCCAAGAATAAGATTGCTAGTTGTTCCAGGTTCCATAAAATTCATGTCCCTTTACCTCTCCTCTTCTTAAAACTTACTGTATATCTTCTGGAAAGCAGATTTTCACTTTTATTGCCCAAGGTCATACTAGAGTTGTTACTGACCAATTGTTGCTTTCCCAGCATCTGCTCCTCATGTAAGTCCCTACAACATCTTTTGACTAATTTAAACACCCCTCTGTTCCCAGTGAAAACTGAGAAATACAGTTTCAAAATTCTGTAGCCTTTTCAGTACAGCCCTCAGTTCTGCCCTTCTTCCTAAATAATTACTGTGGTATCTTCCTCAGGATCATGTAGATAAGGAGTTCCCTCTTAAATTTAGTAGAAAATAAACACAGGTAACAAAGGTCACTTATACCTGAAGAACCAAAAGACACAGGAGAAAACCTTGACACAGTTGAGCACAGCAACATAACCCACTCTATTTAGCCCTGTAAGCTGTTTCCAGTAATGTCCAAAATCAAACTCTATGGCTAAGCACACAGGGACACACTCATAACACTCACTTGGTCCTTGTGTTTCTGCAGCACACAGGTTTCCCAGATCTGGGATGACACCTCTGCATTCAGAAACTCTTGATGGAATTAATTTCATCAACTTTTTAATGAAATTGCCCCCTGCACTCTTGCACAGTCTTGCTATATCCATAATGGCCCATGGCAAACAGTTTTACAGTTTATAAAGTAATTCATAAAGAGCAATCTCTTTCTTGGTTTATGTTGATGTTTTCTTTGAATTTATTTTTTTTTTAACTTTAACTTCCACTGAGACCTCCCTGAAGAAAGGGATCTCCCTTTCTCCAGTCCTGGAGGACAGGTGACATGCATTGTAGATGCAGGTCCTCTGCTCTATCCCCTGCACTTTGACATTTTGTCATCAGACCTCGAGCCACTGCCTCTCTCAGGACACATTCCAAGACAGGCAAGGCAGCACTGACCATTCCACTGAGAAAACAGCACTTTGCTGAGCTGCACTCAGGCCTGCACTTTATTTCAGAAACAGCCTTGGGACTGTCACTGCACCTCAGGACACAGGGGCACAGATCCCAGTTCTGCAGCAGCAGCAGCACAGTGCTCCTGCTCAAACTCAGTGGGCACACAAAGGCTCCCTGTGTCCCCTGGCTAGAGAACAAAGATCTCTTCCTGATGCAGACAGCTGTGGAAATTGAGAGATGGCTATGGGGGAACTCAGAGAACATAAAAACAGGCTGAAAATGGTTCTCCCTTTTACCAACCACACTGAACTCCTGTGCTCTCTTGAATCATTTTACAGCCATTTCTTGAACAAGAAACCCAAATATATAATTTCCAGTTTTGATATAAAAACACTAAAAGAAAAATACATTGTCTTTTCTGCTTTCAGTATTTTAATTTGCATTACACCTTCTGAATTTGCATAATGTAGATGCAACTTTTTATATTAAAATATTAAATTCCTTTGCCTTGATTATTTCTCAAAACAATGACCTCTTTGTACTTTTAAACACCTTCAAATACAACCTGCAAACACACATGAAGATGGTCTTGTGAGATTCAGCAGCTGGAGAGCAGATCCAAATACTTTTTGAAAAGGTCATCCTACTTCCTCTGGCAAATGTACAGCTGATTATTAGTTTATTGCACCAGGCACATAACTTATATCATGCAAACTATCTCCAGTGTATTTAGAAGGCTTCATCTTAATATCAAACTGAGGTCTATTTCTCTCCACCTATCTGGAAAGAAAACAGAACTTATTCGCAGGTCTTGTAAAAATTACCATGTGAGCCATGATATTTTTCAGTTTTGTTTTTACCTTCTTATGTCTGCCAGGGTCATTAGAGTGAAGCACTAAAGTCTTTTGCTTTAGTATATGAAAATCCTTTTGTCAGTGATCATTTGTACTTTTTGGGCAGACCAGCCTTATAATCTGTATTCCCTTTGAAGAGTCTATCTTCAATGCCTACTCACATTCCCCTCTCAGTCAGTACTTTCTCAGCTTTCATGGTTTATAAAACACAGAGATCAAGTGACTCCAAAGAAGATTCTCTCGTTTTCACCATTCAGGATGTACCAACTATGCTTTGGATTGTGATGACATTGCAGGTAGCACTCCTAAACCTGTCTTTGCTTCAAGATGCCAATGTTTCAAAAAAGATCAAAACACTATTTCAATATTATTTCAGTGAATTAATTATTATGCAACTTTTTCAGAACTCTTGCTTTTAATGCTTTGTATTAAAAGATATCAGTGCTGGCTGACGCTTCACAGGAATACAATCTATAACGCAGCAATGTAACAACAGGATCTATCCTGCTACTTTTTCAGTTAATAAATATGCAGGTTCTCCATCCATATGTACTTGGCAATACAACATGATTTATCAGTCAGCTCTGCTGATTTTTCAGAGCCAACAACATCTCATGTACCATTGCTAATTTTTTAATCAGTCAGAAATAATTTATTTTTCTTTGACTGATATCTTGCTGTTATGGATTAGTTTCACCTGTACTATTAAAAAAAACAAAGCATGTTTTCAAGAGAACTGTTAAAAACAAATACTATTTGTTCAATGTCTGGGGTTCACTTAAACAACCTGACAAAGTATCTTCTCATTATAAAATCATGGCACAAACATGCAGACTTCCAAATTCACTTAAAAAGATAGAGTGAAATGGTTTTTTAATCTTCATAAATCATAAGTGAATTATATGACTGAGTTTAAGCCATTTTTTATTTTTATAATATCTGCCATCATGAAAGCCTTTATTACCTGTTTGAGGTCAGTCAGACGAGGAAGTGGGAATACAAAAAATCAGTTCTACTTCCAAAGAATAAAAGGTTAAATTTTCAATATTGAGATCTCATGATCCAATTAAATTGAAATTTACAAGCAACAAAAGAGACTCAGAAATTCTATTAAATCCATAGTACCAGAAGAAAAAAAAAAAAATCTAAGAATGCTCTAACAGTAATGTAATAGCAGGACTGTTGAAAACTGTTCTATTAGCCTGAGTGTGAAAATCAATCATTGGCATAGTGTACAAAGTAAGCTGAATGAACTTCATTTAGTATTCACCTTAATTACAGTTCTACACCAGGTCTTCAGGCTAAGAGCTCCCTAATATGTAACTACCTCTTTCACCAATACTGCTTGCTTTATGAACAGCACAATAGGTAAAACTCCAACAAATGACAGATGCACAGGCACTTTTTCACTGTCTTCTAACTTCTCTTAAATGGCATGAACTAGCAATCAGAACAATTGTGGATATATTTGTGTACAAAGGTTGTTTTATCCCTAACCATGCCACAGTTTTATTGTATATAAAACATCACTGGGGGGAAAAAAAAAAGACTTTTCTTTTCTTGCTCATTTCTTCATTAGTATTTTCTTTTTTTTTACTTGGAGGAAATGTATTTCTGGCCTTACTCTTGATTTCAAATGGTCCTCACCTGTGGAAAACCTACAGAATGTAACCTAGACATTATTTTTAAAGAGGCTTTCAGTTGACTACCCAAAAAAGCTGTTAAAATTGGCAGATGGTAACAAAAACAGTATTTGAGCAGGGTGTTTTGGTGCTCCCACAATCAATTATGTGGTCAGGAACCTATTGATCCCCCTGAATTGCCCACACCTGAATTAATAAACTTCTGCCACTCCACTCTTCAATGGGACTGCTCTATGCCCATCATGTAGTTAGCACTCCAATGGAAAGACTCCATCTGTGATACATCTGGAAAAGCAGCACAGAAGAGTAACATGTTTGCATGCACTAGGAACTACATAATATTTGTCCTTCTCTCCTTCAGCACAGCGAGCTTTACCTCCTTCTCTACGTCCACTGCTGTGCTGTGGAGATGGCAAAACTGCACAGCCAGACACTGCCAGGCTGAATTCTCTTCAATATGGTACCAATGCAATAAATTTTGCGTTATCCTTTATTGTCTACTACTGAATTTCCCCCAGATTTGTGAATTTGACTATGAGACTTCTGCTATACTTTAAATTCATGTGGAAATTATCAAGTGGGCTTCAGACACAAGTGTGAAAACTGTGTGACTGCATAAACCTCCTTTCAGAGATCTCTAAAATCAGGTTATCATCTCAAACCCACCAAAACTTTACTACAAAGAAGCAAAAAATGTATCAACAAGTTAGATTTTTTTAAGGTGGCTGCAGCTTCTAACATACACAAAAAATACTGTTGCTACTAATATCCCAAGAATATTGTAAAAGACTCTCTGCCTAGATATTGGTTTGCAATTTTCTTTTGTTATTTGTAGTGAAACAAAAGAATATAGTAGCTAACTGAGGTGTAATTGCATCAGAGTTATTCTGAACAGCTAAACAGTGCAGTGTGGATACTACTTAAAGATACGGCTCTGAAAAAGGTTTAAGAACAATGGCAAATTAGCCTTTGAGTGGCTTAAAAGAAAAATGAATGTTAGCCATAAAGTGAATTTTTCACATTACCTTTATTTGCCTTGGTCTTCACACACTACCAAAGTCCAGAATATGACAGCAGAGACATGATTTAATTGTTTTGTCCCTCATGTGACAGCTGGACAAAAGATCTCTACAAACAACGTTTAAACACAGAAATAAGGTTTGCTTAACTGAACTCTTCTCACAGTAGAACATAATTTACAAGCCCCTATAACTCTGCAGCTGTATTTTGTACGTGTTGTACTCTCAGACCCACTTTGCTCTCCTGCCTTTGCCAACACCATGTGCTGGGAGATAACACAGTCAAGCACAATCCTCTATTACTGGTAAGATAAATGGTAGCTTTTATTTGCAACATCAAGTGTAATTGGTAAATAAGATGAGTAATAAGTGTGGAAAATAAACAATACAGAGAAGAAGAGAGAATGTTCAGCAGAGCAACGTGGGCAGTCAGTTGTTTTTACATATTTAACTTTGATTAGTGCCGTAAGGACCAAATGTGTGGTCACACATCTTTTGATGTGCATGTCTTTGCCTGAAGACACTGACTAAGTAGGTTTTAAAAAGACAAAACATTGAGGTTTTTTTCCCCCCTGCTTCTGAGAGTTTGGAAAAAACTCTGTACAAAACTTGTCCCAGGCAGAAATTTCCCTCAGGAGGTAGACCTAATGTCTCATTAGAGATTTCCTTGATTTCTTTTGTGTTTTTAGATTTTTAATAATTGGTTATTTTAAGAGGGCTTTGGTGGAAGTAATGTAATTGCAATTAAATCCTTTCTAGATGCATTGAGACCTGCTAATTGAACATTCTGGGTAAGAGCTCAATGTATTAAGTATTGTGATTCTAAAACTAGACAAAAACCTTAATTTTCATTGCAGTGTGAGGACTGTCTTCAGTTTCACAACTAAAATCCTTTTCCCCATTCCTCATTTCCAATCAACATCCAATCAAAATAACTTATTTCCCTAAAAAGTTTTTTGTGAAGATTTTTAATGAAGTAAGCTAGTTAGTTACTTCATTAGTTAGTGGCTAAAAATACTTAAGGAGCTTAGAGATGTCTTTACAAAATGAGCGGTTTAATTTTTTTTTTATGTCTTGAGGAAAACTGCTCACCAGTTTTGACCCATATTCATGAATTCTTTCACTGAGATCAAAATACCTATTTAAAAAAAAAAATTAAGCATCCCAAGAAGTTTGGCTCAGTTACAGATATTATTAATTATCTACCTGTGGTACAGTAGTTTTTCTAATTCCATGTATTTTTATGGTATAGCAAAGCCCAGAAGCACACCAGAAAAGATTTATATTAACAATTATTTATTTCAAATTAATAAAAGACGTATCTTTATCACTGATTCTATGAGAATGCTTAGGTGATGGAATAAAACAAAAAAATAAGCTCAAAATTGTCTGATAAACCACAAGGTGCCAATAACAATCATCATTTGCTAGAACAGGCATGTTATGTTCTGTACTTTTTGTAAGAGTGTTCAAACAGCAATGTCATTCATAAATGTATCTGTCTTAAATCACTGTACTAATTGTCTTAGAACAACAAATAAAATTATTCAAGAATCATAATGCACTCATATCTTAAACTTCTACCCCACAGTAGTAAAGCCATGTGATCCTGGACAGGGAGTTCTGGTACCATTATGGAAATAAAAATTCTTGTAATATTTCCTTTAAAAACTGTCAGTAAAAAAGAATATTGTTGTGTAAATTATTTGAAAGCTCGGTCTATTTAAATAAATAACTATTTTAAGCTTTTCTCTTGAGTTATGAGAAAGTTTTCAGCAAGGTCTATAATCTGAAATATAACAACTATTTAGAGGGTTAGAGGGTTTTCTCCCTTGATATTGCCCTATACAATTAATTAACTACTAAACATGGATTTCCATAGCACTGTTTTAAAATTTGCTTTTTAATGGTGATGACAACTGCTTATTGAATAGCCCACCATTCTCTAGCAATGAGAAGGAATCTCTGAAGACAGTAGGCATGGCATTAAAATGACCCAGGCTTACCTTCTTGGCCTCCCGAGATCCCTGCATGGCAATCCCTGCACTGCCCCTCTGTGCACATCTTGGCAGAACTGCTGACATCAGAAATTACCGGGAGTGTGAAACATCTCTACTCTGTAAATACTTAAGTATGCACTATTTGTTTCTGCTGACATTTTACTGCCTTTTTGCACAATGTACTACCCTGTGTTTCAATTTTTTACAGTTGCAGCATTCTTGCTGCTTTTATTGACTCAATTATTTGCAGTGATATGAGGGTTTTGTTCTTGGTTTTTTTTTTTCTTTTTTACAGAAATAAGTTTACTCTTTAGCTGCAAGTCAATTAGAGACGTTAGAAAATTCAGGTGTGTGCTTTTGAAAATATCAATCCACTCTTGACCAAGTTATTGCTCAGCTAAAAAGAAATGAACAGAAGGATGCCATTCATCAAGCAGTGATTAATTAACTAAGCATATCTGACTGTTCATATTGGCTGTATTTTCACGATAGGAGCACAGCTCAATTTAGTTTATTGTCGTTTCCTTCCAGGAAGTTTTTCAGCTGTATGACAGCAATCCTCCTCTAGGCACTTAAAAGAAATAGAGTTAGCAAGCTGTTTATCTGAGATAACTTTCTGCAGCAGGGAGAGGAAAACACTACAGCTGACCAGTGGCAGGTCTTGCTCGTGATTTCTGCAGTGCCTGGGTGGACTTGCCAACAGAGACTGGAAGGATTGTAACATATAATTCTGGTCTCAGTGGAAAAGCACAAACCATTCATTTCAGCATCCCAGCAGAGGGGACAAGAGTGATGTAGAATCCATGCATAATCTCAGAGTCACTAATTTCACTTATGCATAAACATGAGTACTAAAATAAGACAGGCAGGCTGAAGGACAGACTCCTCTAGGAATTTAAACTTTACATTAATACCCAAATCTCAGGAACATCTCCACCCTAGACAGTCTGTAATCAGAAACCAGTGCAAAAGCAAAATTTAACTTCTTTTCATAGGATCCCATAATAATTCAGTTTGGAAGGAACATCAACGATCTGTCCAACCACCTGCCCAAAGCAGCATCAGCCACAAGCTGAACACTCCTGGACCTCAAGGGTCCTTCTTTTTCCTCAGTATTAATCAAGTGTTCGGTTCACTTGCTTGATGTACGTGTGTCTGGTGTGTGTCCCAGGGAACCAACCTCTCATGGCCTCCAGCTGCTAATCCCAGAAAAACCTGAGTCTCCTAAATGTCACCAGCGACTTTCCTAAACGCCCAAATTCAATCTGCAGGACTACAAAGTGCTGCACAGGAATTCCAGCCCCTCTGGGTTGTTAGATGTGCAAGGTGTGTGTAGAAACAGCATGCCAATAGCATCATGAACCTGCGTGCTTCTCTCTTCTGAAAGACTAATAAAAAGTCCAGTGAATAAATAAACAGATGAAATATTGGTTAAGATAAGGTGTGGTGATTTGGGGGTTTGTTTTGTTTTGTTTTGTTTGTTTTGGGTTGGGTTTTGTTTGTTTGGGGTTTCTGTTTGTTTCTTTGTTTTTCATCAGAAGATTAATTCCTATTTGGCCAGAAAAAATTCATTTTCTTCTGAGAAACTCATAATGTACCATGATAATCAATATGTGAATACTTAATTATTAGAAGAGGATACATCTATTAATTATTCTCATCACTTATTCCATTTTACTCCTTCTTTTTTCTTCATTATTTATATCTTTATAACTATTACATTTATTACTAATTACATACAATGCATGGTAGCTTCAATATTGCACATCAATGCTTCCTTCACTGATTATAACTGGCCTCCCCATACAAAGGAGCAAACACACTGAGACTGAGCTCAGTAAAGCATTTATTAATAGTGAGCTACTCTCTCAACTCTGCAAATTTGCCGTTATCTGCTTGTAGGATATAAGCACCAAGTTTATGTTACAGAATCACAGAAATACAGAATCATTTTAGGTTGGAAAAGGCCTCCAAGATCATGAAGCCCAACAGTTAACCCAGCACTTCCAGGAATATTTGTGCAGTGTTTCCAGTTAAGTATTACCAGTACCTTTTAATCTGGTGATGTTAGCTTTTCTTGCAACACTAGAAGCAGATTCACAATGCAAACTGCAGTAGGGGTAGCAACAGAAGAAAAATTTTGCCTTTGTTGTCAATGTAACTTGTCAGTTAACCAAACCATGTGCAAGCCCCTATGTGTTGTCACAGGCACCATGAACAGAGGTGGTTTTTTCTGAATATGGATATTTTTCTAAATCTCAGACATCTCTCCAGTGTGTAAATGAGTCTACATGTGTTTTTGGAAAGGATTCTGAAGAGTCAAGGAGACACCAGAGGAATTCTATAAACCCGTGGATGCCTCAAACAAACAACTATGTCATGAGGAAAAGCAAAAGCAGGCTGTGACAGCAGCTGAACACTCCTTTGTCTCAAGGTGATCTCCATGGGGAGGAAGAGTAGCAAAAACGCTGTTTCTGAATTCTGAATATAGATAATCCTTCCTTCCTTCCTTCCTTCCTTCCTTCCTTCCTTCCTTCCTTCCNCGCCTTCCTTCCTTCCGCGCCTTCCTTCCTTCCTGCCTTCCACGCCTTCCGCGCCTTCCTTCCGCACCTTCCTCCCAACTGAGAAATCTTTACAGTTTTGAATTTTTTTTTATAAATTCATAATTTTCTAATAAACCTAATTTATTAAAAAAAAAAGGCAAAAAAATTTCTAACCATATCTGGTTAACTTTAGTCCAAAATTAGTAGCACTATGTACAAACGGTAAACAGTTACTTATATTTTTGTCTAAGAATATCTGATTTAAGCAATTTGCAATCTATAACTTTTCCCCATTTTTCACATCTTTTTATAAAAGCATTATTCAGTAGGCAGGAATCACTTACAGTGTCTGCTATTTGAAATCTGTGCTACACTGCATCTTTTCCTAAAACAATAACAATAAAAAACAATTAGGAAAATTCACCAGCATTTGTGCATATCTAGAAGGTAGAAGTATTTCATTTCTCACAGCATAATAATGCTAACATTTTCAATTTAATTTAATTTAAAGTAAATTATAGCTCAGCTCTCTAAGTCATTGTTTTACTTAATGGCCTTAATTCAGGCCTGATGTTCAGATCAGTAGCTTTGATTATTCTGTTTATATCAGCAACAGCTTCAGTTTACATACAAAGGAGTCCAGAGCTTGGGGAAATAAAATTCATTATTCACTAGACTTATCACATTACATTATTATAAATAGGGAAATGATGTCATTAGGATCAAAGTAAATGAACACGTATTTATATAGACAGCAGATGTAAAAGATAAAGACTGCAGTCCAAAAATAATTTTCTTTGGAATAACTTTTTAAAGATGAAATAACTTTAGAAAGTTTCTAGCGTCTTGCTTTGTGTTCCACCAAACTGCATGAACTTGTGTGTTCAGAGTTGAAGCATCTTTTTAAGTTCCTTTGTTTGACTACAACATCAAAATAAGAAAACTAACCTGAACATGTTCTAGAAAATGCTTTTCTGTTTCCTTATTGCCTAGTAGATAATTTTTTCTTTTTATGCATCAACACCCACACACTTCTGTTCATTACCTTCATTCTTGATAGCTGCTTTACACCAAAACTTCATGGCTTAGCTTGATAAACACAACTAAAAGGTCACAGAGGTCCCTGATTGCCAGTAGAGAACTGCAGTATGCTCATGGTGGCTCTAAAATGCTACATTAAACAAGCCTCACCATCCATAGAAGAGCTTTACCAATATACTGCTTTAGCAAAAATTTTCAGAAAATTTTAGCAAACCAACTTGTAGCCCGCTGCTGCACAGTAGTTGAAAACCTACTAGTACATTTGTAAGAAAATAAAGTGTTTCAAAAACCATTAGCTTTGTATTATAATTAATATAATTAAAAATACTGATAATGCATGGTAAAAAGCACTGGCAGAAGTCAAAAGCTGACAGTTGTTCTGAAGATCAAATTTCAACATCCTGGGTACTGCTACTCATTCTCTAATACTGTTTTAAGCAGCAGTGAAGAGTCAGTGGCTTTTTTTCTCCTTGGAGTTGTAATCAAAAGTCACACCATTTCTCACCAATCTTTGGAGGTTATCAGTCTACCAAGTTCCTGTAACATCTAATTCCAATCATCTAGATAATACTTCAGCAACTGCAAATACTTGAACTGGCATCACCAACTTAAATAGTCAATTGGGACAAGTCATTAAAGGCCTAGTATATTCTTTTGAAAACTAAATTTGGTTTTGACAGAATATTGAAAGGTTATGTTCGTGTAGTGCAATGGGATTATAACAAAGCAAATGGTATTATCACAGATTCACAGAATCAATTAGGCTGGAAAAGAACTTTGAGATTATCAAGTCCAACCTATGACCGAACACCACCTTGTCCACTAGACCGTGGCATTAAGTGCCATGTCCAGTCATTTCTTGAATACCTTCAAGGACAGTGATTCCCCCATCTCCCTGGGCAGCCCATTCCAATGCCCAATCACCCTTTCTGTGAAGAAATTCTTCCTGATGTCCAACATAACCCTTCCCTAGCACAGCTTGAGTCTATGTCCTCTCGTCCTGTCACTGATTGCCTGGGAGAGGACGCTGATCCCTCACCTGGCTACACCCTCCTTCCAGGTTGTTGTAGCGTATGGTAAGGTCTCCCCTGAGCCTCCTTTTCTCCAAGCTAAACAAACCCAGCTCCCTCAGTCACTCCTCATAGGACTTATCCTCCAGAACCTTCACCACCTTCTCTGGACTCACTCCTGCATCTCCATGTCCTTCCTGATTTGAGGGGCCCAGAACTGGCCACAGCATTTGACACCTATCTAGACACTTGCAGCAGAATCTGTACAAGAGATCATTTTCATGACTAGTAGGTATAGCCTAGAAAGCCAAAAATCTACCTGTGTTTTGAAATGTCCATCAGAAGCATCTGGATAGTTTACAGTGAAAATCAAAGTCATGTCTTTTTGTGAAAATGAGAATAAATTTATACTGCATGGGATACATTAAGAGCTGTCTGAATGGGTGAGGCAGTGTCTCTTACAGGTAGAAAGAGTTGAGGCTACAAAGCTGAAATGCCTGTAGTTTGAATACAGAGAAACAAAAAAAAATCCAGGAAGGTATTTATGAATAATGTGATTGTCTTTTTACTTCTGCCTTTTTTGCTTTTATGTGTTGCTATATGGTAAAATATGTTCCACAAACTACTTATTTGAACATCGAGATCCTTCTAATTGCAAAGAAAGTCTAGATGCAAATGTCTGTAGGGCACATTTAATGCAGAAAAGCCCTCAAACCTCTCCAAAGTACAAAAGAATTTATAAAGGTACATGTCTCCTTTGTAAGGTGAGTCAAAAGTCATCAGAGTAGTGGCTTCTCCCACTATTTTCTTTCAAGAGCAAAGAAATAGAACATAAACAGGAAAAGATTACAGACACAGGAGGAAGTGCTGCCCGGCAGAGGTAAAGGGCAACAGAAAAAAGCGTTAAATCAAGTGAGACGTTTCTATTCCTAAAATTCAGGTAGAACTCACTGAAGCATGTACAAAATGACAACAGGTTTAATATGTCTGCTACTTGTTAGACTAACAAAGCTGAATTTGAAAAAATCCTGTATGCATACATTTTTTAAAAGGTGTTGCACTATTGATGTAGTAGGAGCAGAAGGACAGTAACCTTCATTAAAACTGGGTTATGTGGTCATCTGCATAGCTCTTGGCTGCAGTGCAATGTGTATTTTCTGCAAAAAAAAAGGACTTCTGAGAGAGCACGACCTTTCTGAAGAATAGACTGGTATCCTGCAGAGCCAGGATCTGTGGTCAAGAATCAATACAGCCTCCTGGAGGTGTCTCGTTTGGCTTAATGGAGAGCGAGCAGAGCTGCGCGCTGAGCGGCATAAATCCATAAACACTATTCAAATGTCATTTCAGGTGCCTCCAAGGTTAACAGTCATTGCTATCAAATAAGCTCTGTGAATGGCAGGAAGCTTTCGTTTGCTGAGAGGTCTAAGGTCTAATGTGGTAATTAAACCCAGAATACAAAATAAACTGTTCCCATGCAGTGCACCAGTGAGCTGGAGAATCCTAATGAATAGTCAGCATTTCAGCTGCTAATGGTCACAAAACCTTTCCTTCTGCTCCAGCAGCTTTGCCTTCTTATGCATAGGGTGCATTAAGTGCTTTATCATGATTCTAGGACCCTTCCTTTGCAGTTTTCCTACAAAAACTCACTGAAAGCAAAATAAAATATAAATTTTTTGACTTGTCACAACCTGTACCTGGATGAAGTACATCCACTTTTCAGCCAGTTCAGAGTGATTTAAAGGCTGTAACATTGATAGGAAAAGAAACAAGTGTTACGGCACAGATCTCCTTATGTGCTCTATCTTGTGAGTCTGGATTTGGGGAGTGTTGACACACTGTGATTCTACAGGCCTATACAACCTTGAAAACACATTAAGCACCTTCTCTACCCTGGAAATCACACTGGTCGCTTATGAAACGGCTAAAAAATAGCCTAAAAGCTACTAATGCTCTTTCCCTACTAAATTTCCTGTGAAAAAGGAAATAATTAAAAAAAAAACCAAAACAGAACAAAAAAGCATCTGCTATATAGATGGCTGTGTGGGGAATATTATGAATAGGACTGATTGGCGCATTCCCAAATTTAAAGCTGCTGGTAATAAAGAAAGATATCTTCTACAAAGGCAAGTCCAACCACCCCTGACTGTCAATGGAAACAAGGACTGGTTGGTGTCTCCTCTGGCCAAACTCCAATCACCACAGTCACTGAAGGGCCAGCACAGGAAGGATATGGGATACTATGAAATGTCTTAATGTTTTAAGGGCAAAGGACCAGTGAGTAAGCCTTTGCTGAGCTTCTTTTACTGCCTATGATCTTTGCATTAATAAATCAGGCTGAATTTCCAGAGTGTCACAAACCTGGCTGCAACCCCTAGGAGGACCAAGAAATTCTTTTTCAGAGCTGAGGCAGTGCTATTCAGTGACAGAAGGGGACACTGAGAGGATTTCTGAACCTGAGGCTTGGTTTCATAACACTGTATCCAGATACAGTTGGCTTAAAAGCTTTTGTGATTGAATAATTGAGAACATTCATACTGCAAACTTCGAGAGGGCAAGGAGAAAGCTCAGTCACAGGAACTCTCAACACCCATTCAATTGCTTAATTGTTAGTTCACTCCTGGCTCTGGTCACATACAGAGGACTTGATACGGCAATTGGGTTTAGTCACAAAACTGGAGGATATCAGAAAACAGTCTAACAAATACCCTGAAATACAACACGCAAGAAAAAAAAGAAGTTTCATATTTCTGGTCTTCGGCCTAATAAACTGTATTTGCCTTAGGTCCTAAACCAACTACAGCATTATTTAATTCCTCAAGAATTTATTTTAAAAAAGGAGGAAAAAAATTACAATATACTGGACTAGATATGATATTTCCTTGAAAGAAGCAAGTCTCAGTGTTGGAGAATGTTACGCTTTTAGAGAAAATGATTTAATAGTCTCTTAACTGTGGAATATACAGAGCAATAATTCTGACAAAAGGTGACTTATCTTTCTGGCACACCTATCAAATTGATTGTGCAGATTAAATACGTGCTCCAAACTGTATGCATACAGGTACTAAAATCACAAAGTACTGCTGAAAATGTCCAAAATCATCCCTTGTGTAACTCTATTGAAGCCAGGGGAATGACGCCTGGGAGTCATTTGTCACGTTTATAGGCAGGTTTCAATCTCAGTGACAGCAGAACAAAGGCCCCTGTCAGCAGGAGCGCTGCCAGAAGTTCCTTACAGAGTGAGCAAGTGCAAGGCGTAGGCACACGAGCCCCATTACTGACTAATTCAAGGCCCAAAACGAGAGTGAAGCAGAGCTGGTAGGAAAGGTTCAACCTACTGCCTCTTCCCCACATATGATACATCCCTGTGGGATCCCAGGTGGGTTTTAAGGTTCCTCTCACGCTGCACCTTAGAAATATTAGTGCAACCTACACTACTTTGATCTATTCAACACTTGCAAATGTCATGACTCAGATCAGATCAGCCATATACTGGCATGAGGTAAAGAAAGAAGTAACTGGTCAAGACATTAAACTGCCCAATTATTTTTCATACAGTTTCCCCCCTTCACCCATCCCAGCTAGGACACATTAAATAGAAAATGTAAACCAAAAAAAAAGGACTTTGTGGAAAATAAATCACACATTAGTTTCATATCATTTGAGCAACAGGCTTGCTATTTCCATCTAAAGATTTCTGATGATGTCTGGTTTTGAGTGACCATTAGGAAGTTAATGATAACAAACTGCATATTTTCCAACTTGCTTCCATTATAAGAGAAGGTACTGTTCCAATGAGAGGAAACTGTATCTGAAATGAACTGATAACTTAAAAAGTGAAAGATGGAAGTATGATGACACCAACTTCTGCACTTGCTTTTTACCTTACTCTGTTCCTCCCTTAATAAGAAGTTTTCTGCTGAGCACTGAAACAATTAGCCTCTCTTCCTATCTCCTTCACCTTAAAATAAATGTGCAGACTGAAATTCTTAATGAGCCCTGGAATAGAAAAGAGAAAGTAAAATTGTGCAGAGATATGGATTCATCAAGAGCGATGGAGATCATAGAAAATGGACGTTACAGATTACTGTATTTAGTAAGACAAACAATAAGAAGAATCTAATGGCAAAGTAAGTTTGAGAGTTTTTAAAATACACCTGGGAAAATACAGTAAGTGGCATTCAAATGAAGAAATACTTCTCTAAAAGAGATGGTTAACAAGCACAGTGGCTTTTTTATTTCCTGTCAGTCTTCAACAGTGGGAGAGGAGTTGTGTGCTCTCTTAAAGACATTTTTCAGGAACCAATCCTTAGAAACTGAAATCCCTAGGGAGAACCTTAAGTGCAGCAAATCACTGAGTGCAGATCAGATACTTGGATAGTTCTGTAAAAAGATTATTCACTACAGATTCGGTAATGCCATGAAGCCACAAATCAGGGAAGGAATATAAGGGCAACATCATTACAAAGGAGAAGTGTCCATAGTTCCTGAGACAGGACTACGGGGCAAATAAGAGCAGTCCTTGTGCTTGCAGTTGCAAAAGATCTAGAATCAATCAAAACAAAACCACATTTCTTGACTCAAGCAACTCTCATGGATTAAGGGCCCTACTTCACTGAAAGTCCTTTTTGTCTATTTATTCAGCACAAGGAAAAAATTCTTTTTTCTCTGCAGTGAGTATATACAGTACTGTAGATTAGAGTCAACAGTAGAGTGCTTGCTTCTTTTTAGAAAAAGATGCAAGCAAAATGTGTACTAGCATGCAAAAGAGTATTAAAAATCATAATCTTGCGAGAGAGT
Organism: Notiomystis cincta; assembly: GCA_013398075.1. Lineage (NCBI taxonomy): Eukaryota > Metazoa > Chordata > Aves > Passeriformes > Notiomystidae > Notiomystis > Notiomystis cincta. The sequence goes on from VZRX01001703.1 coordinate 54,445, forward strand.
CACTTATCAAGTAAATAAAAAATATATTAAAATGCTGTAGTATGTAATAAAGACTGTTTTGAAAGAGACAGTTAACGTCAATATGCTAAGTAGATCTATTCATTAGTGCACTGTGAGAGAAAGTTGACTAAATAGTTGAAGCCTGCAGGTAATCATTTCAGTTAATGAAGTATGGAAGATTGTAAATAACTTCACACAGATTTGCACAAGATAGGAGACTAAATGAGAAACACCAATTTCTGGTAAAGTAAATGATCATTTTTATCAGGAACAAATGCCTAATACTTCTAGTTTGAAATAGAGCATTTATCTAGAAATTCTATTAAAAATTATCAGTAAACAGCATGCATAATATTTTGTGGAATTATGATGTATTGGTATGACTGTTTTACAAAACTTCAGTGTAATTTCAGATTTCCAAAATTTTTCAAAAATTTAACAGAAGAATTTGAAAGATCAAAATTTCCTACTGATTTTTGTTTCAATTTTTAAGTAGTTAACAAGTCTTTCACTGACATTGTTTGAAATAGGGTTTTTTTGCAATGAAATTTGCATGCTCTGAGGCCCTTTCCTCTGTAGCTTGTTTTGGTTCTTATACATTAAAACATGCAAGTGTAAGATAACACAAAAGGGATTGAAATCAAACCCTGTATATCTTCTGCATTTTATTAGGAAAGTGGTTAGGAGAAAAATTTGCATAAAGAAAAACTATTCATTAAGGATATGAGAGACGGGAAATAAACACCAATATTGTAAATATACGTCCCAGATATCCAGTGAATGCAATACTATTGAAGTTCCTCCTGTTCCCTGCTTTAAAAAAATAAAGGGTAAGAACACCACATATATACTCACATGAGAGTTTAGGTACTTAATTAGAATGTTCATGTTTTATTATCTCAACAAATGTAAAAGCCCCATACTGTTAAAGCAGTTATTCATATATTGTGAGTTATTTTACTAATATTCAGAAGGATCCAGCTAGGTCACAAGGCTACTTGTGTATCTTTGAGAATTCAAACACACTGATGATCCACCACAGTGAGCCTTAGCACAAGAGTCCTCAGGGCACATGTTTTAATAATGCCTATTCTAAAACACTTCTGTTTTTTCTCTGCAGTGATAAAGAAAATATAAAATTTAATGTTTACATTTAAGCACAAAATGTCTGTATCTTAAAAATGCCTGTCTCTGTCAGCTATTACTAAGCAGGCCTAGGGCAGAAAACCTCATTTGAGAATATCAAAAATATTCCTGAATCTAGGTGTGATGAAAAGCTCTATTAAGACAACAAATAGAGGCGAAAGCTAAGTAAACCAAGTCACTTATTTTCCAGGCTTATCTCCAAGTAGTCTGAACTCCAATATATCACTGATGATCTAGGCACTCTTCCACATCACACTGTCTTGGTGGTTGATGATGCATTTATGACAGGTGATCAAAGGACTTAGAACCTGTTGCCTGGAAGTCCCACCATGGCCAGTTTTACAAACACACTGCAGTACAGGAAAGTGTGAACAGTATCAGAAAGCAGGGTCTAGAAATTTGCAAGAACAATTGAATATTCAACAACAGGGGAAAGAAATTAGGGGAGCTAGAGAATTCTTCCCCAGTCCTGTGTTTAGACAAAATGACTCCAACATGGAACTCTTACTTTGGACTCGTACATCCAACTTCAGGCTGGACAGGTTCTCTTTTCATTTTAAGTGTCAAGAAATCAAAGTTCTATTCTAAGTAAATGACTGCATGTGGGTTGCATGCCAGGACACATTGTGCCCTCAGTGTCTCCCACGCAGACAGGAAAATCCCAGACAGATTGCCTTGCCATCAATATCACCTGCCCTTCTATCTGTACCTTCCCAGAGCCTGCTAGACCTCCTTGAGGCATGACTAAAACCTGTTGTTCTCGTGGCCATCCATCAAGAGCAGTAAGAGCACGAGCGTAACCTTGCAGTGGGCTTCTACAGGACTTGCAGAAAAGAAACCCTTAGGTGAAGGTCACATGTGGGTGGGTGGTGGTAAGCAGGTAAGTGTTCTTATTGCTAGGGGAGCCTTATGCCAGAGAGAGCCTAGCTGGGACACCAGAGCTGGGGCAGCATCAGTAGGACTGGCAGGTCTAAAAGAGTAAGATTTTTTCATTCTCTAGCTAAGCAAGTTTTAGCTGAAAAATCCGGGGGACACATTAAACATGAGGTCTACAATGCCATTCTTGCAAAGGCACTACTGAGGTCAAAATCATAATTTCAATAATCTGTCCTTTATGTCATTATTATGCAGGTTCGTTTTTACCCTGGTAAATTACCATTCTTTCTGTCTATAGTCTGGGATGCTTCAAGGAGAGCTGTACCATCACCATCTCCCTAAAGTATCACTGTATAGATAAAACATTAACAAAGAAAACAGTGGGATTCAGAAGAAGGGGGGGCTATACCACTGATTTGATAGACTCAAAAGGTTAATCTTCAGCTACATCTTGTTCATTAGTCTAAATATACATTTAAAACATCAATGTGCTTTAAAGTACTTTGTCAGTACCCATTAAGAATGTGCATTGCATATTTCAGACATCTTGATAGTAATAGGTGCTGAAAAGCAGGCAGCGTTCATCTTTTTAATGAGTGGTTTTCCCTCTGAGTGCACTATGGAGCTATGATGCACCATAAAGTGACACTGGTATGCCCTGTGGACATGCAGGAGCAACCCATTCTGCAGGAATCAGGCGATTAAAAGCCGTAATGTGCAAGCATGACTTCGAAGCAGCTATTCTTTCAGGTCTTGACTGCAAGCCCTACTTCTTCCCACTGATACAAGGGAGGTGAGAAGGTATAAGAGGATCCTTCTAATACTGGCCACCTAGACTGGAATGTGGACAGCTGAAAAAAAGGAGCCACTGCAAGGCTATTATTCCACCTCTGATACATGATACACTATTTCACATCACTCTGCTAACAGAGCTACACTGTGCAAGTAAATATCCTGCAGTAGATAGATTAATTGCATCTGCCAGTTAGGGACAAAACTACATCTATTCTGCTAAACATCCCTGTGCCCCAGGCCATGCAGTGGATAAACTTCTTGGTTGGGCTGGAAGTACAATGGCCTGCAGTCCAGTCCCACTTGCTCAAGCCATCTTTCTGCCTCCTAGAAATAATTGTTTGGGCTTTCAGATGTTTCAGTTTGAATACCTGAGATAACAGGAAGGCTGTCGTGCAATCTGTCAGCACAGAGCGGTGTGTACACAGCGTGCTGCGAAGGGAGTGCAGGATATGGCATCACAACATATGGTGTGTTTCAAAGTACACGGCCCGCTGGGACGGCACAGAGGACTGTGTAGGGCAGAAGAAACCAAACCTGGCTGAGGTCCTGGCTGAGGAGTGATTTGTCCTCACGAAGAAGCATCTCCTGAACTGCACCTGGGTTCGCCTTGGAGGGAGGAAATACTTTGGTTTGTTTCACCAGAGAGCCTAGGAATCCAATAACATATCACCACAAAGAAGCATTTGATTTATTTGGCAATGCAAACACATACAATGCATCCTTTTCCACTGAAGCTGCAGGAACCAGCTGTGTAAGTAATGCATCTGTTCTGCCAGCAGCTCTGTAAAACTGAGAGTAGGAGCAGAGGGTTTCACAACCAAGGTAGGGGACAGCAGCAAGGGAATGGTGCCATGGTAGGAAAACTGTGGTTGTAATGATTATGCTGGTAATGATGACAATGAGTTTCGCCTAAGAGCTCCATCACTGCTCACACTGCTAGTGGGGAAGGGACACCTCCTGTTAATCATGCCATATGGGAGTGAGTGTATAGAAAGTACCTAAAGGAGCAGCCTACCTGGCAAATATGAGCACGGACACCAGAGCCCACTGCTGCTTACTTTAAAACACAAGCACCAGGAAAGCAGCTCAGTGCCTCTAAGTAGGGGTTATGCACAGTGCACAGTAGCACATGAGCAACTGGATCCTACTTGCAACATATGGAACAAGAACAACAAACCAGGCTTTCAGCATGGTACCTTCTACATATTGCTATAAAAGTACTGTATTGCAAAACAATACTTTAAACTGAAAAGAGCTTCTGCCTCCACATGCACACGTGCTTACACACACATGAGGAAGTGTAATGTCAGCAGGATCACAGGGCACCACTTAGGGGGCTCAGACAGCCCCCACAGCCAAGCACTGTCTCATATGATATCATCACTCCCCTTCAGTGGAGCCCAGCCATGATTGGCATGGCCCAGACCACCCAGCATTCTTCCTCTGAGGAGCTGGGAATGCTTCAGCAACATGTGCAGCCTGCAAATGGCAACAGCTGAACAAATGAGTATGTGAAAGGTAGGCTCAGGCTCATGATGACCTGGGAGTGTCAGATAATGCCTGATCATATGTTCAGGGGTTTCTCTTTTCTTCTCCCATTACTGACTTGATCATTTGCCACTAGGTGAGCACAATGTTCACCGAGGAATTGCTCTTCTTCACCAGAACTAAGCACAGAGAGTAACAGCTACATAGCTACCTTCTGGCAGCTGTTTGCCACAGAGAGTTTGGGATAGAATTAAAAAACACCACAGCAACCTTTCCACTGATAACACATGGTTAGCAAATGATTGTTGCTTGTCCTTTGGAAGATCAAGTAATTTAAATTTTAAAATAGTTATCATTCTACCATTGACTATACCTCCTATTGCTGTTCCATAAACTGCCCTCTAGGCTATCAATAACATCACAAGAAACCTCTGCTACTGCCTCTAGAAATTGTTTAAAACCCTGAAGATGAAAGAAGAAAGGAAAGCTAGAAGAAAAATAGAATGGAAATGTATGCCTTAAAAGCCAGTGGTTGAAAGAAATCTTTTAAATAATGTCTAGGTACTTATAAAAGGAGTAAGTGCATGCCTTGGGGAAATATCCAATAGAAAAGTTCCTATTAATTCTTTCTGCTTAATAAACCAACTAACAGAAAAAAAAAAATAGTACCAGAATCTTTGTAATTCATTGGATTCAGCTGTTCATTTAATAAATTGCTTGGGACTGTGTACTTCTGTCTCAACTAGAAGATTTGGTATATCAATCTCATTAAAAGCTCATGTTATAACTATGGAGCATTGCTGGGCAGGAAACATATGTAAGAAGAATAATATTTTGTGTATCTGGAAACTCTTTTTTTTTCAGATGCACGTCAGCAGAGACTTACTTAGCTAGAATTTTTAGAGAATTTAGATTAGTTCAGCAATATTTCAACAACACTACACTTTTCAGGAAAGCAGAAAATTTGAATTCTGAGAGTAAACTTTATAGTGAATAAACAAATTCATTTAAAAATACCCCTTTCAATAAAGTATTAGGAAGAATTGGTTCGTTGGTATAAATGCACACATATGTACTACAACTGTCAATTTATATTTATTTGTGTAAATAATATCAGTGTCACAATAAGATCCCATATGTTTAGAATACTGAGTGGTAAGCAAATTAACATTAAGAGAAACACACAACTCAGACCTAGTCCTAGATGACCATTTGAACCCACTGTCTGACTTTGTATCTGAAAAACATATTTTTTCAGATACTTTCATATTCATCTATGGGTTTTAATTTTCTTTCTCTGAGACATTTGCATTTGCATTTCCTGGGAAGGAAATTGCATGCCTATAAAGCAGATCAAAATTCAAGGATTAATTTCACTTAGAAAAAATAAAATACATTCCTCAAACACTCCTGTAACACAACACATCCACAGAATATGTGAATTACGTAAGAGTACTAGTGACATGAACTTTAGAAATCATGCCTTTACTTAGACATATCTTTCACATCCAATATAAAGTGTCTCCTAAAAAAATCTCTGCCTCTCTCCCATTTCTACCTTCAAAACACTGAGCAAAACTCGTTTCCACTTTTTGAGCAGCACTGGTTCTTTCAAGGGTAAATGTCCCCTGCATTCACAACTGGATGAATGAATTGCTGTCAGTCCCTTTTCTAACTTATCCTATCTTCTCATGCCTTTTAAGTTCATATAATACATTATTCAAAGCAAGAACCAAGCTTTTCTCTTGTGTTCAAGATGTCTATTACACGTCAGGAAATGCATGAGCAATAGCTGACTAATTTGCTTGGAAGAACTTTGGTGGGATTTACTTTGGAGTTAAAACACAAGAAGAAAGAGTCTATTTTACCACAACAACAGGAGTTTATATTTACCACAACAACCATTTTACAGCAATGAAGGAAAAATGTCACCAGACCTTTAGCTTCCAAAGAGATGTGGATTTTACTGTTTTCTGAAAGTTTCCAGTAAGAAACTGTGGGCATAGTCACTACACAAAATAAGATTGGTTCTCCTGGGCCACACTTCTATAAATTTTATTCCTGACAAGAGGAGCAAAGGCAACGAAAAACAGTCTAGGGAGATGTACTGGGAAACAATAAACATGGTATTAAAAAGCTTGCAAAAGGAGAATTACCCAGTTTGAAGCACACAGCCTCTACCAAACTGCATCCACCTTCCATTCAAAGACAAATAAATTCTCCATGACAGCTCCTAACGGTCTCCACAGTTGTTCACTGAATTTGCCCTGAAGTTACAGGGTAATAAAGGGATAACAACCCTTGGCTGACCAAATGAGGAGGTGGGTCCACTCAGTAAAGCCCATCTTTCTTTACTTGCCCTTTTCTTTTGTTCATCCAGTGAAGTAATATTTCACAACTACAACTAAATCACTAACAATTAACGGCCTAATGTATCTTTATTGCACTCTTTGGAGCATCACTTTGGTAATGCTCCAAAACTAGGTTATAGCTTGTTTAGAATTCAGCAATGTAGTAATAACAACAACCCTTACTTCAACTAAACATATGGACACACTTGGTATAACTATCCCTACAATATCATGCTGTCAGGCTTCTTTTTCCAGATTATTAAAATTTTTACACTACATATAATTGCATTTCTGCTGAATGCCACTTTTCCTCTTCATCTGTTATTAGCTCATTAAATTTTGGTCCCCCTCATAGGAGGCCACCTACAAACATCCTGAAAAGTTGAGAATTACATCTGTGAATACATGTTCTGACCTGCTTTCAGCTTGACATCCTCACAAAGAGGAATATAATCTAAATTTATTCAATACAAACAAACAAGAATTTGCCTGGATAACCATATTGTTACGGCAAATTTCTGCCAAAAAGAACTATTAAATTTATATGAAATACTATCTTATTCTGTTCTATTTTCATATATGCAAGCTTCTTTGAAGGACTTGGAGTGCAAGATGGCGATCTGATCCTCCTAAATTCTGAAGTCAAAGATGATGGCGCCAGTTTTAAGGTCCAGTGATATCCACTGCACCTCAACACCACTTCAAAAAGGCTCTCTATGCACTGAGCACTAGCTGAAAACTCAAGAGATACTGAAGGAAACCACATAGCCTCTAATGTCACTGGCACAATATTTTTACCAAAGCTGTCTCAAACCAGTTTTCCAAAAGTGATGCAATTCCTTTTTAAAATGGTTTTACACAAGTATATGTTGTTATTGCCTTACATGTATAGAAGCTGACTCGCTGGAAAGCAAAACCAAGCAAAACTTAAGCTAAAGATAATAGCCAGGGAAGGAGAATAAATAGAGGGTTAAAATCATCATCAGATACCTCATATGAAGAAAGGAACCACCTTATGGACACTTCTTGACACAGGAAAATAATGGAGATGCCCATTTCCTTCTCTCCAGGCATAAACTAACTGGGATTTTCCTATTTTATATAGTTAAGAGCTTGACAGGAAATTTAGCAAAGGTAAACCTACATTGCATGATGTCTAAAATGGCCAACAACCTGAGAAATCAACTTTCACTAAGTCTTGCTGATGTTGATTTTGTTCTCATGTTGATGAAGTCAGCATGTTGATGTTGATTTCATTTACCCATGCAGATCATTGATTTCACCACATCCTCTGCATATTAATGGCAATGAGATCAATTATAAGTAAGTACACGTTCTACCTAATAACTTTTGTGTTTTCCTCTAATTAGTTGGTATGTGAATAAAGATATTTTTTAGGGTTTCTGCAATTAATATTCTATTACCAGTTTTCCCTTTTGTGGGTAAACACTAGACCTGTTTATAGTTCAGGATGGGAAGATTTTCACATATATATGCTTCCTTCCACCTAGACATCTCAACTCAGAGATTTCCAAAGGTATTTCATTTAACTGGCACATGAACCATGTTCTATTTATTCTATTTTGTCAACTATTTGGCAGGTGCTATAAAAATAACTCTGAGGGCAAGCCCACTCAATTTCCTTTTTCACATCCTTTGGGATTTTGTTTGGGTTTTTGTTTTTATTCTCCTCCTCTTTGAAATACCAGAGAGTCCTTTTCGCACAAGAGTAACAGAGCTTGTTATACCAAACTTGTGAGGAAATTTAAATTTCACGGGAGTAATGGGGTTTTTTTTTGATAGATGATGATCACCTTTGTCATTGGAGTGTGGGTACAGCATTTCTCAATATGTTTTCACATAGAATCTCTGACACATTTTATAGCCAGGATGGTATGATGGGATATTTGTTTCTAATTTACAAGTTTTCTCTGTTGACTTTGTAACTGTTTATTGACCATGAATGTTTTTAAAAGTCCTTGCAATTAAAATACCATTCTCATTCTACTTTCTATCACATGAACTCACACGAACAAAGAAAACAATATTTCCCTAAATTTTTCTCACTCCAGGAGTAAGTACACTCCTTAATGGTGTTAAGAAGCATAGGCTGGATTATATGCACTGCCTGATCTTTCTCTGATCACTGACTGTAAAACAGTGTGTTGTAAAATGTACATATGTTGGTTATTAAGACATTTTGACAAGCACTAGGTACATCACAAAATTTATAAAAAGCCTTCAAACAAACAAAACCAATGGGAAAAAAATGAGTCATTAGGGGGCATTTTTGAGCCAGTTCTGAGGGAATGCCCAGACTGATGTTCTTTGTTCCTAGAGACAGAGTCCTTCATGTCAGATATAGAACTTTGGTCTTGCTTATGGAGCTAGAACACTTTTTTTTTTTTTTTTTTAAGAATTCAAGGAAATAAATACTCCAGTGATGGTAAGTACATTATATCCCTAATTTTTTTCCCTTAAATTGCAGCTGGGGAGAAAGGAGTCCATGTTCTTTCTAAAGTTGATAGGAAGAAAAACCAAAACCCCACTTTTCTCAATGGGAAAGGATGTAGTGCTTCTAATCCAAAAGAAAACTGTATGAAAGACCTGCAATTGCACTTTGGGCAGAGCAGGACAAATGTCAGGTGCTGCTTTTAATCAAGAAGAGAAAGCCTGGGAGTTTTTTTCCTATAAACTATATTTTCTATGTTTTCATTTACTTTAGAAAAACAGCATATATTTATCATAGCAACCCAGAGCAGAAGAAGCAGCTAAGATTTTGCAAACTCTTCTTAAAAATCCTGTACCCATTGCAGGTAATTCCCAGTAAAGGCAATTCCCGCAGAAGAGATTTAATTTTACTGTATTACTTAAAGTGTTTCCCAGCTCTTAGAAGAAGTATATTCCTGGGGTTCAGGTCTTCACTGCTGTTCATGTAGTGAAAATACTGTGGATAGTCACCCTAAGAGAGCTAGCAAAACTAAATTTGAGTAGCAGATGGAAATCTTCCTTGGTTCAGCTCCTTTTAGGGCTACTGTATCCAGCAGCTACTTTTCTTTACTGCGTGTGTCATTTCAACACTTCTTCCAAAGCACTTTGTGCTTTCCACCAACCTGGATTTCTGATAAAATTCTACAGGAACTAATGAGAGCTAAGAAGTGAGTGCAATTAAAACATGCCACTTTGAGCAGCCAACTCATTTTGCAGCAAAAATTTGGACATTTTTCCTTGAAGAATATGAAGAAAAAGGAAAATGGAAGTTATACTACAGCTCTGGTTTCAGGGTCAAGGGACATGGCCTGGCCTGAAAGGCACTTTAATGCTGCTGAAGAAATTATCCACACAGTCCACATAAATAAAGGATCCGGGTCAGTTTCCACCCTAAATAAAATCTGGTACCTTCCAGCATTCCAGACGGTATTATTCCAAATCCCAGCAATACAGAGAGATTGTGTGTACCTCCTTTATATATGTGTCAGCAATGAAATGCCTCTAGGTTTCTTTGCATCCTCCATGGGTGGAAGTGTCAGGGTAGCAGGAGAGCCCTACCTTCCTACAAGAGGTAATTTCTACTAGAATCAGCAGAAAATCACTGAAAAGCACCAATGTCCACAGACAGAGAGTCTTACTTTGTCACCTCTACTTAGCTATTTCTGTCCTGAATTATTTTTAATGGGTACAACTCCCACCTTTTTGCTTTCTGTGTGTGTCTCTGTATTATTTGAGTGCTATAAGGATATGAAAGTCATCTGGGTAGTTTCAAGCACTTGAGAAGATAAAAAAATACATTTTTAAAGCAGAACAACCTGAAGCTTGTTATTCTAGAGGTAAATTGTTAACCTTTTCACTATGTAATGGTCTATGGACTTGAAGAAAAGAATAGGATGCGGATGACAGTTTCTTTTCTTTTTCTCTCTGTTCTTTCGAGATTCAATTCACCTCAGATTAAACTGAAGTCCTTTCTTTGTCATTAAGTTTCCCAAAAATAGATCCCAAGGTTTAAATATCATTTACATCACAGTCAAAAGAATAATCACATAAATAAGAATTTATGAATAATTAATCACAACTGCTGTTACATTAGCACAATACTATTTTTAATTTATTGGGGTCACAATGGCATTTTTACTAACCTGGCAAAGGGTAAATAGCAATTAAATAAGCACACTGATTAACTGATGAGTCACTGCATAGGCATACAGAGATGGATTGACTGACTGATTGATTGATTGACTGATTGCTTGATGAATCCTTCCACTGTGATCATGCCACAGCATACCTGAATGACAAGGAAACTCTTGTGCGACAAACAGCGTCCTCAACAACAAAAAGATTATAGAAGTATCACAAATATCGAGAAGTATTGTTAATGCTATTTTTGCTGAAAAGGAACTATTTTGCTCTCAACAAAAGGGATGAAATCTAGACCCTGTTTGCAGCTGCCATAATCTGCTGAGCGCTTACAATTCAACGGGGAGAAAAGAGCTGTGCTGAAGTGCTGTGGTAATGATCCTTCTGCCTGAAGAGTAACTGAAACTTTCAAAACACTCAAGATGTGCCCATTTTTACATTCCCGATAGTGAAAGGAAATACAGTGTTTTTCTTCTGAAAATGTCAGATAAGATACGTGCTCTGGTTTTGTACCTCTTTTCTTGTTTCCCTACCCAGATGCCTACTAATTCATACAGCTCCATGGAAACAGAACAACTGACTAAAACCAGTTAAAGACTGGGGAGAAGCTACAAAAGGGAATTTGAAGGAGCAGCTTTTGGTTTTGTCTTTCTTTCAGGTAGTAGCATGTGAAACTGATACTTAAAATGTATTGAAAAGCAGCAAAAGATAAAAGCACGGATGTCCACTTTTCTATGATAAATTAGGCTGGCATTTCAAAGGAAGATATTGCAGATGAAGGCAGTCGGAATTTTCAATCAAAACTCAGTTCTCATTTGGCTTGCAGGACCAAAACTTTCCAGAGAGATCAGGTGTTGCTTTCAGCAAAGTTAGAACTGCCTGGGAATGGGTGCAACACACAGACCAACAGCCAGCAGCTGGTCACAGAGCTCATATGTGATGTTTGAGACAGTTTGATACTGCTGTTCTCTCTGATTCAAACATACAACTTCATCTTTATACTCTTGTTTTCATTCCAAAGATACTAATTTTACTCCAGTGTAGTATTGGGAAAAGCTCTGAAAAACCAGAAGTGTCTTAAGAGTGTAAAATTTTTTTCTTCCTTGTTTTGCTTTTACAACTTAAATATTACATATAGATACAGAAAAATTTATCTGACTTAGAATCTGCTTTCTATTCTCAAATTACCACAATGAGATATAAGGAAAAAGAAATTCATGCTGTGACTGTTCATCTAAACTACATGTTTATACTGTAATTGTCTATTAAAGATAGACCATATCTTTATTCTAACATTCTACAGATTATTTAGTATTTGCTTTTCTCTCTTGTTCCCACACTCAAACCAACTAATACAACTTCTTAATATCAAAAGATATGCAGAATACCAGAAAAAGAAAACAAGTGATGTAGCAGAGAAGACTAAAGTTCAGGTATGAAGGAGGGGATGAGGATGTATTTATTTAGTCAGTAGATCAGATGAGAAGATAAATTACTATAGACAGCTCCTAGGTCCATTGTTTCATAGTGTAATTGGAATCATTCAAACATATCTCTTAAAATCAGATGTCCCTTCAAATTCAATCAGATATACTACTCCAATACCTGCATCTATACCTGGACATCAAGGGAGAGTCATACAACCTAAATGAAGTGCTGACAGGAAGGCAGTTGGGACATTTCCACTGCTGTCAATAAGGAGGAAGGCAATGTTTTGCTAAGAGCAATTAGATCTTCAGTAGATCATCATCTGGAAATGTGTATCTGGTTCTACTTTTTATGGGGATAGCTGAGGGCCATATTTCCCACTTCTCTACAGTGTTTGATCACAATCCCAGAACTAGTTAGAGATTGGTTTAGCTTGGAAGGGACCTTGTAGGTCATCTTGCCCAATCCCAAAATAGGTTCTTAGGTAGGTTATGCTTTGGTGAAATAACTTGGGAATGGAGAGCTGTTCTCAAAGCTCTGTTTCCCAGACAGCTGGGACAGGCCCTGAGCAGTTCCTGGGAAGGAGACTGCTGAAACAAGAGATTCAGGGCAAAACAAACCCAGGCCACTTGCCTGCACAAAGGCAGGTTCCAGGCAAAGGTGGGCACAATGCTTCAACAGCTCTGCTGGATGGTATGAAGGCCTGCCCATCTCTGAGGTAGGGTGATTAAAAAAATGCAGAGTGAAGCAGAGGCAGCAGGCAACAAAGCAGCCAGGTGGAAGAATGGAATCTGTGAATAAAAGCACATCTCCTTACATACTGTGCTTCAGGAACAGTACTTTGACACAACCCTATTTATTTCACAAAGGAAGTACAAAGAGAGATTCAACCTCATTGTCATCTTCTCCTCTAACACAAAGGATCCTCAGGACTCTAATTACTAGCTAGCTTCTCACATCAAGAAAGGGAAATGCTGGTAGGAGACATGGAATTTATTTTTAAGAAGATAAAACTGTGAGCAGGTTTCTCTGATGAACCACAAAAGAGCAGATGCCAGCATGTTTAAAAAACTCCAAAACAGACACAGTAATTTTAAATAAGACTAAAAGACAAGAGGTGCAAAAGGGGATCAAAGCAGCATCTGGCAGTTTCTGAGAAAAAGAGAAGCTGACTTTAAAAACAGCATTAAACCTTTGTTGGATTAGCTATTATCAAAGGCATCAGTAGAAAGGCATCAGAGGAACTGATGAAGTGACCAGCAGCCTGCCTGTCATAACTTAAAAAGTTTTCTATGAAGTAACCAATAGCTAGTCTAACTTTTGTTCTGAATTTGCTAATGGAAGTGACCTATAACTTGAACTTCAAAGCTCAGAAATCATGTTTCATGAATACAGTCTAAGTCAGTCATCTGGATACAAAATTGAGCTTGCCATAATTCTTTAACAGATTTTGTATTTATAAAAGAAATCTATTCATAATATACTGACACTCAAAGGAAGAGACATGAGGCTGTTCCAAGTGAACCATTCTTTTTTCTTTTCTTTTTTTTTTCCTTTTGCCAGAGGAAGAGCTTTCTTTGAATTACAGCCAGAAGGAATGGTTGTAGGGATCAGGAATGGGGTTCCTAACAGTCACTTCTAATCAGCTAAACATGTTACACCTCTAGGGCACAAGGCAGTCTCCAAAAACATGCCAATACTATGCAGATCTGGCAACAATCTTTGTAATAAATGCCTCAGTCTAAGTACTTAATTTGAGTTGGCCAAAGACCAAACAAGAGAATGAAGCTGCTGTCAGGCAAGAGAAATGAATGTGAAGGCTGTACTGACAAATTCAGCATGGTACACTCAGTATCAAGTCTGCACACACTCAAAGAATTAAATGAAGAATCACTGGCTGACTTGCTACTTTTAGCCTGGTTAGTATGCCTAGACAAAGCTAATAGTAGATAGATAGTACAGATAGTACACTATTTGTACTACAACATCACATTTACAAATGATGTGAGGCTATTTACCCATCTTTAAACTGAATGGAACTAGATCCAGTTTGTTTCGAAGTCGTGATTCACACTGACTTCACCCATACAAAATGAGCACTGAGGTGGTACAGAATGACTGGATTCAGTGGATCCTTGCAGAAATGAAGAGTTTTATATATTCTGATCTTATTAATGTAGATTTGAGTTTGCCATACTTGCATCAATTTCAGCACAGACTACATGAGAAACCACTTCTGTCATGAGGAGAGAAAATTCATTCCTGAAGAGAAATCTTGCAGGTGCTTCTGTTTTAGCATTCCTGCTCCCAAGACCTTTCTAGAGCTGAACAAATGCCCCAGAGAATGAAAAAGAGAGCACAAGGAAGCAGTGATCAGATTTGAGGGTAGGTTTTTTTCTTCTCTTTTTAAATTTCTTTATTTCCTTTTTGTTGGGTTTTTTTGTTGTTTTTTTGAGAAGGAAATCCAACACAAGATGACGGTAATGCTTAAGTTAGTAACTGCTTCACTGCTTTCAGTGTTATCTGTGTTGGAAGAAGCTTGGGGCCAGGATAAGCTCTATTCTCTTTCAAGAACTCTCTTGAGTGGAAAATCTTAGAAGGAACTTGACAGAATTTTATTTTTTAACAGAAAACAACAGTGTTGCACTAATGTAACTAAGTAGGGTAATGCTAAAGCTTTAACCCTTCGTTACTTTACCCAATGGACAACCACAAATATTACTCTAAGGAGAAGAAAAAATAATTCATCATTGGAAGGAACGCTTTTCCCTCAGAAAATATGGTTACTTGTCTCAGCATTCACAGAACAGAATTTTCTTCCAAAAGAAACGCAAGTATACTGCAAAACAGGCATGCAAGAAACAAACAGACCAAACCAACCAACCAAAACATCATAATCTGATAGATTTGTTAGTAAATATATTAAAAAAAAAAAAAGAAAAAATTAAAAAAAGAGAGAGAGAGAGAGAGAAAACACAGTGACTTTGATCTACCAGGAATAAAACAATCAAAAATTTCCAACAGGGACAAGAGTGTGTACTAGGGATCTTTAAATGAACTCCTTAATCCACTCTTAGACTCCCTCAAGTGTCTTAAAATTTGGCTTGCATTGCCATAAAAGGTCTCTATCTGGCTTTCATATGGAGAGCAGTTTTCTGATTTTACAGAAATATTGAGTGTAAATGCTCAAGATCCTTCTTGGCATAACATGTTGAAGATTCAATTTCTCAAAGGCCTTTTCATTTTAAATGCTATGAATATATTTTCTCTCTCCTACTTTTACAATGTCATCAAGACTCATCAGCAAGTTCTTGTAGAAATAAGAAGAAAGTGGATTGTTAACAACATAATATTGTCTCTCTTCTTTAATGGCTTAATATGAGATAAATTGTAGTATTTGGATGCAAAATTTTAATGATTTGCAACTCATCAGGAGAAAGCTTAAAGCAGAACTAAATATTCAGAAGTCTTATGTAGGAGTAAGTGAGAGGAAGTTGTGTTTAGGGCTATGGGTACTGCCACATGCAATGAAAAAAGTGTTTGGACAAAGAAAGTTACGAACTGTATTATGATTTAAAAATCATTGGTGACTTAGTCCTTCCAAAAGCCAGACTCAGGCTTTAGGATAAACACATTTTTCTGTTGCAGGAAATGCTAACAGAAAGTTGATTATGAAGACACAGACTGTTATCATTAAAATATTTTGCTGCATTCAAGGGTAAGGTTATTAAACATTAATTTATACAACAAGCTTTCAGACACTTTCGTCTAGCCTGTCGTCCCCATGCTACCTTATAATCAATAGAGATAAATTAGCTCCTCCAGAGGGTTATTAATTTTATTTTGTCTGAAAAATGTGAGATGACTTAACAGCTTAAGACAGAACTGATGCAAGAAGAGTGATCTAGATCTTTCCATAACATGGTTCACAATAAAATAAGTGTGAACAGAATTGCTAAATTTTCACAGTGACTGAGAAAAGTAGAAGATTTACAGAGGCCATCAGAGGCCTTCTGTGCTTTAAAAATTAGGTCATATCCAGGGTTTCAAGTCCCAGTTGAGAGTTTCATTCTCAGGCGTGCAATGCCACTGGGCATTCAAATTGATATTCAGATTCAGATTTAGCAACATAAATGAGTTAAGACTTCTTGTCTAAGAACAAAGTGACAGATTCACAGTCTGTTGATAATCTTTTGCAGATATCAGGTCATTATATACACATATCAGATTAAGGTGTTTAATAAAATTCATTTTTCAATTACAACAATCTGCCCAGGTACATCCTAACAGTCAGTTAGACACCTATTGCTGTCACAAAGAATTTCAGGGAAATCCTCCCAATTGAAAAAATATTAGAGTTAACAGCAGAATATATTTCTCTTTCTATCAAGAACATTAAAGAAGGATTTATTTCTGACTTAGATCCCTACTGGTGTTTAACCAGAATGTCATTCTCCGCTGTGACGCTATTACATCTCAATGAGAAGCTTTGGAAGAAACTGATATTTCACTGAAGTTGTACATCAGTGTATGTGGTATATTGCAAAGTGAAATGTGCTCTTTTGCATTTAAATGGGCAAGGAGATGAAAACATTAAATTGTGGTTCATTACAAACAAACACAAGACTGCCCATTTGTTATACTCTCTTCCCCTGACTCAGCAGATGAGCAACCAAATCACTAATACAAGCTTGATAGCATTTGATAGGTTTGTGCCTTTACCACACTTACAGAAAGATGTTGATTTGCATCCTGCAAAGTAACTAATATTCTGTAGCTAATTGTGTGCACTGCCATGACAGAACATCTAAAGAAGGACATTACCACATACATCTCAGAGGGAATAGGAAGATACTTCATTTATAGCCACCCATCTGTCTAGTCACAGCAGAATTACATACAAACACAATGCACAAATTACTATGTCCTTCAGGAACTACTCTCCCATCACAAAAGCCTGGCTCTCTGCACAACTCGATTCACGTACCAGTTCACTGTGCTGAATGATTCTGTACATTGCATGCTTGATGACAGGCACAGAAACCCAAATCAGAGAATTAGAGGGGAGAAGATAAATGCAAAGCTTAGTATCAACATAAAGAGAAACAATTTAGCTTTACTTTTTTCCCACTACAGTATTTATGTTGCTGATGTCTCCCAGTGGGACACTGTCCTGTGAAAGTGAAAAATACTGCAGAGGTCTTGTCAAAGTGCAGTTGAGCAAAGATGAATGTTCTGCAGGAGAACAGAAAATAAGTTTCTTTTTAGATTTAGATGACTCAGAGACTTTTAACAGCAATTAACTGTTGGGAATATTGATAACATATAATTCATCATAAACATAAAAGTCAAGGGAAGTATTATCGCACTGACTTCTCAGTGGCACACTCAATAAACACATCTTTTTCTGAAGAGTCAGATGAAAGCACTCTAATGTATAAGCAAGGGACTCCACAGGGCATCCTTCAACCACACTGCAAATCACTGAGGTCCTGAAGCTAATGCTGACCAAGCTCCTGTGTCTGCACGAGGCAGCTCAGCATGGTGCACATGTTCTAACAAAAATGTAACATTACACCTAAGATAGAATATTTCTCAGCAGGAAAACAGTTTGGATGTGGCATCATACAAATTCAGTTGCACTGTTTTTAAATTACTTAGTTGTATGTTATATCCCATGACTCCAGAGCTGGTGTGAGATGTTGCCAGCTTCAGCATTTCTGCAGTGGCTACCATTATGCAGTACAGTTGTACAGTGCTGTCAATGCAAGACTAGATTAGTCTTGGAAAAATGGCTTCATTGCACTTGAGATAATCTGCATTCTGAGCAACTGCTCAACCATCAATTAAAAAAAAAAAGTTTCTTCTGTCCTGTATGCTGACATACTTGCTTTGGTGTGTTTGCAAGTATAGATGTGTTTGTGGGAGGCATTTTCATGTTTATGTTTCTGGCAGTAAGTGTCAGATCAATTCCTATCACTCTATATGGATTTCTGCTTCATACCATTCTAATCTACTCAGTTTCTTCTTCTGGTTTTTCAATCCAGAGCAGATTTCCTCCAGTTCTTTATAAAAAGCAACTGCATTTTCATTCAAATATTATTAATCTCATGATGTTTTTCAGTGAAAACAGCTTAACCAAATTATCCACAGACATAAAATAAAACCCTCATTTTTGCTCATATTTCCAAAATTTCCATGACTTTTAAGAACTTACTATCCAGATTCATCAGTTATACCTCAAATTTTGTGCCTGTAATGTGAATCTTTTTGATGATCTCTGTTTAGAGAAAAAAAGTTCTGTTCAGTAACGAAAACTGTGTCAGGTAAAACGAGAAGGCACTAACATATATTTTGCACCCCTTTCCCAGTGGAAAAATGGAGGGAAGAGTGTCAGAAAAGGAGTTGTCCAAAGAAAACCTTTTATCCTGCAGTTGAATGAACCTCTGCATGACCACCACCACTAAGGAGGTGGGGAACAGGAGATTTCCATATGACTCAAGTGAGGGAGACCAGGAATCTGTGTCAGGAAAAGCTGTTGTATGGAGGTACATTTGAGTTTTTGGACATCCCAGTAGGGGAGCAAAGAAGACCCTTGAAAAGAGGTGGGAGGGTGAAAATAGAAGGGGAGAGGTTTAAAAAGCACAGGGGGAAAGATGCATACATGAAGCTCCTCGTCTTGGTGGTGGAACACCAAGGTAGAGAGAGGTGGGAATGGAGGAGGGAGAGGTGGGAAATCAGGAGATGCTGCACTTCCAACCATATGAAATAGGGAAGGAGGATGGGTAAAAATGAATGTAAGGAATTCTGGCTGAGGGCTATGAACCTAAAACTGCTTATGAGAAGTTATTATCCAAGTTACGAAATGTGGGACACTCTGGAAATATTTTGTATAAAATTTTGCATAACTAGGCCACCAAGCTTTAAAAATGCTACACCACCAGTTATTAGAAGTACCTTTACAAAAAAAATCAATTATGAAAAAAGCCTCACAGACCAGTGAATATATTCTTCCCTAATTCAAAAGATTTTGGCAATTAAAGGAAGGGTTTGTAAAGGTTTTAAAAATGTAAGGGAGTGTGTTCCTAGTAATAGTGAAGTATATATGAGAGGTCCTTGTTTCAAGTACAGAATGTTTTATCTTAGATCATGCTACTTCAGCAACAAAACCAGTTAGTGACACAGCAGCAAGAGTGGGATCATCTATTTAAAAATAATAAAAAACCCAAAAAAATTACAAGGAGACTGGTCAGACAAAACAACACAAAGAAAAACAAAACAAAAAAATTACAAAGTTATAGAGGCCTTTGGACCAGAAATAGAGACACAGCTAATTGCTTAAATATATCACAGACACACTCTCATACAGACACTCTTAATCTAGGCCAACATGTGTGGTAATTCCTATCAATTTATATTCACTGGCAATCTTTGTGTTCTTTCCCTGGCATACAAGCTACAGCATTTCTCAGGCATATCAGCCAATTAGGAAGGGGTCAACTTTCCAGGTTATGTTAAACTTAAATTTTGTTCAGATTAAAAAAACAGCTACAGCGTCAACTAAAATTGTTGACAGGAAGGCATGCACTTAACCAGCATTCCTGTCTGAGGATAATTCATCTGTGGCGTGTTACAAGCCTGTTTCTGAAGCTCAGTGTAGTAAATAGGAGCTCACACTCCCAGAGGAATAGAAAGCTTGCAGGATATTTTTTGAGATAACAAATATTCCACATGTGGCATCTTGTCACCAGTCTAACAGTTAAAGAACTGTAATTTTAAGCAGCAACCTCTAAACAAAAAAGACTTGTAGGTTTTCATAAAATCCCGTATAAAATGTGGGTCAAACTTCACTAGGAAGACAATTGCCAGACATAATACTGTGGTTTAACCCCAGCTAGCAACTAAACCCCATGCAGCCATCGTGTCAGGATGGGAGAGAGAATTGGAAGGGTAAATTTGAGAAAACTCATGGGTTAAGATAAAAGACAGTTTAATAGGTAAAGCAAAAGCCATGCAGAGAAACAAAGCAAACCAAGGAATTCATTCACCACTTCCCATGGGTGGGCAGGTGTTTGGCCATCTCCAGGAAAGTCAGGTTCCATCACATGTAACAGATGACTGGGATGAGAACAGGCCATCACTCCCAAATGTCCTCCCTTTCCTCCTTCTTCCCCCAGCTTCCCATGATGAGCAGGATGCCATATGGTAGGAAATACTCCTTGTGTCAGCTGGGGTAAGCTGTCCCAGCTGTGTCCCCTCTCAGCTCCTCGCACACCCCCAGGCTGCTCCCTGGTGGAGTGGAGTGGGGTGAGAGGCAGAAAAGGCCCTGACTCTGTGGAAGTGCTGTTCAGGAAAATACTAAGCTAAAACATACCTTTGTTATTAACATTGTTTTGGTCACAAATCCAAAACAAATCTGTGTTATTGCGAAGAAATTTAATTCTACCCCAGCCAAAACCAGCATAAGGAATGGACATTTTATTCCAAAATTGATTTTTCAAGGCAAACAAGGAGACATGCTCTCAGTGAGGTAACAGCCCTAAAAGACTTCATTGCTTTTTCTCACACTCACAGTTTTCTGCACCCACAAGGCTGATAACTGGCAAAACTCACTTAATTTAGCAAAAAGAACTTCCAGCCATTATCTAATTAATCCCCTAAACCTGAAGACAGACCTCCAATAATGCTAGTGCAACTATTGGGAAAGATGTTCCTCCCCATGGCAGGGAGATTGGAACTAGATGATTTTAAGGTTCTGGCCATTCTATGATTAAGAGCAATCCAGAACCATCCCTTAAGCTAGAGGGTCCTGAAGAAAGAATTTGATGGGATATTGAGTCTTTTTACAGCCACTAAAAATAGAAACACTGTCACATTACTGAGTAGAATGGAAGAAGCCAAAATATTTTAGGTTTGCAGAAGGACTGGCCATTTGATTGCAGATATGAAGTAAGAGTTTGCAGGAGATTTGAAGGAGCATAAAGCCCTGACTGTTGTATTTCCATGTCCCTTCCTGCTGAGCCACCTCGTTTGTTGTTTTTCTGGGGCACAAGCTATGGAAGTTTAACTCCAAGTATGAAGCTCGAGCTTGCCCAATGTAACAACAGTGGTGCAGCTGGATATCACAGCAGTGCCTTCATTCACACTCAGCAGTGAATTCCCTGAGAAGGCCAGGACTTCCGAGACCAGTCTTCTACACAGATGAGCTAATGGACTGTCTGGAGACAAGGGACTGACTTCAAGCTAAGTGACTGACTGATCTTCGAGCCACCTTCTGTCACAATTAATTATTTTACTGAAGAACTGCAGATACGTGAGCTCTCGGGGCGGGAATTTTAAAGGGATGTAGAGATTCCCCCAGGCAGTTCCTTCAGTGCCTCGTTCAATTTGTGAGCTTAAATGTCTTGATTAATGTCCTGAGTATAGTGTCCCAGTCACATCCTACTGGGGAATTAATCCAGTCATCTGTAGGTAGGCCATGTGAAAACAGCCTGTAGAAGCGTGCTGCAGACAAAGAAACAGCCATGTAAGACATTCTTAAGATGTTTCCTGTGTCATTTGAGATAGCTCCTGAAAATGCACCATGCACGCACTGGGGTTGCCAGGTAGCACCACAAGCCAGTAGAAGAATGGTTTAGGGAGTCTTATCCAAACTAACCATACCAAAGACTCTTGCAATAAGGATTCCCATTTCCATGCAGACCAGTTGTTTTGGGTGATTTCCTTCTGAATGCAAGTATTACAGGATGCCAAAGTCCAAAGTTTGGTGTGAGTTTTTTTTTTCAAACAAGTCTCCTGTCCATTATACATGTCACAATACTTAGCATCAAAGCAGAGTCATCCAGAGAAGGTGTGGATCACACTGAACTATCCAAAGAGCTGGGAGAGAGTGTTAACACCATTTCTCCCACCACACACCCAGAAGGATGTGTTGTGGTAAAGAATCACAGCAAGACAGGAACTGCAGAATGACTAACTCTGTTTCTCACCTTCCCATAGTTTGTGTTTCTACAGAATCCATTAAACTGTAAGATTATATATAGAAAGAGTAGGCAACATTGTATTTAAAATCCAGCTCAAATTTGGAAACTAAGAGCTCAGTAGTATTTGTTTAACAAGATTTTCAGCACAAAGCTGGGAATTGGGAAATGGCAAAGCCTGCATGACATCTGCCAACAAACATAATCTCCCTAATTCTGCTTTACTCTGTATTGTTAAAAACCCCCAAACCTTAAAATCCAATAAAGTTCTTTTTTTTTAAGTCCTTCTACTATCACTGTTAATTTCCATCTAAATTTTCACAGGAACCATCAGACAAATGTTTCCAAAAAACGAAGTCTGAACAATTGAATTAAGTAATAAAAGCCCTGTCAGTAAGACCAAGTTTGGAAGTGTCACTGTTAATAGCACACCATGTCAGTTAATAAACTTCAGCATATGTAAGGTAATCTTGCCCTACTTAGGTATGTGCATGTCAAAGGGAAAATTAAGGGACTCTGATTTTTTAAAATTTGAATTATCACAAAGACCAAATTTAAGTCATGGAGATGTGTTGTGTCTTATTACCAAACCTGTATTTCTAGGAAGAACAAGAACAGACTCACAGATCTATACACTTCCTAAATGAGCACTGCCATATTGAGTAAACTTCCAGTGAGCAATACCAGCTAATGCTTGGGAGAACTCTGGAAGCCAACAGAGACTTCTTTATTTCAGCTGCTTAAAGTATGCAGCTTTGCCTTTTTGGATTATGAAATTTCACCTAACACATTAGCCTTCTTTACAGCTTCTCTGTACCTGGAACTACCAAACAGCCAATGATGCTCCAGTCTGGATGAGAGATAAATGGAGGAGAGAGACATAACAGAGTTTTGTTAAATTCTCAGTAGTTTGAAGAAGGTGCATACAAACAGTTCATTCTCTTTTCTGATACAGGGAGTGAGAGAATGACTTAACTACCAAAAAACCCAACCTCAAAAAAGCAAGGAAAGAAAACAAACATTAACGTCTCACACAGCAAATTAAGGTGAGAAAGTACTTGTAAATTTTTATGATGTTTCAAAATTGACAGGAAAATTTAATGGACAAAAAGCTTAGTTTAAAATCATTAAATACAAAACTACCATTATGGCTCAGGAAGCCCTGGAAAAATTTCTGTGCAATGTTGCTTCCAGCTTAGACTCTCCTTAGGTTGTCAATACCCTATTACTAATACATTTTATTCAAGATATGAATTGGCTGCATATTGATCTGATATGCACCTGAATACGTTCTTATGCCACTGTCTTCTGCTTTGAAATCTCCAAGCATTGTAAAAATATGGATCTCCTGGGTTTTGCTATTTTTAAATCATTGTCTTTGCCTAATACATACAGAAACAAATAAAAAATTGAACTTTTTCTGCTCCAGAACTCAAATCTCAGAGATAATGGATACATCCCATAGCTAAAACGATACCCTTTACAAGGAAAAAACAAAAAAAAATCAATCTCAAGCATTAGATGTCACCTTTTTAAATATATATCTCCAGTAGCTGTTGCATCATCAGCTGCTTCTCTCCTCTGTGGTCACTGAATGAGAAGCCTTTTCCCGAAAAATACTTTACTGAAAATTACAGAAATATATTAACAGAAGAGGTCTTACTTTTAAGAGCTTCTCTGCAGCTTAAGGAAGCACTGTAAAATTCCTACACAAGGTACAACAAAAGAGACTCAAATCAGTAAAACTGAAGATCCTAATTTGGTATCAGACAAACCTGTATTTTATATTTCTAGCAGTGGACTCACCAATCTACTGCTTTCTTCTTCCTACGTATTATACATTCACCTTTAAAAAGGAAGCACTGATATTATATGATCCATTACATATTTTTCTTTTTTTCTTTGCCCTGCTTTTTCATTTGGATTACTTGTTCATTTCTCCTTCTTGATCACTTCTTCCCATATTAAAACCAGCTTTTTAATGAACCATCAGCTTACTCTGGCAATCCTGCAATATCACCCTGAGTACAGCACTTGCATTTGTACTTCACAAACATCCAGACAGCTTTATAGGGGTCTTAAAAGAATAAACTTTGGATAATGCTGCATTCAAAGTAGTAATGTCTAGGAAGGAGTTAAGATTTACATATACCCATTAGAGTGCTTCTTTCAGATGTATTTAAAAAAATCCAAAACCACAAAAGCAATGTGTTCAAGTTAATGGATTAACAACAAACACATGCAANGTAGTGTGGCTAGGGAGCAGTGACCTGTAAAGAGATACATTAAACACTGCAGATCTGCAAAAGTCTGCACAGGACAAGTGTTTGTGGGGAGCCAGGCTGTGTTTCAGTAAGAAATTAAGGTACCTATTTACTCCAATTTGTTAACATGCACCAGCCATAGCAGTGCAATTGCGTCTCATTGTTGCCTTTATATATTTATTAGTGTGCTGAAGGCAAAGTATTTACAAAGTGTTTCCATATATATTCTATTAAAAAAAAGTTTTAAAAAGACAGGAAAACCTTCAATTTGCCATGTCAAATGAGAGACTGGTACAGCCTGGAGATGCTGAGCCTTTGCACAATTTCTCATCTATGAACTTCAGACTAGGTAATCAAAAGCTACACAATTCATTTCTGCACCTATAACCATCCCTGTGGCCCCTCCAAGAAGTCGATTCCACGTACTGGTCTCAACATGATTATTTTATTGACATTGCTCTGCTGAAAGACTTTTGCAAATACCATCCAATTTTCCAGCTCTTTCTAAAAGATCAAAAGATGCACCTTGCATAGTAGACAGGAATTTACACTGATGAGTGCCTATTGTCTTGAATACAAATGCTGCTCACAGTGTTTGCCCAAAGCTAAATGTGTATGACTGTAATAACTAACTGCAGTTAGACCCTGAAAGCAGACTTGTATTAGAGATAAAAATATGTTTGTGCTGGAGAATAGCTTTTGCTTGAACAACCCTCAGGCTAAGATCTTCAGGGCCTCCTAATTAGGGAGGATGGCACTGAGCTTGAAACCTGCAATTCCAAATAAAGCAGCTGGAAAGGGCACGAAACTTCTGGTTGGAAGCAGTAACAAGTGTGCTAGGCTTTTGCTGCTGGTAATGGATCCTGCAGGTTGAGATCCATTTCTGGCAGAGATCTGCAGGTAGCAAACCACCCTGGCCCATGGGTTCACTCACACAGGGAGGCAACTTAATGGACTTCACAACCAGAGCACAACCTGGCCAGGACACTAACTTACATTGCCCCAGATTTTTTTTTCAAGTACAGAAATAAGTTCATATTGTGCTAAACCACCCTTTCTCAATCACCCTAGAGTATAATCCTACTGTTTTAGCTGTTCCACATGAGACAGGTTGCTGCTCTTTCAGCTAGGAGTCATATATCAAGGTCAGCAGTAAAGCTGACTTTATAATGCTACTCACTTGAACAATATGTTAAAAGATGTGAAATTAATTCATAGTATTTCTTCAAAATTCTGTTAAGGAATAAATTATTTTCAAGTATCTCTCATAATCTCTCATATTTTTGATCATAAAAAGGATGGAATAATTTAAAAATTACTCAGAAAGAAAAGTTGTAGGAATTCAACTATCATATATTCACTAAATCAAGAGTATATAAAGAAAAAAAAAGTTACTTTTAAAAAATTGTATTTTGATCTCTGAGTTGCATAACACGTACAATTGAGGGGATTAATTTTATCCCATTGGATGATACCAAGAACAAAAGGGGGAAAAAAATTCCAAAAGGATATGACTAGCAAACAAGACACTTGATTATTTCAAGTGGCAATGCAAAGCATATCCCTCATGAAGAACTTACTGGCAATGCCACCTCCTTCACAAGGTATGCACAGAAGTATGAAATGTACTCTCATGCAGAAAGGTATCTTCACACTGATTTTAAGATTGTGTTATGTATGTCAGATCAGAAAGCAGCAATACTGGAAAGAGCATTTAAGCACATGGCCAACAATGAATCTACAGTGATTCTCACAGCACCACAAACATGAAAATAAATTGTAGGCACCATAATGTTTTGAGGCAATTTTAGAGGTTTGCTGATCCTCATGCCTGGTGTAAATATTTTACACCAGTACTTTTCCTTCTGAAATGTCTAATTGTACTGAACTATAAAGCAATTCCCAGAAATATATGTGTTTTAAATATTCAGATAACTTGAATATATGTAAATATTGTGAAAATAGACTTTTTTTCATCACATTCAGAGTTGAATAAAATAACTTCTTTTTTATTCTTGTTATTAAAAACCATGGAATCCATTGCAGAACTATTTCACTTTTTATTATAAGTTCTGATTAATTCTACTTAAAAGCATCAGTCCAGGAAAAAAAATCATACAAGAGAGTATGTATAAAATACTTTTTGAACGGGTATTCTTTCATGGCATCAGGAAAAAAAAACATATTAAAGCATTTACCAACTCCTGAATATGCAGAAAACAAATAATCATTTCGTTTCCTTGATGGAAATTACAGTGTAAATAAGTTACCTCAGAAGACAATGTCACTGCCTTGTCTCCTGACCCATATCTGTATTTTTTTTTCAGATCATTGGTTTTAATAGCACTTGATAGTTTTTATGACTGGAAGACAAATTAATTTGGCTTGTCTAGATCCATTTTCAGCGTTTTAAATGCTTCACCTGTATATGCTCATATATTTAAGCCACATTTTACAATTTCAAACAGAAACAATAAGGTAGCAGACAATTTTCTAAGAGCGTATCTTCTGTTTTAAGATGAAGATATAAAAATACAAGCAATATCTAGCACTTCCATACCTGGGGGACTCTCATCATGTGATTTTATGCCTTTCAGAAAATCTGCAGAAGCAACTAAACTCACCACTTAGAAGACTTTTTTGTATTGAGAAGCTAAGTTTCATTAATGAAAGGAACAGAGAACTGCCTGTGATAGCCATGATTACGGATTGGAGTAGAGAGCACCTGAGAATTCAGCACCCTTCAAATTCAGAGCAGTGTTTCAGGACTCAGGCTTGCATGGGGAATGCTTGCAAATGGGATGGGCTGAAATGGCTGAAGCAGGGACCGTCCTGGGTGTACACCCCTCTCATGGCTAAAGTTACACAGGGAACAGCAGAAAGGGAAACTTTCCCAGTCCACTGGTGTTCACAATCCTGTATATTTCCTAAGTTAAAAGTAACAGTACTTTACGTTAGTAAAGCAGAGGGTTAGGTATGGCAGTAAAAGAAAGAATAAAGAACATTTTTAGTCATCCTGCAAAATATCTGTGAACATGAGCCAGGGGCCTTAATGCTGTGTTAATTTGGCACAGCCTGGTTTCAGGTAGCAGGGAGGCCACAGAGATGGCTCCTGTGGAAGCTTCCACCATGTCCGGCAGAGCCAATGGCTGCTGGCTCTGGAGATGGACATGCTGCTGGCCAGGACTGGGNAGCAGCCTGTCCTTGGAGGGCTGCACCCTGTGGAAGGAGAGCCCCACGCCACAGCAGTTTTGGGAGGGCTGTGTGCCCGTGGGGAGCTCACATTTCAGCAGTTTTGGGAGGGCTGTGTGCCCGTGGGGGAGCTCACGAAGCTGCAGGTGCGGTTTGGCTGCAGCTCTGAGCGTGGCCCCACGCCGGAGAAGTTCCCACAGAAGTGTCTCCTGTGGGAGGGACCCCACGGCCTCACAGGGGATGGACTCCTCTCCCTGAGCAGGGGACCAAAATCTCGGTGATGAACTGACCAAATCCCCCTGCTCCGTCTGCCTGCGCTGTCAGTGGGAAGGAGGGAGGGGCTGGGGGGAAGAAGGTGTTTGAAGGGCTTATTTTACTTCTCATTATCCTCCTCTGATTGTATTAGTAATAAGTTCAGTTTGCAACTTAATCTGAGCCTGCTTTGCCCTTGAAGTGTTTCTCCCGGTCCTTATCTCACTCATGAAACATTTGTTAATTTTTCTTTCCTTTTCCCTCCTCTGCTCAGCTGTGGCCTGGGAAGGTGAGCAAGCGACTCTTGTGGGTGCCTTCTGTTTGGGCCAAAATCAAATCACACAAATGCCCTCCTACAGACCACTGTTTTGGCTCCTGCAGGTTATAAAATAATGCAAAAAAGGCACAAACAAACACAAAATCCACCAGAATTACAGTTTCAGATTATTTCACAAAACTGGAAAGTTGCCTGCCTTAAGGAAACAACTTACATGTGTGCTAAGAGTCTTCACTGACTTTGGCAGGTTCTCTGCTGCCTATAAAGAGTTTCCTAGTAATTTCAGGATTTCATCAAAATGTAGGTTAGTAGTTTTACAGATTCAGTATATAGTGAAGTAAAATAATTGCTTTATAGAACTCAAAACCTCTCCAAGCAAACAGGCTATAACTGTCATGGCGTTAATAAAATAGCTAGTTAATAAATCCAGCATATTCTGTGAATAAAATACAACCAAATGTTATCAACTTGCTTAAACTAATTTTAAGTGTTGTCTGGCAGCTAACATAAAAATATCCTAAAACAGGCTGAACACAATGAAAATGATTCCGTGTCTCCAAAGAATGACCTTAAGAGACATGGAAATTAATGGATCCAAATACCATTTTTCTTGTACATACAAACATTTACTAGGGGCTCTTTAAATAACTTACACATGTGGTAAAAATTATCCATCCTTTATTTGTGACAGTGTCAGGAATTATTCTGCAACGCCTGCCACACTGCAGCACTGATTTTTATTTCTGCTATTGGCAATGTATTTTTCCAGCTACACAGCTTGTTTTGCATTCAAGTGAGTGAAAAATTTGGCTGTTGCATTTTTCATGATCAGTTAAAAAAGGTCATGTTATTCACATAATAATCTTTAGTCCCTATATATTTTCTTAGTCCCACTGTATTTTGCCTTCTCCTTACTTCTACTGTTACTCTTTATCAAAAATAAACATTCCTACACCAAAATTACAGAAAGAGGGTTTTGGTTTCTTTAAGAATGAACAAATCCCATAGCATTTCAAGATTTTTGTATCTTACAATATTTGTGTCTCTCATTCTGATTCCCAGTAACACATTAAAGTTGGCAGTCTGGCCCTTGGTGGGACAGAGGTATTTTTCAAACAGGTGTACTGTTCAACATGGTGTTTCTCTGTATCAGCTTACTTAGGCCAAAAGTTGTATATATGGATAGAACTCAGCTAAAGTCTTATTTCACGACTGAATTAGTATTTATAGGAGTTCAAATACAACCAAACCAAACCAAAGCAGACTTCTGACTCCATTAGCCATATTAGTTCTTTGAAGTAGTGGGAACAAAGTCAAAATTGGAAGTGTATGGCTTCAGAAACATTTCATAATCAATGTGACCGGGTTTATCAATACTGAAGTGAATGTCTGACTTCACTCAAATACAGACCCATCTGCTATCAATGCCATGGATTAGTGCTCTTTCTGTCACATCTTGCTCAAAAGTGAGTGAACGGGTTTATGGACCTAGCTTCTTTAAAATTAGTTCACTACAATATTCACTAGCAAAACACAGAAGATCCTAAGCAATCCTAAGATATTATGTCAGACTTTCAGTATACCCTGATTTTGGGAGCACTGGATACACGTTTATTATGATTAAGCAAAGATGGCCCAGCAGAGTTCCAAAAGCACACATCACTCTTCACCTCTCTAAGTCCTTACCATGTAATACTTTCAATGAAATACATCGAATCTCCTTGTCATAAAAAAAAAAACCAAACAAAACAAAACAAAACAAACAAACAAACAAACAAAAAAACAAAAGAAAACCAGCAACAAAAAACAGAGATCAACTCCACTAAAATAAGACAGAAAGAAAAATTTGCTGTTACATGATATTCAAGCACCATGTGCTCAAAAAGCACATTAGATGCTTCACGCAGTTGAATGTTAGGCAGTAGAACAGACTTGAAAGCCAGTTGAAGAAAAAGTAAGGAGTTTGCTTTTGAAAAAAACACTCAGAAAGTCACTCCTGAGAAATTACTCCGCTGAAGTTTTAACAGATTTTGTAAAAATTAACTAACTAAAACTAAAGCTACTTAAAATAACACACTTAAAATCCCTTAAAAAGAAAAAAAAGAGATATTCATACTATTTCCAGACAGGAGCAGTATGATGTGTCTTACATCATTCATCTGTTCAGGGGCTTTATTCTAAGACCTGAGATTTGAGGAATAGTTTTAAAGTCCGACACTAAAATATTGATTCTCAGACCAAATCCTTGAAATCTGACAGGTATTTTGCTGTGTAACCACAGTTATTAAAGTCTAAAGCTACGAAGATATAAAAAAAGAACATGTAGTGACACAATCTTTTCCATAAGAACTATCTCTTACTTTCTCATCTTTCACAAAACAAAGCCACAATACCCCTATCTTTTATAGCCCTTTGAAATCTTATTGTCACTCCTGCTTTTTTTAGAACATGGTAGACCATAATAAATGAAAAAGAACAGTACTTTACACAGGAAATCATGCAAAGGCAAATAGACTGAGTCAACATCTTTAAAAGAAAGTTCTCTGCTGCAGGGAGAAGTTAGGGAGGGCCACAAGTGGAGTATATGTCAGATTTCACCTGTAGCTATCATTTCCATAGAAAAATGACTGGCTATGTCAGGCTATGCCCATCATCAAATTTACTGAAATGAGAAATGCAATGCTGCCAAAATCCCAGAAGAAATTAATTTAAGAAATGTTAATAAGAAAAACAAACAAACAAACCAAAAAAAAAAAACAACCAAGACCTATTAATTGCTGGAGGCTGGGCAAGTACATTAACATTGTTGTATGCTCCCTAGAACTTTTACTCTTCCTTCAGCATCTGAAAGTGGTGGCTCTCAGATGCACAGTGTTATAGTAAAATGTCTCTTCAGATTGATCCAGTGCTATAACTCATATGTTCTTACAGACAATGGAGTTGTTATTATCATCATCATCATTATTATTATTAATAGTAGTAGTGTACTGAATAGTGCTCTGGTTCGTGGAGCTGCAATATTTATATGATGGAAACTAAGACTTGCATAAGCTATTTTCCAGTCCTCCTCATAGTGTTTGAAGTGAGACAAAAGCCAGCTATGGTAAGTTCTTTAGGCAGAGCCTATCTGTCCAAATGCTCAGTCACTTCAGTTTGATAAAAACCACAACAGAAACAAGTCATAATCAACCACCTACATTTGCTGATACCAACACCTTAAATCTTTTCTTACAGTTATCTTCAAGTTCATATTTTTACTCTAATTACACTTAGTGTCTGTAGCTTCTCTACTTCAGCATAACTTGTGTCCTTATATTGCATGGACATAACTTTCTCAGAAAGATTGTTTATGGTTTTTCTTAGCCAAAAGCAAAATCAATGCTTAATTTTCACCCTCCTAATCTTCAAATGCTTCTGGCACAAGCCTTTTTTCTTGAAACACAGACATGTTGCAGCTTTTGGGATCACTCCTTTTGGCTTTTATTCCCACTTTTTGCTTTAACATAACACCAATAAATTTCAAGAAGGTCTTAACTACTGGCTTAAGATAATAATGGCTCAAAAGAGAATTCTTAATTTTACTTCCTGGCCTGAGAGATTTTTTGTTTCTTTTCCATATATCTGTGAATAATTCCATCTTTGACTTATTTCAAGTGGTGTGTCTAGCTCCTTATACTCAGGATATATCTTCACCTTGCAGACTATTGCATCAAATTTTTTAAGAGATGCAGCCCTCCCCATCCAAACACACAACCTGTGCATTCCTCAGATTCTGACCCTGTGCCTTCATTGGTGCAACTTCTTTTTCTTCATCCCTTATAAGTTTTGCTTCACCTGCTTATTTACCTCTTTATAATAGAACTCTCTTCACTGTAAAAACAAAAAATTTATTAAAATAATTACATGCACTTTACAATAGGGAAGGAAGCGTTTGAACAGTCCATTTTAATGTATCTCAAAGTTCCTTCCACAAAAGTCCAAAAGCCCATATATCAATTTGACAGAAGGGCAAGATGCAGCAGAAATAGTCATGAAACAGATTTTTATTTTTTTTTTTAGCTTTAGTAATCAATCCATAAAATCCTAAAATACTGTGGAGGGGAAGGGTCCCCATGAAAATTCTCTGAAAATATGTACAACATAAAATCTATCACTCCTGTTACAGGCAATCAGAATGTTTATAGTCTTCCTTTAAGTACAAATTCATTCCTCTACTTAGAGCATAAAGTGAAAAGTACAGATAAAAAGCACTACTGGAATATGATTGACTGGCTTCCTAAAGTATGCAATTTAAAAACTTGGGCACCTGATGGCATTCATGAAAATTCAAAGTAACTTTAAGAATTTAGTGAACTTTTTCCCCCTCAGATCACCAGCAGTATTCCTTTCTTGCTCTCTTCATGTATAAATATGAAGGAATCATGTTTCTGACTAGTTTCAGGTTAGCTCAGTCATTTTCCAGCTTTGCTGGCATAGCAAAAACCAAAGAGTATCTTCCCAAACTTGTAGTCAGACATGATCTTTGACTGCAAACCTCAAAGGTAAAAACCAAATTGTCCTCAGCAAACCCTAATTAAAATCTCACCTGCTACTTAGGAATGAGTACATGATAGCATTTTTCTG
>VZRX01001703.1:87253-100213 GCA_013398075.1 Notiomystis cincta
TAAATGATATTTTTTTTAAAAAAAAAAAAAAAAAAAAGGTAGTTACATTTATAATCTAACTTTTTAAATAGGGTAATTACCCATGGAAAGCCCTTCTCAACACCTGGCCTATGGACACCTGATGCAATGCACATATCTCACAGGGGGGAAAGTGCTGTTTCACCTGTTTCTCTACCTCCTGTAGCACAGGAGCTAGGTGTGGCTCATTGGCAGAGCTTTGAACTAGCCTGGAAGAGGCAAAGGGACAAAACCAGGCTCATCATGCTGAGCAATGGGACGATGTGCCAAACAAGCACTAATGGGATCCCTCAGCCTGCTTCATGAGGTGGACCCCAGGGCTGCCCAGTACACCACATGGATCCTCATATTTTACCTGTCTGGCCAAGAAAAAGGCAAAAAGCAGGCAGGAACAGTAGAAACAAAAGATGCTGTAATCTCTTTCACTTTCCAGCTGAATCTTACTGTATTTAGTGCTGTCATTCAGCATTACTCTCTCTCATCTGTCTTGTTGAGACAATTGTAGCCTTCTTCTTCACTCTCTTACTACTGAAGTTAAACTATGGCTTTATTTCATGTCTATACATTTGTGACACCTGAAGATGGAATTATGGTTATTCACATCAGAAGTATGAAAACTGCAACACGTTGTGTTAACACACATTTAAGTGTTATGAATCTTAAAGCTGTCTCTTAGATTTTAGATTCATTACTGGGTTATGGGATTCAGAATGGTATATTTAGAAAAAATAGGGTGGAGATTGACAAGGATATAAATTGCTTGTCCTTTTAAAGTGGATAGCTGCCACTGTGTCTGGGAACCGTCATGACTCAGTAATGACTACACACATTATTTCCCATACATGTTTCCATCAGCTGCATTCTTAGTACATGGACTCACAGATGACACAAGTGGACACAGAAGACATTAAGTCTGCTGGATGGAGAAACTTCTCAGCAGGTGACCAGACAGAAGGGCAGTACAAAAGCCCACCTCATTTACACAGAGATGACCATCAAACACAGGAATTGATACCTGACCCATCAAAGTTATTTCTGCTCCCTTAAGGAAATGTCTCAGTTGGAGGAAGAGTAAAACTAGGTCCTAACAAAAGTAGAAGTTATTAAGGCAGAAGGAACTGAAGGAGAATGTCAGATGCCTAGTGACATTCAAGAAAGATTAGCTATAAAGCTAACACTTCTGCTAGGAAGCAGTTCCCTCCCAAAAGGAACTTGAATGGCATGTAGAATGTATAATCCTCTATGTAATGCAAACAGACATAGAGACCCCTGTCAGTTTTAATGCTGATATCCAAAACCAAAGCATTCTTTTTCTTTCACTTACTGATTGGGTTCTAGAAACATTTACAACACGCAAAATAGACAGCATGGGAACCAACTTTTTTTAACATTTTTAATTTACACAGATTTGAGTTAGGCATGCTTGCCAGGATTTTTCATCCAGGACTGCTTAGCAGATTTATAAGTGGGTATTGTGACATGTTAACAAATGCTTTATCTCTTCCACACAATTTCAGAAATTCAAAGTAAAACAAAAGTCTCTCCTTAGCAAATACCTAGATCAGCTTCAGAGCTTCCAACAATAGGGCTGAGGGATGAAGATGTGTCTTTCAGTGACTATAAAAAAGAGCTTTACACTGGGGAATCCAATGCAGTCTAAGGAACTCATTTGGACATCTTTCTTGACACATGGATAAAGATCTGCTCATCGCATTTCTATAATCATGGGTTTAATAATCATAGAATCATAGAATGGTTTGGGTTGGAAGAGGCCTTAATGATCATCTAGTTCCAACTACCCTGACAGGGGCAGAGTCACCTCCCACCAGACCTGGTCACTCAAAATTTCATCCAAGTGGACAACTTATTTTGTGCTTCAAATAAAATTAGGTATATATGTGTTGGTATGTTTAGTGAACTGAGTATTGTGAATTCATTTCCAAAAATCCCTTAAAAAAAGGAATTAATCTCACACCACAAAAAAAAAAAGCGCCTTCTCATATTTTATAAATGAGACACAATTAAATCATTAGTTAACATATTTGTAAGCAGCTCTCTATGTGATCACTGAATTTTTATGTAAAACTGTTTACCTGTGCTGTAAGAAGTCTGCAGAAATGTATGGTTTTTAGCAGTAACAGCAAAAGCAAGAGACCAATGACTGTCAATAACACCTCAATCAATCAACATTTATGTATTACTTATGCAATATTTAATCAATGCAAAATGATGTAATTGCTTCAGACGGCTGACCTTGAAAACACTAGATATGAATTTCTGATTTTGGGCAGCAATTTTAGAAGCCGTGCAGTTGCCCAGTTCCACCAAGGATTTCCAGCATGATCATTGCTCATGATTGTAGTCTTATTATTAAACTAATAAATATACTATTAGAGCTAAACAGAAGGCTATAGGAAGGGCAAAAGTCTGCTTGAGATCCACAAGTTACAGATTTTCAGTCAGCCATGAAACACACTCCTTAAATGAAAATGAGCAGAAAAGCAGCAGAGATTTTGGAACTTATTACTGCGACCCCATTCCTAAATGCACTGCATCAGGACAGTCTGCTTTTTAACAGCAGTAAATTAAACCTGTCAGTCTAAGGCTGGACCTTAAACTTCTCCCTGAAACCTGTTCTGAAAGCCTGGACACTTTTCTCTGAGTAAAATGGCCTTATGTTTCCACTCAATATTTCCAGATGGAGAGAGAGGATCAGAATTTTATTTTTTTTTATCATCCAGGCAAAGTTTGCACGGTGCAGCAAGAATTCAGAGGACAATTGAAAGAGAAACTGCATTTATAAAGTTTCAAGAAGTGTCATGTATTTGAAAGCACAAGCCCTTATTATAAAAAGCTACCACATCTTTTCCGTGTGTCATCACAGACTATACAGTTTATAGGCCCTAATTCAACTCCCTGCAGTAAAAGCTTCCTTCAAAATTGGATTCGAAGCCTAAAAATTAACGTCAGCATTTTTGAGAGATTCAGCTCTCACACAGGCAGATTCTGTGAAACTGGAAGTCAAA
The DNA here is from genome assembly GCA_013398075.1 of Notiomystis cincta. Taxonomy (NCBI): domain Eukaryota; kingdom Metazoa; phylum Chordata; class Aves; order Passeriformes; family Notiomystidae; genus Notiomystis; species Notiomystis cincta. Next base: position 90,298 of record VZRX01001703.1, read on the forward strand.
ACAGGAAACTGAGTTTCAGACACAATCCTAAGATACCAATTAATACACATTTTTATAAACAGGCTCCAAAATTAATCCTCTTCCTTCCTAGCAGACCTCAGCATTACCTTGGTTACACACATTAAATTGTGCATATATTTACTTTTAATCACACTGTTAAATTATTTTTCCAAACAATACTAAACGACTAAAGCAGGAAAATAAATGTATATTGTTTCAGCTATCTGCTTCCAAACCACAGGATTTTTTGTATATCCCCCTGTTTAGCCGGCTACATTGCTTACAGATTAATACATAAACCAGCAAAAATCACAGTGACCACAAAGTACTTGAAACTACAATGGTCTTTTCTTTTGTTCACTTTTTTTCCTTAATGAAGTTTTCACCTGCATGTAATCAAAAGCAACCTAAGAAAGATTTCTTAAGCAATTAGTACAGCAGACTACAATAAAATGGTTCAGTCCAGTTCTCAGAAGACAGAGCTCCTATGTTTGTCCTTGTTCCCCACACTTTTGAGATTCTTATTTGTTCTGGATTCAAACTCCCTAGCAGTACTCTTTTGCTAGAGCCATCCTCTGATTCCCAGCAAATCCTTCCATTTTGCAGTCAGTAAGCTGATTTTATTTCTTCAGCTATTCAGAAAGATCGTATGAGATCTACTTGAACAAGAGGAATCTGACGATAATTTCATGAACAAAATGCAAATGCTAATACAGCATCCTTGCTGTTCTGAAAGGCTTTAATGTATTGGTGAAGGAAGATAAGGGGAGAAATGTTCCAGGGACGTTATGCAAACTTAACAGAAAACCCAGGAAAAGTCTCCATGTGTAAATATCTTCACTGATATTAACACCCATTTGCTGTTCCTTTACACCAGATGCAATCTTCAGTGAAAATGCTTCTGTTTAGCATCGAAAATCTTATACAAAAATTAAAATCTCTCAAAGTAAGTGTAAATGTTTAGAAGTCCAGAACTTATAACAAGCTAGACTCCAAAACTTCAGAGTATGGATAAACATATTTTGGAACAGAAGTACAATTACATGATTATGAACAAAAAGATTTCTGCTTCCAAACTGTTTTATGGTGCATTGCAAAGAAACGCCTTCTGCATTTTTTTTAAATAGTCATGAGGACCAGATGACAAAAACATTGGTCTCATCCCCAATGGCATGCAAACCTTTTAGAGTATACAAACCTCCTTCTACACTCTATCTGCCTGATGTACCCATAGGCACTATTTTTTATCATTTGGTTTGGGCCATTTCTCATTTCCACATTCAAAATAAGGTATCTCAGATAAAAAGTTATAAATAAATGAGCAACAATGCATTTTATTTCCAAAAAACAAATCAGCTTGGCATTTTAGAAAGTGTCTTTCAAACCCTGCCTATAAAGAACTAGAAATTAAATTGCATGTGCCCAAATTTTTCTCTCAAGCTGCACAAAGTAGAGCTAATTAAAACTTCTGATATCTCTGTGGTATCAGGAACGTAACTACCGGCTCTTGCATGAAATTCCCAGACACAACTGCGCTAAATCCCACAGCTCAGGGAAACAGGAAACCTTTGGCCTACAAAATTACAAACACTTTATGAAGAAGAACATTGTTATTATGCAGTGACAGCACTCAATTTAACTTGGTCTCCTGATCTAGAGGGCAGTCCATTCAGCCATCAGTGGCATTTCACAGACATGGAAAGGGAAAATTAAGAAGAGATTCTTGAAAAACCTCTATCTTATTTTGTGGTATGTAATTAGAATGCATGAAATTTCGGAGTTGTCTCAAACATTATTTCAGGAACTTAGTGATTTGGAAGTGTTTTAAATTAAGTGGGAGTTTCTTGTATGTTTCCCTTTTGATTGCTCCCTCCTCTCATTTTCCCCATGTCTCAACTAATACAGTGCTTGTATTGAGACTTACTGTAGCATGAGCCTGATTTTGATGCAAAATCCTCCTTCTCCAGGATATAGAGGAGGACTGTTTTTCAGGGCACTGTAGAGTACTGCTCTGTCCTCCTTTTGATTCCGTGAGATTTTTCAAGTAAAAAAGAAGACAATCCCCCTCTTTGTGAGATTCTGTATTTCTTTATAGTTCCTCTTTTTTCTTACTCTGAAACCTTATTTCTAGGCCTGTGTATCTTGAAAAAAGTAGCAAGAAATATGGATTCAAACCCACAGCTGGCATAAGAAAGTTATTAATCAATTCTTTTTCTTCCTTTTTAGTCACTGTAGTATTCAAATCATTCCTTAGAGCATAAAGCATAACAGTTATATTTAAAGAGTAACTTTTCCCCACACACTAACTACATGTTGCAAAAAGGCTACAAATCAAGCTTATATTAAACAGGGCAATGAAAAAGTAACACTCAAGGGCAGATCCTCACTTAATTTCACCCCACTCACAGACTCAGACCAGGTGTCCCACGGCAGCCTCGGATGTCTGGTTCCATAAAGCCATCTGTTCATGGTGCAACAACTCAGAAACAGCCCGAGCTGGCACCTCAAAGGATCCCTGGGCTTTTATACCTTCACAGTCCAAGTGTGCAGAACTCTTGCACATCTTCCAGAGTCCAGCTGCTGCTGTGTCTCTCAGTGTCCATTCACCTGGCTGTCGTCACTCATGCCCGAGCCCTTTGTTACCTCAGAGGTTGACAGTTCATGGTCTCTTGTCTCGGGCTCCCACCCAGAGCTCAACCTGCAGCATGCACTGGAGCTGGAAAAGGGAGCCATGTGCAACAAATGTATTCCTCAACAGCTTTATACTCTAGGAAATCTGATGAAGCTCCCGGGAAGGTGCAGAGAACAAATCCAAGTAAAAAATGAAAACTATTACTTCTTTTTGCCATGTTTATTGAAAAGTAAAATCGTAACTGCAAGACTTAGAAGCCAAACCACTACTAGTTCTATGACACTCAAAAAATAATAGGTATCATCCACTGTGCCTACCCGAAGAGCCCTCAGCAAGAGAGGCAGCAGGATAAGTACAGCACGGCTTTGTGCCACAAGGGTTGAAAGGGGTTACCTTGTGATAAATTACGGTTGCAATAAAATAAAACAGGAAGGAAGGTGCCTACAGCAGCCCACACCAGCCCATATTCTTCTTCAGTATTTCTTCTTGCCTCCTGCTGTCTCTAGCTGTCTGTGAAAGCTTTACAAAAATGGAAGGCAGATGGGCAAAGTCCACTTGACCATTTGTGTAATTCGGAAGATTTTGCAGCACAAAGAATGTATCCATATTATAACCCCAACTGTTCAAAGCATAAAAGTGATGTATGTTCCCAAAAATCCTACGTTTCATTTTTCTCCTGTTAACAATTTTTTTTCTTTTCCTTTCCAGGATACGGAGTAATGCAACAATCCTTTTCTTGAATTCCTTTATGTGACCATTCACCCTTTTAGACCAAACCTCTATAAATACCGTGTACCTTCATTTGTCCTGTTTTATGTATGCTTTTATCAGTATGCATTTTGTGCAGCTGCAAGTACATATAGGACTATAAATGCCTGCATAATGTCAGCACGTCTGGCCTTTATGAGACGTTTGTCACTCCATCACATTTGATATATGTGGGCTGTCACTACAATAGCAATGTCTTGTATATTGCATAGAACAACTTGTGACTACTGAGCACAAGGCTGGGCTGCACAATGCAGCCCTCAACGTTTGTATCTGCTCCATATTTTAATGCACCTGAAATTATGATGATTTTAAGCACAAGCACAGGGGCTCCCACTTACCACCACTGTGCTCATACCTGTCTGTTGTTACTGAGAAACTTTCTGTGTCCTGAACCAACAGACTGGTCTGTCAGATAAAATAATCAACATATGTTTTGATAGAAATCAAACTAATGTTAACACACTGCACACCCCAAAAAGATTAATCTTTGCAAGGACAGAGTGTTGACAACATTTGTCAGTTTAAACACTTCCTGGCAATAGCTCAGCTTTTTAACAGGCAATGAAAGACTGCTCTATTAAGCTCAGGGTGATGCTAAAATGGTTTCATATAAGACGATAGCAATTTTCCTTACCACCAAGTGAGGCTGCCTGTTGAGAAAGGCCATGGCACACTGCAGGTCTTTGCTATTCATAGGTATTGATTGTAATGAGGAAGACATTTTATTGCTATCCAACATTATAGTGAGTTACACGAACAGCTATGTTTTTATTAAGAGCTAGGAGTCATATAAAAATGACTTAGACTGCTGCTTAATTTAATGGCATTTCCTTTTAATTTTAACTGAAGCGATGCTCCATACAAACAATAAAATAGATTACATAATCTTTTGGGTTTAATTTAAACCCAGACTTTGAAAGGGAGAAGGTTTAATAAATGCTACCTCTTAGAATCTACCAAACTACCACTTCCATGAATAACATATTTTTCCTGATCAGAACTAGATTAAGTTTTGGTGCTTAAGTGAAATTCTGAGTTCCTGGAAGTCACCCAAGTGTGTGTGAACCTGGCTGTGGTGTATATTGCAAGAAAAACCTATTGAAGCATAAAAGAACAAAAAAGAACAACATAAAAGAGTGTCCACTAACAGAGAGGGAAATGTAAATCTAATTAGAGTCAAAGGTGAAGAGAAAAGTGGCTTTTTGAACTCATTCTGTATTCTACAGGCTCCAGACATCACACTGCAGTGTAGTATTTTGTATTTGGGTATCAATGGTGCCAGTCTACATAAACCTCTGATGGAGAGAGGTTTTACACTCTGCAGTTTAAACATTCTGCTAGCCAAAACTTAGTAAATTCAGGACATAAGATGAGTTTTACTCTATTTCATGGAGCTGTTGTATTTTAGTACCTAAATAATCCCTTCTGCTAGAGGTAAGGGATCTCTGATGAAAGCAAACCTCAAAAAAGAGGTTCCTGGTGGAATTCCTTCGTAATCAGCCTGGTGAAAGTCCTTGAATACCAGCCCTCCTAGCTGTTGGCTCTGCTCTGGATTATTTGTCCTTTGCATACACATTTCTCGAGAACTTGTCAGCAGTGCTTTAATCCTTTGTATTCAATATCCTCCTTCTATTACAGTGCAGATTACTGAAAAGACTCCACCAAACCCACAATGAAAGGAAGCCTTTTCTACAGAAAGCTGCAACATCCACAGGTATAGAGAATTATGCTAAAAGATAAGCCATTCTTAGTCACCAAATAATGATGATCATTTTCACGTTTAATACAAAGTTATCTGTTTTAATTAAGTACCTTTGTATGATTTCAAAGGACTGTGTTGGATTGCGCCTGTGCTCATGCAGTTTAACTTCAGAGATTCCACTTGATTTAACAGAATCAGACCAGTGTAAGGCTGTTGTAGTGAGAATGTGAAAGAGGATGTCGTGGTTTGGACAGGTGTTTACCAAGAAAGGCAGGAGCTTCTCTTGGAATGAGAAATGTAAACCCTCCTTCCCTCCGAATTAGTAATATTTTGAAATCAAGGGGCTCTCAGGCAAAGATAGGGAATAGGAATAACAGATCTTTACTAAGTATTTGTATGGGGTAAACAGGCAACAACTGTACTGGTGACACCAAACCAGACCCAGAGAACCCACTGGCAGCCGCTCTCAGGTGTCAGGCACCTTCCCCTNCCTCTCCCCCGGTCACAGCCACACGTCCCCCTCCCAAAGCCGAGAGCAGCAGCAGCCTGAGGGCCAGGGCGGGGCTCCGGAAGGCCGAGCCGGCGAGCGGGACCGGGCTGTGTCCCAGCCCCCACCAGCTCCACCCCCCGCGGGGTCTCTGTCCCTCCCTGAGAAACCCCCAGACAGGGAGGGGCCGCACTCACATGGCCGCTGGGCTCAGCCACATCCACTGTTCTCCTTAAGTACTGGCTATTAGCATTTCTAAGGAGGAAAAAATTTCTCTAAAAAACGTCGACAAGGGACCAGCAATCTACAGAAATTAACAAGCTTCAGAGTCAATCTTAGTTTTTGTATGGCTGGATGTACATGCTGTTTTCTCCATTCATTAGCAAGCAAAGAGATACTTTGCACTCAAGACTTGCACAGTTTTCATTAAGTCATCTTTGTGTATAAAGATGTATAGTCTTGAGACTGGTAAATAAGATTCCACCTATATATTCTTGTATTCTCTCTTCCTTGTTCCTGTCATCACAGAGGAGAACTTACAGGAAAGAGGTGGAGAATGTAGAGAATACAAGTTTCAATACTGAGTCATAGAGTCCTGTGTCCCAAATGTGGCTACAATGACAACATTTATGAAATCTGAGACATCTAAGTTTAAACTTTAACGACCTGAAGTTCCTTCTAGGGCCAGTGAAGATGGATATACACATCTTCCTCAGAGCACCTCAGGCTGTAATTCTCTCCTCTAATGGTAGAGAGCTCATGGCAAAGTCCCCTTCTAGAGGCAGTGACTCAAGCAGGTGCCTTAAGCAAAGTTAAGGATGAGAATGGCCTGTGTTGCCAAGAGTTAAGAGTTCATCTTTCTTTACACATGCAGGTTTGGTACTAAAATTACATTTTAAATAATAATTCATATAGAAAAAGGTCAAACAACATTTTCTCATGATTAAAGAACAAGGCTAGAAAATAAAAGACCTTGTTTTACTCTTCAATTACTATTTACTACTCAATATCCTAATTTGTAAATTACTAAATAGTAAACTACTATTATTATTTACTATTAAACAGTAGTTCTTATTTAGTATTTACTAGAACGTTCATTATGGGTTTTCTATTCATTATGGGTCTTTTTTTTTTTAATCACTGCAAAAAATAACTTAGTTCCAGCCTTTATCAATGACAATCTATTTAGATATAACCATGTAGTCTCTTAGACTGGATTGTGGATTTCAAATGCCAAACCCAAACATTTACTACTTCAGGAGAACAGCAGTCCCCATCCAGCCCCTGCCCCATTGCTGCCTTAAGCAGAGCTGGGATAGAAAGCAGTTTCTGTAAAAGTCACTTTTTTTCCTTAGTGCATAGTCTCCTCTGGTGAAAAGACTTTTCAAATATCCCTAGTGGCACAAAAGAAGTTCCTCTGAGGCAGTGTATACCACAGCCCACAGCACCAGACCCCCTCACTGGTATCTCCACCTTCAGCAACAGCAGCACTAGAGAATTATCTGTACACAGCAGCTTTTCCTCCTGTGGCATTATTTCTATTGTATAAGACATGCTTGCACAATTGCTTTAATTTGAATCCATGGAAATACACCCTGCATAGCAGAAGGCAGATCAACCTCTGGTTTTTAATAAATGATCACACTGACAATTAAAATTCCTGGTGACAGGTGAATTACTGTTAAAATCTATGACTGATTTCTAGGAGAAAAATCAGGAACAGCAGGGAGTAGAACAGCTAGTAGAAAACCTTATTAAAAATCAAGGTAATAAACCTTTTGCAAATATCAATTTTAATTATTTTTTAAATTACCTTTTCGTCTTCCATCTCTTTCATATGGCCCAATCATGTGAAAAGTTAATCATATTTTATAATAAAAAAAACATTTACTGTTCTTTTTTTCATCATCTTTAGTGGAGTTTTTCAACAATATGAGCCATTACACTAAAATGGGAATTTCTTCAGCCATCAGTGCACACAGCTGTTTTATAGTTAAACTGTTTCCATCAGTAGAGGGTTTTTCCTCAAGTACTTCAGGTTCTGGAGCATGATTTTGCTACAGGGTTTTTATTTATAAAAACCAATTTTTAATTTCTAATAATATCTGTACAATGACTGGCAAATATTTTTTGCTCTTAACAGGATTCTTTACCAATAATTTTTGAAATACCTGAAAACAATAAATAAAACATTTCTAAAACATGTATGAAGAAGTAGTGGAAATGAAGTGCCCAGCAGAAAGAAAATGTGAAAAGGAAAATTCTCCTTAGAAGAAGAATGACATTTATTTTCATTTCTTCCTCTCCCACAGGTTGAAAGGATTTGGTCAAGAAAAGGCTTTCAAGGTCCTTTTTTTTGTGAGCTGAGATACAGAGCACTGCATCTTCATTTTCAGAGGTGAAAGATGTAACAAATTTTTCGAAGTGATTTGCTTAATGGAAGAAAAAGTGTCCTAAGGGCCACTAAAAAGTGTCACAGAGCAAGAAAACATAAAAACCTCTGGGTGCTTACCGCTTTCAGTTTCAGTCATCTCTCTTTCTTTCCAGAAGTCCTTTTTACTTACACTGTAATGATCTTTAAACGGTGGTAATGAAGAATGATGTACTCTGTGATGACTGGAATTGGTCATCTCTAACTTGTGAGTCACCATGGACAGAGTGTATATTAAACAGTACATCACAGTCAGAGGTTTAATTCCAGCTCCTCTTATTTATTTGCCTAGAGTATGTCCTGCTCTTCTTCAGGTTTGGGGAGACTGACCTGCTTAGAGGCAGATAAAGGAGTCACTCCAGACAACAGCTGTATGATTGCTCTGACATTTGCAGGGGCTCAGTGAAAGCACTGAGCAGCCTGGTCTTTATACCATTTTTTTCCCACAGCAAATATTTTTTTCTAGATGGGACATAAATTCAATTGAGCGTGTCTTTAATACATATTGAATACATATGTGCATGCAGCCAGACAGATGCAGACCAGTTTCTTCTCAAGAAAGACCACTTAATTTAACAAACAGGCACTTAGCATTCCCAACTAATGCATTTTAAATTCTTACTCTTGGTTCAGGTGTTTGACTTTCAGAGTCACACATCTCCTTATCATCAGCTGAGGATGGTGGGTTGTAGCCCCTTTCCTGACACAAGATGAAGGCTGCAGCAGACATCCAGCACTGGAGCTCTTAGCACTGCTGCCTGCGCTCTGTGTGTGTGTGTGTGTGTGTATATGTATATATATGCTGCTCACAGTACTCATGAGCAGTAAGGGCCCATAATATAAGAGGGCACTCAGTGCAATGCTACAGCCAGCACGATTCACCTGGATCACAGCACCCTCCCCCTCTATCTCAAGCAGCTCCCAGGAACTGGACATGACTGATTGGTCTGACACACAGAATGAAATGTCTTCACAGACCTCAAAAACTAATGAACCTGGGCTCACAATCCTGTGCAACACAGTCACAAAGTTCTGCAAAAAACAACTTGAGATTGCATGAGGTAGAAAACCTGCCATTTACAGGATGAGTTTATCAGAACTGATGTTTTTTCCTAGTAAAAGCTGTTGTACATATGAGCTCAATTTGATGCTGCATTGTTTAGTGGCAGACAGAGATAATACAAAACATAATGCAATTTACCGCTTCATTTCTTCATAAAGTCTACCCTGAAACATTTATTGCTCCATGTTACAGTAGATAAGGAGTTTGGCAGAATGAGTAAAGTAGGGAATGTGGAAAACTATAAATAGTGCTCTTTGCTTTCCTAAATAATATTTCACGCTATACCAGATCTGACCTGAATTAACTGTCTAAAATTTCTAAATTCAAGTCAGTCACTCTGGACTAGACTTGTATTTATTGTTTTATCTATTGATGAAATGGACAGCTCAGTCTGCTCTGCCCATGGACTTTGACAACTGAGAAGAACTTTAAAAAACATAATTTTAAGTTTCTGATGTATTTTTTTTTTAATTACAAAGTTACAAGTTTTGAATTTTGCTCACATAAAATTGACAATTGCACAATTAAAAGGAAAAGATTTTTAAACAAAACAACACTAATGCTTTATGGGCTTAGTCTGCTTTACACCTTTTTCACTTTCAAAAGCCAGATTCCATTACTTCAGCCCCAAAATACAGAGCACCATATATATTCTTGTTTACACACAAACTAAAGACTTCCTTTCTGACACTGGAGAAAGATAATTTTTCTGTTTCCTGGGCAGAATGGCTGATAGACCCTTCTTTTTGCTTCTCTAGTAATCTCCAGAAATCCCCTTGATGACTTAACAGGCATAAATTTTGGGGCTGACTGTTTTTATATTCCCCCCC
>VZRX01001703.1:100315-134810 GCA_013398075.1 Notiomystis cincta
TTTTTTTTTCCCCCCCCCCCCCCTTTTCAACCTCAGTTCTGGAAAACACATTTCTCTTTCAATACCTCTGTTAGAAATGGTGGCTATTTTAGCTGTTGCAGTTAATATGCATTTTGGGACACCAGATGGTGCCTCTGTAGAGTACTGCACTGTGACATGTGGTAGATGCAAGTCAGAGTAAGGTTAGTAACCTTTGTTCTGTATTCTGTTGCACAGAGTAGATCTACCTTTAGCTAGTCTTTAAAATGGCTAGAATTCAGAGCAAAGCATAAATTTCCCAATTGTCTAGAAATTGCAAAAGACAGAATATGAATGATGACCTTAGAACAAAAAGTGTCACCTCACAGGAAGACCTCAAACTTCACTGAAGATTTTCCAAAACAGAAATTGAAAACACGTATTCACCAAGACCTAAATTTGCACAATCCAAAAGATGGTATTTTCAGTAAGATGTGAGAATGAGACAACAAAAAGAAAGAGGCAGATAGAAAACCAATCTGCAACCCTAAAGATAACCACTTGCAGCTACTACCTCCACTGTTCCTTTTGATTTCAGATGATCTGAATCTACTGTCCATTGACAGGTGCTCAGTATGAAAGAAGTTGATCCTGAACCAAAAGGACAATTTTCACAGTTCAAATATCCATACTGACCCTTTGTGGCTTAGTTTCATGCCAAAGTTATTCAAAGCAAAGCAATATTCAAAAGCCTGTGGTTGATAACTTCTGCAAAATGTAGGCAATTTAACTGGAAATGCTTCACTCCTGCTGGTTAAACTCACCATCTCTTTATGCACAGGCACTCGCTGACATGAACAGATCTACATTAATTGATCCACCAACTTCAATTAAGTTCCAAAGCAAACCACAAAGGACGTTACACACGGATTTCAGTTTGTGCAGTAAGGATGCAGAACCATCCCTAGATCTAAATCACGTGCTAATACCTCTGTAGCTCTAGAGCTAACTTACAACCAAGTCATCTTTAGTCTGATGCTCCCAAGCTCAAAATTCATGTAGGAACATTTCAATATAATGGTCAATTAACACTGAAATCCTTTAAGTACTTCATCCATATTAATCCCAACTGAGTACTTCATGATTAATTTTATTAAAACGAATTCCAAAGGAATTGCCAATGATTAAGTTGTTATTGTAGAGCAACACTATTATTTTTATGTATTTGTGTGGGGTTGCCTGGACTCTATACTGCACCTTTGAAAGATTTTTTTAGAGACAGTGGCCAGCCTGACTTAAATGAGGTGTGATACTTTGATGTCTAAAATTAGGTGACGTAAATCCAGGCTCCAGAGTCTAACCTGAATGTCACTAATCTGACAAAATTCTTCTTGACTGTAGCAGTGAACTTTTTGTTTCCCTTCCTGAGAAGGGAAACTTCTCTGCATTCCCTTCTCTGCATATCCTGCTCAAAGATTTTTAAAAATGCTCAACAGTTTGCATGTACACACATTCTGGAATAGGGAAGTAAGAGGTAAGTGCCTTGACTCACCTTTTTTTCCACTCCCCTAGTTTCAAATATGGAGCAGTTAGAAATCTCTGTCTCCTCTCAAAGAATATGGTGGCATTTAACTAACAAATATGAACCAGAAAAAATACCTCTTTTCTAAATGAATCATTTATTTTGAACAGAGATTGCAGATTTCTTAGGCTGACTATTTTCTTAGTTTACTCATGTTATAGTAAGGTTACCTAAGCCTCAACAAAATTTAAGAGCACCAAAAAATTGTATCACTTTATTTGATGCACCTTTTTCAGTCTACGTGAGCTTAATATGCAATTTTTACCTTCCACTTTGTATTTTATATGAGACGTCTCTTGGAAATACACTTTGTTCAAGCTGACTATAAGAAGAAAATAAGACAAAAAATGCAATGATATTATATGTGTAGAAGAGCAAAAATGTAAACAATAGAGTCTACAATAACACACATTTAGAAATATAATTTCAATAGAATTAATACTGATTCAATTAGTAAAAGACTGTTATGATGCCAAAGATTATTACAGTCCTTTATAAATAGTGAAAATACATGCCCAAAAATTTGAGTTTGTATCCACCAGAGAGAGTTTCTAGGGTGTCTATTAAGATTTGATAAAAATTCTGGGCCCTTAATGTTCCTAAGGAATGTATTTTAGAAAACTCTTGACTGAAAACATTATGAAGGCTGAACCTTTTTTTTTGTTTTTGTTAGTTAGTTTTCAAAAATATTATGATGCTGTAGTCTGAACTCAAGGACTATAAACCAGGCAGGAGGAGCAAGGGAAAGATTATACTTATCTAGAAATCAAGATGTTATGAAGGTAGAATAAAAATGTACTGGATTCTAAGTTTTGGAAAAAGGCAAAACATGTTTTCCTAAAATTCAAAAGCTTAAGCTCTACCTTTCTAATAGCAACAACTTGTAATAAGATCAAAGTTAAGGACATTGGAAGATCTATATGTAATTTTCTCCTATTTACTTTCATAATAAATTATGTACTTCATACAGTTACTTCATACATACATAAAATTATTCATTTACATTAAACTTTTCTTAAAAAAAATAAATGGAGAGTTATTATTATGAACATGGAGATAACATTAATGCCCATAAGAGACAAACCCAGATCATCCAAAGTTCAATTCTAAACATGTTTGTATTTGTATTTCTATCAGAATTTTTTTTCACTTAAAATAAGAACTGCCTTTGTGATCACAGAATTGTGGTGTTTAGTGGTTTGGTGGTTTTTTAAATTTACAAATTTTTGAATCCTCATCCAGGTTGCTGATTCAGCTTATCCTTCTCTCCCACCAATTTGGGCAGAAATTTCATTAGATTAGTCTTTATTTCCCTGTCCATAACATTAATAAAAATGTGCAATAGTACAAGATTGAGGGCATATTCCTACAGGACACATGTCAGCTTGGCAGGGAACAATACACTCTGCACAGTTTCCTTACTAATTATATGATCACATAATAGAATCTAATTTCTTCTCCTTTTTTTATGCTTTCTTATGAAAATGTCATGTGAAATAATGTCAGAAGATTTACTTGTCAAGACAGATGACATCTCTTGGTTCATCACCTTCTCAAGAACTGTTATTCTGTCACAAAAGGACATGGAACTGGTATTACACAATTTCTCTTTGATAAATTAGTTTTGGCTTTAATTCATCTCCCCACTATTCTGCAGGTGCTTACAGTTCATTTGATTTATTTGTTCCAGTTGTTTGGGGTTTTTTTACGACATTTAAATTTTGCTGATGGGTCTGTAATTCCACAGCTCTTCCTTCCTCTCCTTTATAAAAGGCAGGCACTGAGTCAGCTCTTCTTGAATTTTCTGAAACTTTCTCCATTCTTCACAACAGAGAACTGCTAATGGATTTTGAGAAGGCTTCATCTGGTTACTTAAATATTCTACAATAAACTTCATTAAACCTGGATTATGTTCAAATATGTAATTGTTCTATGTATTCTTCAGGAAGCTCTTTATCATTCCAACCTCACATCTTAGCCCTTTCATAGGTTTAGTAGTTGCATTAATGCACAGTAGCTCCAGTTAAGGAAAAGTGAGAAAGATATTAAACATTTTTTCAGGTTTAATACCATTTTTCAATTTATTTCCTTCCCTGTTTGATAGCATATCAACCTTTCTATTTACCTTGCTCTGATTATTAAGGTGTTTATAAAATTACTTAGTTTCCTTTTATGTTCTTTATGTCATGCATAATTCTGTGTCTTGGCCTTTCCAGTTTTGTCACCCTTCCTATTAATGCTATTTCATCTACACGAATTTGGTAATTTGACCTAGTTTCCACTTTCTGAGGACTTCTTTTTTCTTTTCCTGGGCCTTAGGCCACTGCAGTTAAGGGTTACTTATGTGAGTTACTTCCTAGGCTTCACAAGTATTGAGAAGGTTTGTGCTTCTCCCCTAAATATAATTTCTAGGAGGAACTGCCAGCGCTTGTAAATGTTTTTCTCTTAGATTTATTTGCAATGAGATCTGACTCATCAGCCCTACTAGTTTGTTCTCTTATAATTTATTGGTTTTATTATGATCTGCACTTTCTGTTTCTTGATGTAATAAATCATGTTATGTCCTCCCTAAGCAGGTTAAAGAAAGTAAGAGCAAACCCCCTTCATATTTTCAACTACATTTTTTTCTAGAGGCTTCCTGCTAGCTGCCTTCAAAGAACCACAGAGAGATGGAGGCTGGGAGGGACCTCTGGAGGGGATTAGTCCCAAGCTTCTGCTCAAAACAGCACTTAATGGAAAAACTGGATGAGATTGCTCAGTGCTTCAAGTCAGCAGACTTGAAATTCTCCAGGGAAGAGACGGAAGTTGATTTCACCACCTCGCTGTTCATTTTTTTTCCTTACTCTAAACCACTTCTGCTCTAAATTACAGTTATTCCTTATACTCGGCTGAGATTGTTTGCATTGCAGTTTGCAACAGCTGCTTTTTGCCCTGCCATTACACACTGCTGAAAGTCTATTTTCTCTGCAATGTCCTACAGGTAGTGGCAAACTGCAGTTGCATCCCAGAATCACAGATCACAGAGTGGTTTGTGTTGGAAGACCTTACAGATCACAGTGCCAGCCCCCTGCCACAGCCAGGGGCACCTGAGCAGACTGGTCTAGTGAAACCCTCTGAAGGGTGGCTGTGCCTCCAGCCTGCCAGCTGCCTTCCCTCCACTTGGGTAATAACAGGTAAACTAACTTAGATTCTTGTGCACAAACACTGCACGTTGTACATTTCTGAGACAAGCTTAAAAGGGAAACTGGGGGACTGCAAAGCAGCTACTCACAACATTGTACTTTAAAACACTTAGAAAATTTCCTCCAGGCAATTGCAATACCTGCCAGGGGGTAATATGTTTAGGATCCATAATTAAAATATTCCTGTTATGGCAAAGAGAAACTTAACTTTCTACCTAAACCAAGAGTAAAGTTAAGTAAGTAAGTAATAAGCTTTACTATTGAAATATCTTTGTTAAAACAAAACCTCTAAGGCATAATTCCACATGAAGAATGTAAAACTGAGGCACCCATATCTAAAATGCATACCTTTGCAATAAAAAGATGCTTTATTTTCTTTGCAATAAAACGATGGGGTTTTTTCTTTGTAAAACTGAATATTTACTGCTGCACTAAAACCAAAGTAAGGGTCTCTAAGGCCATGACATAACTGGAGTTTTTTAGGAAGCACCATATAAAGTAAATTTTTTCTTCACTCACATACACCTTTAACTGTTTGGCAAAGATTTTGCCAACCACTGGAAAATAATGGAGGTCAAAACAAATGACAGGGTTAAGACTGGACCCAGCAACTTGAAGACAGCCTGTGATGTTTAGCTCTGTGTCTGGATATGGTGCATCCCAGAGAACTCTGTACCCTACCAGCACCACCAACTGCCAGACCTTGCAATCTACTGTGTCCACAGACAAAATGATTTTTTGAAATCTCTGAAAACAGCAACATTAATCCACTCCAACAGTCGTAAGTCACACTTTTCCACTACAGCTCACAGAATACAAATCAGGACTGTATCCCACCAAGGCAGCCAGAAAATGTCCTTTGAACTACATTTGGTATATCTCTCTCTTTTTTTCTATGAATGCTTCCCCAGCACATTGTAGAAAGGTTCTAAGAATTTGCTAAATGACAACAGTTTGTATGTTTTGGTTTGTGTCTGCTGTACAAGTGCTTTAAAATGTCTGTAAACATTAATTTCTCAGAAGAAACAATAAAGACACTGCAAATAAAATTCAGTTATACCTTAAAATACACCAAGAAGCACAGTATGAATTTACCTTCAGATGTGCCTCTGCTACTTTTTTTTCTTAGTTTACATGGAGTTTTAACTCTTGAAAACAAAAGTGATCTGGGAAAGTAAAAATTTCTCTATATGGATGGTAACTCCTGATATTTGACAAAGGTTTCTCAGGTTCAATAACTGGAGCTCATTCAAGTATTTAAAAGAATCCAACTTCTAAGTCTCAGCAGTATCTACCCAATCTATAGCTAGCTCATTTAATCCCAAACATACTTTAACAACACTGCTCAGTCAGAAGGAAGCAATTTCACCAGAAGTGAACCAATGATTTCCGTTGAAAAAAAATGAAGAAGAAAATGAAAGTGTAGTGGGAAAAATACTTTTTTTCTTTTTTGATCTTTGTTTTTTCAAGCTTTATTCAGCTGCATAAGGCCAATGCAATAATAAAGGCTAATTTCCTGTGGCAATCATCTTCAAAGGGAATTAGAATTAATGCATATATTCTGGAGCCATACTGATAAAAAAGGTTCAAACAATCCCTATTATTTCAAATAACATTGAAAAATGAATGGTTTTCAACTTATTTCTAGCTATTCATTTTGGATTAACAAAAAATAAGCTACTTCAAGTATTACTATCCTTGTGCAATGTATTTATATCAATATGATTACTATCTTCAGTGAAAGGTTTAATATCAACATATATGTAATTACTGGAAATGTTTCAATTTATATTAAGAAATTAAACTGTAAGATCAGCAACAACTGCCTCAACTAAATCAAAAGGTTCTTCCCACAAGCCACACATAAATTTTCTCATTTATTGAAGTTACATCTCTTTCACAGCAAAAACTGAGCCACTCAGCTTCATTTCTAAAATTATCCTTATCAACTTTGCTGACTGCCTTTACAACACAGGGCTTATACACAGTTTGAAAGGATCTCTTCTGAAAGCACTTAATCCTTTGCAAAGGTGAAGAATAATTAAAGTCAGGAAATTAGAAATTTATATCATATTAATTATTTCAATCCTTTACTTCTTTGTGACAACTCTGTACATAAAACGTTGCAGTCTAACAATAATTCATTTAAGTTATTAACATGTTTTATACACAATGATTTCCCTATACAGGAGAGGAGATAAAATACAAAGTGTATTTCTAATATTTAATATCTAATATAAAAACAACTTTTATTTTTAAATAATGTGACTCAAAGAAATTAATGGAATAATGTCTTTGGAAAATATTTACAAATCAATCTTAACAAAAAGTTTAAGAAAAGAAATCTAGAGCAAAGGTTTCTTTATTCACTTTTGAGGAAAATAAGAAAACATCTCTCAAATTACACATATTTTGACACTGTAAGAAAACAAAGTCCATTGATATAGCAAGTATTATTTGTTTTTAAATAGGGTCATCCCAACACATGTGAAGTCTCCAGACACAAGATGAGCCTCACAGATATTACACAGACCTACTACGAGCAGCCTACCCTGCTTGGCCACAAGATCTAACATTTGGAAGCCAGGCAGAAAACACAGGACATCTCACACAGATCTAAGGTCTACATGGTACAAGTGAGTGTAGCCTCAGATGGTGCAGAACACATTAAAAAACGACCCATGAAATGCTGCTGGTGTTTCTTTACTGAGCTGTGGACAATGGGCAAGCACAACTACCCAAATCTGCCCTGGAGACTTTGCTCACAGCACTCACATGACTCTGGAGAAGGTTCTACAAAATTGTGCAGACATCCAGAATGCCACATGAACCTGGAGAGCCAAAGAAGTCTACTGCCATAGCCCCAAGTGTGATACTAAAGAAAAGGAATGTTAGGGGCAGCAGGGTGTCAAGGATAATACCAAATGATCAAATGACAACAGCCTGGGCACTCAGCAGAATGATAGGAAGGGTCTGGGGATTTAAAATGGCTCCCTAAATGTCTAATTCATCACTACCTGTACATGCCACTGCTGCAGAATAAAAGCAGGGTCACTTTGGCTTTGTTAACTAACATGTATTTCATATTTCACTAGAAATATCTACTTTCTTCTACTTACCACTAGTAAACCTTTTCCAGAGAACTGTTAATGTTTTCAGGCAAGTTAGCCTAGACAAATTGAAGAGCCCAAATGAAAACAAGAAGACACTAAAAGACCAAAACATGCAATTTTAATGAAGAAAAGCCAAATGGAGCCCACAAGGTGCAGCTAAGAGGAAGTGGCAGCAGGAAGGAGCAAGGGGAGAGGTGTTTGAAAAGAGTAGGCAAAAGCTGGAGTAGAAAACACAATGACAAATTGTTGCTTGTGACTGTGGCAGATAACAAGAGATTATCTTAATTTTCAGCAAAGAAGATTTATGTTTGATCTCAGGAAGAGCTTTCTCACTTTAAGAACAAAATATACACCAGCATCTGTCACATATGGATATACTTGATCCTGTTTTCAGTGGAGGTGATGAATTAGATGATTTCTTCAAGACAGTTTGAGCTTTAGATTTCTGTGATTTAATGATCTCAGCTGCCTAAGAAACTTAAGAGTTGCAATATGAATATCTGCTTACAAACAATAGCTTCTAGGGCAAAATAGCTGAAAACCCAAATTATATAACACCAATAAGAGGTACTAGTAACACAATATTCTTGAATTACGAATGCAAAGCTTACTGTTCTTTATCCCATTCTAATCCTGTGAGCCATTGCACCTTATGCCTTTCTGGATGCATCAAAGCAAGATTTCTGTTGACAGATAATTTCAGTACTGTCATCACTAATGTTCAACTCATGATTTAAAAAGTAACATCACTATGAAGTTTATTATGGAAGTTTTATAAACTATTATTCCTGTGCAGATGGGGATAAACTCTTATCCTCTTCATTTGAGCTGCACATAATTCAGATGTGCTTTCTTTCATTTGTTTATTACTGCAGTAAGTTTTTGTCAAAGGTAGAATTTACACAGAAATATCTTAAATATTAGAACAGTATCGAATAAAACACATACATTTTCCTATTCCTCTGAGAAAAAGATGATGGGGGATTGAGAGTACTACAGTTTCATGAATTTACTGGGACAGCAGCTGAGGTTAGTGTCTTGAGAACTCCTAATGGAGGAGAGTTTTTCAGGAGCTAGTTGTATAAATTAGGGGTGGTTTTGACTGGCATATTTTTTGAAAAAAGGGAGTGGAGTAGGTTCAGAAAAAAAGCACAAAAAGCTTTTGAAGGCTGAAACTTACACACTGTAGGCTAAATCAATATTAAGGTAAGTGAATCAGGTTTTGTATGTGCCACTGAACTAGAGACCTGCATTATACCAGAGGCTGGATGCAGACATGCCAGCAGGTTCTGCTCTCTGTCCTTAAAATACATTTTCTACTCCATTTGCAGATTGATGCCAACTAAGTAGATTCTTTTTTTCTTTTGCTTCAGGGTTGAGTATCTTTTAACTCTTCTCACATGTGATCTCAGAAGAGAAGTAATAATAATAATAATGAAAAAAGGCCATGCTAAAATCTCTATCTTCCTCTCTGGGAACAAATGCTGTTTCTGTGTTGCCTGGCCTTTCTTTTCCTCCTGCCAGTGTTTCTGTGCTTCTCAGATGTTGCTGCTGGCCACCACACCAGCATCTGCTGAGCACAGGTGCCAGCACTGCCACTGCCCTTGCTCTGCTGAGGAGCCAACAGTCATTGGTATAGATGACACTCTTCTGCCAGTGGATCAGCACATTTCCTCTGCAACAACCTAAATTTAATTCTGAAATTCATACCCATATGGAAAGGAGAGTATGTAATAGCCATTTTACTGCCCACTGCCAGCAGCTAATTGCACAAATATACATGCAAAGCATATATATGCACCAGTAAAATCTGTTACAGGATGTATGGTTTATTGCTATTTCCAGAAACATTTGGAGAATTAGAGTAATAAAATAAATGATATCTTTTCATCTTATCAGGCAAAATTAAGGTCTGCTTTCTACCATATTTGTCATCTTCTTTCAGGAGGAAAGCCTATTCATTTCAGTAAAATGGCCTGAGAATTAAGGCAGCGTTCATCCAAAGCAGCGGAAGCGTTCAGCTGTTAATGAAACCAACAAGCTTTTATCAATGAGATCAGATGCCCCTTTCAATCTTTAACCCAATTTATTGTCAGGCCATATATGAACGAGGTCCATGCTAGAACCTTCACACACAAATCAAGTGAAGAAGTGCACAGTTTCATGCAAAGCACATCTGATTCTATAAAAAATATTTAGCCCTTGATTGATGTTGGGAGAGGTGGTGAGAATGATCCCTAAGCAGGTATATTTTTCATTCACTAGCCCAGACTGCATGAAGAAAATTTGTATCCTGTTCATTAATGACATAATCAAGAAATAAAATTACAAGTAAACATATATTTAATATCTTTTTTTTTTTCCATCAGAGAGCACCAGTTATTTCAGTTCACAAACAGTTTTCTGCTGAATATTTTTGTTTGTATTAAGGATTTGGGGAATGTTCTGTTTAGCAGGCATAAGTGTTCCACAATGATTTCTAGGTAAACAATACTGATAAAACATAGTATTTTTCATAATCTAATTGTTCAATTTGCAACTCAATTCAATAAATCCATCTTTCTTATTCATAGATTAGTCACCACAAAAAAAAAATCTCTTGCTTATTATTCTGTAATTCCTTTCCAGAAATATTGACGAAATTTATTGTCATGCAACGAATAAAAGCACACAAAAATAAATAACTTGTAAGAAAGAGGATCTGAATAACCTCTGAAAGCTACTTTCATACAATATTGTTTTGCACTTCACAAATTCTATGCATATATTCCCCAAAACAATGTATGGAGCATATTACAGCCACCAGAATGTCACACTAATCACAAGAAACCACACTATTAGATACCATTGTTTACCCTTTAGACTTTGCCTTGTATCATAATCCTGCATTTTATGCTAAACGTAAGCTTAAAAATCAGTTTTCTCTTGTACAGCTTTCTGTTTGTGACTACTGTGTTATTTCCTATTTAAACATTCATTTATTGTACAGGAATACATATATATATATATATATATATATATATAGTAAGGGATTTCAGATTTGTTAGTTTTTTGTCTGGTCTTTTACTTCAACTGAAAACTTCTCTGGGATACACTATAAATGTTTCCTGTGTTAACTGGATCCTAGATATAGGTCTGTCAAAGACCTGCAGTGTCATAATTTATGTAATAAATTTTTGTATATGATTCATGTATCTTATAATCCATCACAAAAATTGCCAGTTTGTTAATGAAAATAATAGTGGCTCAGATGATGATACATTCACCAGCAGTAAGAGCAACATGCAAATAGACAGATGGACAGAGAGAGAAACAGATGCCTGGGCACACCTCAAACTGGCAAATCTCTTGGGGAACTGCAGGCAGACATGAGCTGAAGGTACCACTATCAAGGAAGGTGCAATGACCAGTGCAAGCCAGGTGCCACATGAGTCACACAAGGTGTAGTGCCAGAATAGAATGGTTTTACCACCAGAGCAACTGCAACAATCTGCATGGGGAGACCAGCAAAGGAGAACTAAAGCTGGGGTACAAAACTGACCCAATGAAGGCTTCAGATTGATGGTGGCACAGCTCACGTTGTGTGAGCTTCTTGTGGAAAATCACCATTCTGGCACTCTGTGACTCTGTGAAAAGATCCTCGATGCTGCCCCAGAGAGCAATCTCAGTCTTTGCAACACGTGGTAGTTAAAAATCAGGAGTGCTTTTGATAAGGATCAGTATTAAAGGTCTACAGAGATCAGGTGGAGTGATCTGTGATTCTGCTAAAAATGTTGGACCAAATGGTCTTTTGAGGTCCCTTCCAACCTGTGCTGTTGTATTATTCTGTAATTTTAAAAAGACAAAATCAAACACGAACCAGTAATGTCAGGTTTGATTTAGATAACTAAGTTCCTTCCCAACCCAGAAGCTTGTCATGTGTCAGCCAGAAAACCAAGGAATGTCCAAATGAAGTCAACTTCATTTGGAGAAGTAAGTAAGACTCCACATTCATCTATTCCTTTTTCAAAAAACTGACACATCTCAGTCTGATGAGAAAACCAATGCCTCCACCAGCACTACAACCATTTTGCTTGGCTTGGAAACAGCTCCTGAAAGATGAAAAGCACAGCATGATTTGGACAGCAAAGAAAGCCATGCTGAAGGAGTAATGCTGCTACATTCTCTTCTTCATTGCACAGAAAGGCCTCTTGCCATTGAATAAACCTTAATTAAAACATGCAGCTAGTTCTGATGAGTCAAGAGGCAGCAGCCAAGCCAAATCCAAGAAGCTGAAGTGCAAGTCTGGTAACTTCCATGGGTTTCAGCTCATGCCTTGTTTATCCTGGATGGCCAGAAAGACCTGGGAGAAGCTATGTGGTTTTTTTCCCTGCAGAAGGGGTTCTGATGTTCTCGACAGATTAGAAATATTCTATGAAGAACTCTTAATCATTAATACATGAGGCTTTACCACAGTTTCATACTTAGCCAGAAGACATTTTGAAAATTGCTGTTCTTGGAATTTGTCAACTTGGAACACAAACTTAAAACTTTTTGAAGTTTCAAAGTAGTTATATATGTCTACTAAACTAAACTTACTTTAAAAACATGCTTTCTCTGGTATCTACATGAATGGCTTTGCCAATAAGCATAAGAGCTTTTCTAAAACAGGTTTTGGTTCATAGTCTCTGTCTGAAGAGTATGAGTACTACCTTCTGTAATATACGATAGCATCACAGAATTTAATTTGTTGCATTGGATTCAAACATTCTAATTTGAACTGTTCCATATAAAAACCACTTCTTTCTCTCAAAAAAGTATGGAAAAAGAAAAGTGATTCAAAATAAGAATTAAAATTTTCAAATTCAAAGCTAAACATGTATTTTCTCCACATAGAATTGACACATGGCCATAAGTTTTCAGAAGATGCAAGTAATATAAACTTTGCTAATTTGTTTACATTCATACTGCATTTAACTTGATGTATACATTCTCAAAAATCAGGAGCTTGTCATCTTTTACATATTCTGGAAAACAGTGTGGATCTCTGTTTAGTTCTCTATTCATACTCTGTCACTTACTACCTAGTGCTTCTGTGTCACTAAAACACTTCTATTTCATTTAATAACAATTTCCTTTTGCATTCCAATCATATTTAAAGTATTTTACGAAGTAGGCTTAGGTTGGAATTAAAATATTACAACTTTACGTTATTCTGTCATTAAATGCAGAATCTGCTCAACTCAATCAATCCTCCTATAAACAAGCTGAAAACTGATTTTCAGAAGCACTCATCTTTAAATAGAAGTTTTAGTAAGAAGAAAAATATCTACTTAAATTGCACAAAAATATAGGTTATGTATGTCTATTTGCCTCTATTTATGCAAAATATAATTTAGCATTAATGAAGTGTCATGAAGTTCTGAAGGGGAATTTATCTGTCCCAATATTTATGCCATACACATCTATCTTTAAGGAATTCATCGTAGGCACTTTTTCCAGTCACAGAAGAGAAGAAGGCATCCCATCCTAATGCTGACCAGATCAACAGAGATCAACTGGAGCAATCTGGAATTCTGCTAAAAATGAGAGGTGTTTATTTCTTTCCATTACATCTCATTTACAGTTCACCTCTGATGCAGCCATCAGAGGTAAAGTGGGAAGAGTTCTTTTTGGGTTCCTGCTACTTTGCCACCATTACTGCTTAGCCAACAGAAGCTGAACTGCTGGCAAAGGTAGTGCTCACCTGAAGAGCACTGTATAAACTAATACACTGGGAATATTTTGTGAAGATAGAATACAAAATTTAACCCACTTATCCAACCATAAGAAGAAAAATCAAGGCTTTAACTTACTGTTAGTTCCTAGTACACTTGCATCCCTGCTAAAAATTATTATATTTTCCAAGGATTTTAGACCTTTTCTTGAAAGCTTTACAATGTAGAACATAAAACATGTAACAAAGGTGTTCACTGTACAACAGCTAATGGACCTAGCATTTTCGGGGGGTGGGGAAGGAAAATAGGTAAACCAAGAAGTGCATTACCAATTCAGAAAAATCAAATTCAACAAAATAGTTCTTTGCTGACAAGGAGGAATAGGAATTACTCCCAAGGGACACAATTTAGACAGACCAGCAACCAGATGCTAAGCAATAGTTTCAATGATCTTTTCTTTCGAAAGGGTCTGTAAACAGGGAAAAGCACAATCTGCATTCTTACTGTCCTGAAAACCTCCTTGCATCATAAGACCTCACAGTGTAGTGCCCTTGGAAAGTCCAAGGATTCTCTGAAGTGCTATTTCCTAAAAAGCAAAAAGCCTAAGCCATAACAATAATTAACTTCTAAGTATTGTCTTTGGAGAGCTTCCCATGAAACATATACAGTACACTGGAGGAAATGTAGTGAATAAATGGAATGAAATAGTAGTTAACAAGTACACCTTTTCCTCATCTGTGCTTATAAAACATAATTAAACCCATCTTATCTTACAAAACATCATCGATAATGCTTCCAATTTTACTGCTGGCAGAAGTTGTCGTACTCTAGGCTTTTAGTATACGACAATGACCACATCACTAGATTTTATTACCCTACTTAAAACCTCTGTAACAAAAGCTGAAGACAATCCTTACAAGAAGATTCAGCATTATCATTAAGAGCAGGATTATGTTTGAGAAGCAAGGAGGGATTATAAACAGATAACCTTGTGAAGCTACTGATGGGAAAATCCTGCTTATGTGAAAAGAAAATGACCAAAGTTCTCTGCATGATCTCTTGAGAGAATGCCAGCTATCACTTCAGCCCATAGGCTGTATCCTGGTATGAATAACTGTATTACTGATGCTGAAATACCCTAGCATAAGATGTAACTGAAAATATGTATTTTAAGGCACAACCAGCAAATATACTGTACTCACATGGCTGGTTTGGGGCTTTTTCCCCTCTAGATTAAAACTGAAGGGTTTTATCCGTTTCCCCACGTGTATATAAACAAACTATTGTTCTTAGCAAGCCAACTTAATGCAATAAAGATGATTAAACATGTAAACTACTGTAGCACTCAGTATTGCATACATATTCAAGACTCTGAAATTTAAAGTTTTAATCAGCTTATTAAAAAATCCACATTTGTCTTTTTCTCAAAAGATATTTTGTATGTAAATACAAAATCCTTCCACAGACAAACTGCATAAATATAGGAACATACTTTGAAGAAACACACCTAAATTATACACATAAATAGACAAAATATATTTGTTGGGGAAAAACAAATTCCTGTATCACTATATTTTATTTTGTTTTGCCTCAGCATGGGTGTTCTTCTAGGTACTTACGACAATATCATACATCAGACACCATCCCAAGAGCTTCTGGATGAGAATAGGCGTTTACTGGTTAAAAAACTAATACAGAAAACAGTTGCAGATCATCCAAAGCTTTTGGAGACATAAAGCAATGAAGAAATGGGTCAACTATACAGAAAACTGGGATTCCTTGGTATATGGTTTATTTAGAGCAATGTGAATGTCAGGGGTTTAAATTCAAGGTTGCAACTCAAAATAGAAATTGCAGGTTATAGTCATACAACATAAGAATTTCAGTGGAATTCAGTGAAATTGAGAACTTAAAATTAAGCTTAAATGACCAACTAAACACATACTTCAAGCATAATGCTGCATCTAGGGCAGGAAATACTACTTTTGGAGGTATTAAGACAGCCCAAAAGTTTAAAGCACTTTCAAAAGAGATCATTAATAGTAATTTTCCAGTGTCATATTAACAGAGCAACATCATACTCTCTATCAATGTGAACCTGATTTAGGAGTCCCCACAAAGCTGTGAGACAGGGCTGAAAATCCAACATGGTTATTGTCATGATGAAGAAGTAGATTTGGAAAAATATTCTGTATCTAAGACACATAAAATCTGGCCGTTGCTTTCTGGTAATTCTGGCAGAGAAAAACTACAAATACTGAGAAACAGACAATAAACTTTGTTTGCCTGCAATTTTTTTTAAGATTTCAGCATCAGTTTTAGCATCTCTTATGAGAATCATTTGTTGCTCTGTGATTAGAGGAAATAACCCCAAATTTCCCTTTTTCTTCTAATTGCTAGTGAACAATTGCTTCATGGGCTATGGTTATGGCCAGCACAACCCAGGACAGAATGAAGAGGAGAGCAAGTCTGCACATGTGGGATGTACCTGTCATGATGATTTCCCTCTCCCTTCCATTCTTGCACATAGTATGTCACCACTCATCTCACTCAGTAATTTCCTTGTCTCTTTTCTTTAGTTCATCACACCCTACGTACTACACCACTTCCTCACCTCAAAAGAGGAAGGTCAAAAGCTAAGTAGAGATAAAAGAGTAGGCAGAAAAAGGGTTAATTCTGGCCATCAGAACAATTTTCAAGCAACTACAGGGAATGAGGGAAGAGAGGATATTTCCTTCATCAGCATAAAAAGGAATATACTATTTCTGACTGTACTGAGTGTAAGTCCCAAGGCTTGTGTAGATGTAAGAGGCTGCAGGGGATGGACTTTGTGGCAAGAAAACAGGGTGGGCATCTGACTGCTGGCTAAAGTTAACCCACCAGCTCATGCATAGTCAGGGTCACCTCATAATGTCACAATCTGAACTAAAATATCCCAAAGCCTCTAGAAAAATCAAAGAAAGAATATTTAACAATGTTAACCTCAATTCTGGCCTCTTTAATAATGGGGTCAGAACATTTCCACTACAGATGCTGAAGAATGGTGTAGAAAAATCACAGGAGAAGAAATCATTTATGTGAAATCAAGAGGAGTACAATAGGCATAAGCTAAAAGAAAGCCACTCTCTTAAGTATGGTTTCCACTCTATCTCTGAATCTAGTACTCATCAAACAACCCTTGAAAACTTCATCACTTCTCCTTTGTAAAAGGATATTTTCCTTAACTGTCTTTCTTTAGATGTTATTGCAGAGATCTGACTCATTCATATTACTCCTTTGTTTTCTATCCCAATTTAAATGTGCCACCCTACTTTTATCAGTGATATGGAATCTTAGTACTGAAAGTAAGATATACTTGGTTCTTCATTGATATATATTTAGGTGTCAGAATATGAACAAGTTCCCATCATTATAAACAGTTGTGGACAGAATTGAATACTTCAATAAAGGCATCTACAATAATCTGAGAAGCTGTGTGGCACCCTTAACACATGCATGGGGATAACAAAACACAGGCTCTACAAAGACCTGTAAACTTCATTAGTATTTATTAGACTCCTATCATTGGAATAAACTGGGCTACCTCAACTACCATTCACGATAAAAATTCTGCCCCAGACGTTCTTGAAGACACAGGGGATTGTATGGGTCCACTACTCCAATCTCCATCTGGGCCTTGTCACATTACTAGCCCTACATTCCTGCCCCAGATATGGCAGGACAGCTCAAATACCATTCAGCACCTAAACTGAGGTAGCTGAGTCCAATTCTACCCTTGCTCACAAAGTTCACTTGCAGACATTCATATTTAGGTGACAATAACTTTAAGTCTCAGGCTTCCACATTCATTCACATCACTGACAAGCTCCTTCAACCAATCTGCCACTCTTCAGTACATTTAAACTCAATGCTATGAATGGAAGTTGGATAATGAACAAGGCATATGCTGAACTCAAAAACTTGACATACAACACAAGTAATTCCACTGCTGCTTAGGTGTACTATTGTACAAATATTGCTTTTTCCAGTAACTACCTGTCTATTCAGGAGGGCAGCCTTAGATTATTTTGGGGCATACCTGCAAGTGCTTTTCATGAGCTGAAGTCAACATTACTTTAATTCATCATTTTCTGGTGTTATAAAATACACTACTATATTGTATGAGAGTTTAAAGTAATTGAACACAAGAGTTGAAAGTGCCCTTGGCAACTTGAACTCTGGAGCAGACTTTTGGACTGCTAATGTACACTTGCTAAGAATCGCAATCAACACCACCACTGTAGAAGTCCAATTTTGCCAAAAGGCAGAGGCATGCAGGACAAACTCTCTTGCTGCTTCAATGCTTTCTTTTTCCCACTGCTGCCTGCACACAGTCCTAAATAGCATCTCAGTTCACAACCATGCAGCTCACCAGCTCAAAGCCCAGAACTTGTTCACACAAGGAAAAACAGGACATCAAAAACTATTAATTACTATAACACCCTAAGACACTCGTGGGTTAGTTTTACAAATCAGCCAGCTATCTGGAATCACCTACACTTTTATATAAATGCTGCTCATTCTCTTTGGCATTATCTGGTGGTTTAGTTTTTGGTCAACAGGTTTTTGGTAAACAGTTAGAGATGGCTTTGCAGAGAGCAAAATGGTACACAAATGCAAAACTATCTATCAAGCAAGCAGGAAAAGGAAGTTTCAGGGAAAAGGCTGTGGCAAGTGGAAGTGCAGACAGAAGAGATAAAGTACAGTAAGAACTGGGAGAAAGATAAGACATGGCAGGAAAGGAGACCAATGGAAATGAAACAAAACTGTCAGAGAATTCTGTGATGGCAGAAATGACAAAGTTTGTCAGAAAGTGTGTATTTCACCAGAACAGATGCAGCTATCTTACTATAGCATCTGGGTAACTGAAAGCACTGGCAGGGGCTAAAAAAGAAGCTGAAAAGTGGCTGAGAACCCAGCAATCCAAGTTCACCCGAGATTCCTGAAGACACATGACAACAGCACATAAAAAAGTTATGCAGAAGTACTGGGTGTATGAATAACAAATCAGTGCCAGAAATCTTGACAGAAACTTTGCAAATGCAAAGCAATTTGTTGATCATATCACTGTCTATGGATTACATTTATAACTCTACTTGTAATAGAAACATTCTGAGAGACAGAAACTACAGAACCAAAGGGATGAAAGATGGAAAGATGAATCCTTCCTACAGGAAGATGTAGGTCCTTTTTACTATTGGCCTATGTATTTATTATTTCTCTCCTTGATACACTTCAAGGTGCACCACACTGCTATGAATTTCTTGATTTTAGCTGGCATAGGCACTTTGTAATGGAAGCAATAACCCCAACACACATCTGGAGAATTAGTCATACAGTCATAGAATCATTTAGGTTGGAAAAGACCTTTAAGATCACTGAATCCAACTGTTAACCCAGTAATGCCAAGTCTATCACTAAACTATCCCTAAGTGCCATATCTACATGTCTTTTAATACCTCCAGGGAGGTATTTAGAAGTCACATGTTACAACTGTCAAAGTTATATTTTTCAGGGGTCAGTATATTTCAGTTAAATGTTACTTTTTAATTAACTAAAAATGATAGCAAGCTAACATCCTGAGGTTTACTGCTTTTTAAAACCTTAACAGGTTATTAGAAATATAAAGATCTATTATTTAGTTGTGCTGTTACTGTTCATAGATTTAATTTAGATCCTGAAATATAGAATTCAGGCTGACAATATTATTTTTCCATTCTCTTAGTGTATCTCCACAAGAAAAACTGAACTTTTAGAATATTTCTACAGGTGAGATATCTTTTTTTTTTCTGAAAATGAAGGAAATGGAAGGAAAATATTGACCTGCTGTTAAATAAGAGAGGTGAATTAATCCCCAATGCTGAAAAGGCAGAGGTTCTAAATACTTTCTTCACTTCTGTCTTCACCAGCTCTGTTGGGTCTTGGGAAGGAAAATACAGGATGACACAAAAACAGACCCACTGTTGTAAAGGAGGAGATGGTTTGTGAACTGCTGTGGAAGCCTGACCCCTAAAAACTGATGAGCCCTGACAGTACTGCCCAACAGCTTCACAGTTAGAACACTGGAGTAATTTCCCCAGGGTAGTGGGGGATTCCCCAACATTGGACACTTCCAAGATTCAGATGAACAGGGTGCTGGGCCATCTGGTCTAGACTGTGCTTTTGCCAAGAAAGGCTTGACCAGATGACCTGTGAAGTTCCTTCCAATCTACATTCCATTATTCTACAATTCTATGAAAATGTAAAAAATTTTTTAAAACTCAAACCTAGGGGAAAAAATTATTCCACCTAAATAAAACTTATTTTAATACATTTCTTAATTAATGAAATTATTTCTTTAAACAAAGAAAAAGTACTAAAACCCTAATGCTTTTATTTCTTTTAATTTTTCTAAATAAAGTAAAAGGCATGAAGACCACCACTCCAAAAAAAAAAATATACTTCAGTGCAAACATTCTGAAAGACAAAGAGAGTTCAGGATGTCAGGAGTCAAGCTCCAGTCTGCAAAGCACTTCAACATCTGCCTAATTTTAAACCCTTGCTTTGGCTCCACCTGCTCCAAATAAAGACATGCTTGTATGCATTGTTGCCAAGAACTGATCCAAAGCACACAGTTAAAAATTAATATGTTAATCATAGATTATAAAGCCACAAAGATCTCAGTGATCCTCTAATCTGACCTGCTGCATAATAAAGGACAGAGGATTATCCTGAATTTATTCTAGTTCTTCATTCATGTGCTTCCAAATGCTTTTTTCAGGGCTTAGAAATCCTTTTCTTCCTCAAGTGGAAATTGTTTAGAAGATCCTTAAGATAAGTTTTGTTCCCTTCTAAGTACACAGCAGCCACTTGTAAAGACTAAGCATTAAAAATGAAAATAGTATCAGTATAACTCAGAATAAAGTAACCATGGCTCTTTGTGTCTCACTTTGATATCTGAAGTGCCTTTCCATATAAGATTATATATACATATATATATATATATAAAGATTTAGATACTCATCAACATCTACAGATTACTCATATTTCAATTTTCATATAGAAGCAGAGGGTTATTGATGACTTGAAATTATTCTGGTAATACTGGCTTCAAAGTAATGTCATTCAAAGGATATATAGGGCTTTTCTGGCTACAAAAGGTACTCTGTCAAGAGAGCCAAATTATGTTGATATACAATACAAAGGTATTAAGGTATTGTCAGTCCTGATGAGCTCACTGCACTCATTTAGCATACAGCCATCATAAATGAAATAGGAAGCCTTCTCCAAAGAATTGCTAATCTTCATCCTGGTTGTGGGGAAGACAGCCCAGCATAGTTGGGATAAAGAGCTCCAGCCCTCTCACCGTACCAGCAGCAATTTTTGCTTTGATAATAAACAAAGACTGAATTATACCAAACATACTTATAAATTAAGCATGTGCATAATTTATTCTTGGTGGAAAGCAGTAGGGGGGTAGAAATAGATTATAAGAAATTGCTTTAGCTTTACTTAAAAACTGTATGCATACTGAGATAAATACTCTACCAGTCATAATGTCTAGAAATTTGTAACCCAACCCTAGGAGTTACTCAGGTGACCAAAGGCAATTACTTTAGCTGCCTCCTCTGGAGTTTTGCTCTAAGGTTTTATATCAATCCAAGCCACTCTAATGCAGCTGATGCAGGTAGGACACAGGGAACCTGCTGAACCAGCATCTGTAAACCATCAGGGCATCTCAAATGGGACCACTGCAGCCAACTGAATCATATTCAGTGTGTTAACTTTACTGTGGCCCAGTTAGTGCTCCTGGCAATGCTGACTGGTTTGCCTAAAAGTGTGCTTTCCATATGAGAAGCCTGGACCTCTGGTTCACATTCAGATTTTTGTTCTGCAGCTGAATAAAGTCTTTACTGAATTTTCAATCTTGTGCTAGAAGGATCAGCAGAAAACTGAACTGCTCCTGGCAAGGGAAAATGCCATAAGCACCAGTGCATGCAGAATCCAGCCCTTAGGGAATGCCATTGGTGCAAGGGTGCTACAGAGGCTTGGTACACACACCAAAGTACTGGGATTTATAGCTGAGAGAACTCCTTGAAGCAATTTGAGAGCTCTCTGTTTGTACTCACTGCACCTTTCCCAGCTACAGGTTCTTTTGTGGCTGTCAGATCCTGCAGGGAAGTACAGGCAAGCTGCTGACTTGACAGCAGAGCTGGGTGTCATCACACACTGCGAGCCCTCTAGTGGGCTTCACTCCCTTCTTTGAGCCAAAGCCATACCAACTTCAGGGACCAGCCATCAAGACATCATCCTGGCCCTGCATTTTGGCACACCATATTGCTAAGCATGATGGCTTGAAATCCTGTGCACAAGTCAAATGTCCATTTCAACAAACCTGTTTCACTGCAGTTGGGGAAAAAGGAAAACCTGCAACAACTCTGAGCAATTCAAGAAAATCAGTGTTTATTTTATTTTTACATAACCAAACAAAGGGGATTTGAGAGGTTAAATTCCTTCTGTATAGTTCATAGGGACTGAAATTACGAAAGGGAAGTTTTTAATTTCCCTCCAGTTAATGGAAGTAACAGTTGTGTTCTCAGCCTTACATCAAACCACCAGAGATGCTGGCAGATCAGTGTTTGCTGCCTAAGAGCATTAACTGCAATCAACAGCTACTGCTACTATACCACACAATGAAAGTAACTGAACTGAACTTGCAGTTATAAGCTTTTTAAATTGGGCTTGCTAGGAGGCATTTTTTGTGCCCTTCTTTTTTATTTCTTTGAAGCCGTAACACACAAATCATGAAGCAGAGAAAGCTAATGGGAAATATCAGCAGTATACTTATTTACCTTGCTATCACTTTAGGCAATACAATCCTCCCCTCCCCCATTTCCTCTTAATCGTGTTATAAAATCTGTTTTGTGTTGTTCAGGTCAAAATTAGTCTGAGGTAAAAATAAGTAGAATGGTCAGCAAGAGATGGGTCAGTGTGATGGGTCAATACTTTCAGAATAATTGGTTCTTAAAGAATGTAATCTAAATTCCTGGAAAATCAGTAGGATTTCCAAGAAAAGTCTGTGTTTGATATAATTGAATAGAAAGTATCACAAAAATATAAATATAGGGCATCAGTCTTGAAACTAGATTTGCTTCATTTTACTTGTTCACCTTTCAGAGATAACATCATTTAAAGCAAAACACCTACATAATATCAGGTTTGAAATCTTTTTAAAAAATATTTTTTCAGGGTTGCAATTTACACTTTGAAAAATAATACTTGCACACATTTACCAAAGAAGATTGGAAATAATTCAATTTTTTTTTCTTAAATTGCACACAGCAGAGTATTCTGTTTAATTACATGTTTAAAGTACCCAGTCAGTTTGAGTAAATGCAGTAAATCAAATGTAAACCAAAATACAGCAATATACTAATACAATTTCTATAAATAACAGTATTTATGATAAAAATTCCCAGCAAAAGCTATACCAGCAAATCACTAGAGTACATTTTAGCACATATGCTATGCCTATGTAAAAACATTCACAGCCATGGAGAGTGTCCATCTTATCTTTGTCTTGGTGGCCACACAGAACTAAGCCAAGGTGGTGAACACTTTCTGTGTGTAAAGCACCTCTCTTTTGTATCCTTTTGTTATTAGCATTGCTGCTGACACTGTGTGTTTCTCATCCCAGTGCTGTTTGTTCTCAGTAAATGGTTATCTCAACCCATAGTCTCCACCTTCGTCCCTCTCACACCAGAGAGGGGTGAGGAGAAGGGGAATGGCTTATTTTAAGTTTAATTACCACTTGTTTTTTTAATCCACCACAGACCTAATAATAGAATCATATAATTATAGAATTATTAAGGCTGGAAAATCCTTCAGAGATCTTCCAAGTCCAAACTTTGACAGTCTAGTTTGCTAGACTTTGTTTCAAAAAGCTTCTATGCCATGAACTGAAGACAAAGGCATCTCAGCAACCTTCTCCAGATACCCATATGCAAGTACAAGAAGGACAGAAGAGTCCTGCACATAGACCTCTGTGTGTAAACCTCTGTGACCTCCTTCATCAATCTCTTCTTCAGTTACACCAAAGTCATTGTTTTTTGACTATAGGACCAAAAATAGCTGCTATATTTGAACCTCACTATCATCTGAAACCATGGATGGCCAGTAAACTACCATATGGAGACAGAAGTGAACACTCCTTGGACTCTTATCTCCACCAAATTTAACATGCATTTTACATCCCAAATCATGAGAATTATATTTGAAACAAAAACTACTTCCAAGTATTTTTTTTTCATGAAGACAGTTAAACTATTTGTATTCTACTCCTGATGCAAACCTCAGTACAATGACAGTCCTGTATCAGTTTATCTCTGCCCAGAGTAGTGAATGACATACCTCCTTTTTTTAAAAGCATATCTGCTTAATTTACATCACTCAGTTACTTTGCTCTGGAAGAGCTCGTAGTGAGATCCACAGGTCTGCCTGCAGGTGATGTAACACTTCTCTTTGTTCTTTGCTAATAACACAAAAACCTTGTCTGCATGCTCCTTTACTTCTTTAAGAAGACTTTTAGAGAGCAGTGACACAGTGTCATTCCACAAAAGGAATGCTGAATGACCCCTATTATTTTGTATTTCTCCATGTGTCCCTCAGTTCCATATCTCACTCACCTGTAATTTGCCTGCTCATCCACTTGTAGCAAAGCACAAACAAGCACTCTGCAGTTTCATCAATGTCTGTGGCCAGAGCCTTTCCTTATGGGGTTGTTTCTATATTTTCTGTATAAATAAAGTATTCATCTTTGTTAGGCTTTTAAACTGTTTCCAACAGGTCTTTTGAGAATACTCTCAGTCACCTGGACAGACAGTCTGTATTACCCAAACCATGCAATACTTCAGGTTTTTTAAGCCAACAAGTTTGTGGCTCTATCTGCATGGCAATATTTTTCTCTAACAAAAACCCCCAAACTAAACAGAACTTAAATATTCTTCTTCCTAAAAAGACACACAACATATCTTTATGGAGGCTCCAGCTTCATCCTAGGGCTCAAATGGATTTAAAAAAAAAAAAAAAAGCAAGGCAAATGCATGAAGCTATTTTACTGTGGATAATCATGAATGATGACTGAGCAGCTGATTAATCCAAGTACAAGTACTCTCATATTTCCATGAAACAGCAATACAGAATAATAAATGTTATGGACATGATCGAAAATGAAAATTATAAAAATAAAAAAAAAGAGAACTAGTACATAGAACATACCAGTTCTCTTTTCTAAGCATAAAAGGAATTAGGAAAAAGAAATTTTAAAAAACATACCCTGGTACAGGCACAGCTTCTTACTTGCACATAGCAAAGGTCAGTTACAACAAAAAAATTCTAAACCTGTGTAAAACTTAAAAAAATAATTTCTCATACAGAAATTTCAGAACAGATGTTTATCACCTCCTATGAATACCAACTACCCACCATCCCCAAAACAATACTCCCCACCACTATGAATGACAAGCTGATGATCCAGGAATGGAACAGAGCATTTGTACACAGTGTACACTGCTCTGCTTACAATCAGGACAGGAATCACCACAGTACCTTTAATCCAGGTGACCCTGTAGCAACACTACTGAAGAAACTGTAACCATGACATCAGCACTGCCAGGGAAGCCCAGAAGGCAGAGATCTCACTGGCCTCACAAAGCTCACAAATGCCAACACATTTAACATATAATAAAAAGAGTAAGGTTTGCATGACTCTTTTCACTGTTTATTTGTGGGAAGTCTTGTGCAAGGCCAGGAGTTGGACTTTGATGATCCTTGTGGGTCCTTTCCAACTCAGGATATTCTATGAGTGAACAGCACAAGACATCACATAAAAATGTCTGCCAGCAGATGCTGGCACCTGCAAAGTGATGGAAAGTCAGAAAAAAACACTTTAGTCAGGTGTCAAACTTGAAAGCTAAAATTCACACTACCTAATCCAAAGGGGTTTAAGCAAACACCTGAATAATGAAAAGTTTACCAAAAATTACCATATTTTATGGCCATCAGAACATCTCCAGCTCTTCAGCCTTCTTCTATCCTAGTTCC
The DNA here is from genome assembly GCA_013398075.1 of Notiomystis cincta. Lineage (NCBI taxonomy): Eukaryota > Metazoa > Chordata > Aves > Passeriformes > Notiomystidae > Notiomystis > Notiomystis cincta. Next base: position 125,967 of record VZRX01001703.1, read on the forward strand.
TACTCATGTTGTTCACCTAACAGGTGCCTCTTGACAGAATTCACTAGGACCCTGTAAGAAGCATTACGCACATAGCGTTATGCCCAGTGAGAAAGGGTGAGTGCCCCTGGTTAAGGTTGGGTATTTTACTTCACAGGTGAGATGAGTATGATCACAGAGACCTCCTGATTTTCCACAGCTTGCCTGACAAGCAATAGTCACAATGTTTTGGTGTCTTGATCCCCTGCCATCATCTGGGCATAAAAGGTTCAAGAAATACAGCTACACATTTTTTAACGATGTGCTTGTCTTCAAGTATTTGCAAACTTGTGGAAAATTAGAATAGTATAGATAAGAGACCATTTTAATGTGGGAATGACAGCATTTTCCAAATTAAAGGGAAACACCAGCACATCATTATTTCTTGTTACAGCAAGACAGGTAGGACTTTTTTTTGGTTTCTATATAAGAAATAAGTTGATATTTCTAAGTGTTGATTTCTAAAATTACCTTAGCTTCTCTAAGGCTAACTGTTATTTAAAATGTACTCGTTTGTATGTGTAAAACTTTTAGATAACCTACACATAATATTGCACAAAAGAATTATATTCTCTATTCAAATCCTAAAGTACTTACAGTTTTTATCTGCAATATTATATTTCTACAAGAAATTCTTCCTATATCTAATGAACACTTCAATAGTGAGATAAAAATTCTTGCTTCTAATATACTAAATTCTAAACCAGCTATACTTTATAATGTCATTATCAAGTACAAAGAAGACTGTTTTATGTATAGAACCTGCAAGGTCATTTCACATCATAACTGGTTATCAATTTAGTATCAGCATTTAGCTATCAAGTGCTGATTTTAATTGGGAAGTTAGTTATTCATTTATTAGTTAATCAGGTGTTTAAACAAGCTGCCAGGCTCATAAAGACAAGAATGAGCTCTCCAAGAGTCAAAAAAAAAAAAAAATTTCAGTAACTTATTCAATATTGGCCAATGTTAAACATTTATTTTACACAGTCTAACAATTACTTAAGTTTAAAAGAGTATATTTTTGGTTGGAAACAATATATAAAGCCTTAGGGAAAACTCATAAATGTTTCTGCAACATGAGGCATCACTAAGGCTGAAAATTTTGAAAACTGTGAAAACCATCAAGAGAGTTCTAGATGCAGATTCTCTGTATTAAATTCAGTTATTCAGAATGATAGCAGTATTCTATCTTCCCATGTATCCCTTTGCAGGCTGTCATGTTAGGTTAAATCTACCACTTCATCCCAAGACTAATTTTGGAGGGAAACCTCTATATACAGAAAAATTTATTTTATTAGAGGAGCAGTGTGCTATTTCAAAATCTGACAGTAATCATGTTTTCAGTAGACTGACACTTAATTCCAGTATTGCTGGTGCCTCACGGCCTTGTGAAGAGGGAATAGAGATGCAAGAATAAAGGCAATGATGCTCTGGCTCTTGCATAACCTTTTCCTTGGCAGAATACTTTGCACAGGTATATTTATTGCCGTGCACAAGAGAGCTCTCTTTGTGACCAAGAGAAGCAAGAAAAAGTCTTTGTGTTCAGTGATCACAGACCATCACTGATCCAGTTCAGACATCTAAAAGATGTCTAGCCTCAGCCAGTCATGAAGGATTTCTCTGCATTTTGTGGAGAGTATCTTTAGCTCATGATTCATGCAGAACTAAAACTGCAATCTGGGGTGGGATGAATCACACATACTAGATGTCCGTCTTTTTCTCTCCAACTACTGTTTTAGAGAGGGTGCTCACCTTTTAGGTGACTCATTATGAAATCCAGTCCAGAAGATTAGGAGATGGCAACATGATCATGAAGCACAAAAAAAGAAAAAAGAAAGAGGCCAAATGAAAGCTAGGAGTACCTGGACCAGAAGCCAAATTGAAGACTCTGTACTCTTTCATCATGCATCCTGTTTGGAGCACTTTTAGCTGATAGCCACGTGGGTGAATGGCTGTCTTCATTTCAGCCAAGGACAGGGTGAGGGGCATGAGGGAGTGGAGCCTGGAGCCATGTGGGCACAGCCAAGATACTGTGTTATTGGACATCAACTTGTGTCAGGGGCAGGAGAAAAGGGACTCTCCCACTTCCAAGAAGAAGCTGCGAGGCTTGCAATCAATCACACAGGGCCTGTCCATCATGCTTTATCATTGTCCCAGGCTTGATGAGCATTTCTTGCATGTAAATCACCCTCTCCTTGTATACTTTTATTATAATACTGTTGCTATTACTGTTTGTTTTCTTATCTCATTGCTGCTTCCAGTAAATTGCTCGTATCTCAACCCATAATCTCTGCCTTTGGTCTCCCACAGGAGGGTGGGGGGACGAGCAGCTTGTGTCTTGGAGTGTCATTCCTAAACCATGACAATGAGGTAAGCAGGAAGGATAAAAGAATGTAAGTGGGAAAAATGTGCTCATTTTTAAAAAAAAAGGACAGAATATTTACAAAAGGGACTGCAAAATCTTTCTATTGTGGTAGATACTGGAAATGCTTATTCAGGAGGTAAGATCTAGTAATAGTGTTTTAGCAAATGTTTAAAATTCTCTTTGCCCTCATATGCATTCCCTATATTCCTGTGAATAGCACCAAACTATTAACAAAAATGCTTTGAAGGACTGTATTTCCATTTAAAAGCAGGGTCCCATGAGAAAAATAGTGTCTTCTCACTAAAGAATTACCAGTTTATTATACTTTTTCATGTGAAGTATCACTTTGGTGGGGATATGTAAAACTTAATTGTATTGTTTAGTACTAGTTTTCAATGAGGCTGTTAAAACTTTCTGCTGGGTTTCCGAACTCCCCTTGGAAAACAGGAGTTTGAAGACAGAGTGGTAGAGATTAATGGTAGCTAAAAAATACTTCTTTCTAAAGGATTCAGAGAATTACTAACAACTAAATTAAAATTCTGCAAGGAAACATCTGAGAAAAGCATTTCCATGTTTATTAAAAAACACCTACCCTGTACTATGCTGAATACATTAAAAAATTATATCCCAGATCAGTGCTGGGGAACATGTGACTATCAAATACAAACTGTGCAATATTAGAGCCACCTGTCTCTCTTATTCTCTCTCTCTCTCCAGCAATTCTTAGAAATCAAGAAAGATTTTACTAATACAAATTTCTATATGCATATCTGTATGTTAAAAGCAAGTTCAAAGGAGCTGGAAAGTGGACTAATCATTAACAGAAGCCTTGTAATAATCTTGTTATGACTGGTACATATTGTTATTAAGAGTGATTTGGCATGCAGTAATTTTACAAATGTCTTTAACATGTAAGATACCAAAGGGTTTTTTTATTGGTCTACTACTCTAACAATTTTATAAGTATATAAACAGAAAATGAAATAACAGCAGTCTGCATAAAGGAAGAATTTTTTTGTTTCACTTCTCTCTGCTGAATCCTGGTAAACCTATGATAAATATGCCACAGAAAGCAACTAACTACCATGGTAAACCTTTGTAAAATTCAAAAACTCTAAACCTATAATAATCCCAATCTGAACAGCTAATCACAGTGTGAAGCTATTCTAATGTGTATCCAATTATAATCAGCACTATGATAATGGCACTGTCATTAATCTTCTGTGCTATTTCTCATTATTTCTAGACACACTGCTAAAAGCAAATTCTTGGAGCTATTTAATGGAGATGTGAAGCTTCAGCCAATGTATTGCTTGAAATTTTCTATGGCAGTCCTTATTTTCAGGAATTTCAAATTTTGGCAATAAATTTTCAACAAAAAAAAAATCTTTAGCCTTTTATCTGGTTGAGGTTTGTTGTTTAAGTATGCAACAATTATTTAGATATTCCATTCTAGACTGAAATCAGATCGGGAAAGGCAGAAAAGATGTGCTATGCAATAGCTTTATCAATTTCTTCTCCAGTCTCATCAGATAACTTGTCACTTCACACTCTGGAGCAGCAGCAAACTGAAATGTGTCAACAAAGCTGCTTTTTGTGGTCCCTAGGAAAAAAAGTACTGCCTCTGAACAAAACACAAACTCTTCTTGAAGATTTCTCTCCTGACACACACTGTGAAAATGAATTTGACAACTAGATGCTCTAAGTAGTCCCTCAGTGCCTGAACGTGCCCTCGTTCAAAGCCACTGTGGTTAATCAGGACATTAGTAGGACTTGTAACAATATAACAAGGAGCAAAGGTGTTAAATTAAAGGAGAGATGACTCCGGCTAGATAGAAGAAAAAAAAATTGACAATGACTTGTGAAGACTCAAACGGGTTGCCCAGAGAAGTGGTGCATGCCCTGCACCTCAGAACATTCCAGCCACCTACATCGACACCCAACACATCCACCTTCCTCCATAATCATCCTGGGCCTCTTCTCAGACCTGGAGAGAGCTTGGCTCAAAATAGTCTCAATTTTCCTTCTCCTCTTCCAGGCGTGGAGAGCCAAGGATGAAGATACAAATGAAATTAAAATATTAGCAAGTTTTCAAAGAGAAAAACTGGCAATGGAGAAAGAACGTCACCATGAAAACCACAAGGCTTTTTCTGGTCTTGCAGCTTTCTGTCACAATGCTACTGGCTCCTTCCTTTTCTTTTCACCCTGCACCCAGGCTCTCCTGAGGAGAGAGGATGACTGCTGCCTGGCCCCTGTGGCAGGTCAGGCTGGTAACCTGGACACAGAAAGCACTGGAAGAGACTGAAATAAACAGAATGGTCCTGTAATAATGGTTTGAATGCTGCCTAAGGACAGAAATTTTCCAGTGTCCTGCGGTCCCACAAAAATCAGTGAGGCATGTATAAAACAAACAGCAGTGACAGTCTGGCTCTACACTGCAAGACAGTCCTTCAGAAGACCTCTTTGAAGATTTAAATACAGTCAACTTGGCATTGATTCCATGGGATTTTTTTTAAATGCAAAAAGCAGGTTTCAGGATTGGAACATAATACAATTGTTTTGAAACCCAGTGCCGAAACAGTTAACATTTTCTGCATTAGTCTATCATCTAAAGAAAATAGGTGAGGGAAACAGTTGTTGACCTTCATTTATCAACATGAATTTAAATGGTTTTTAATTTGTTCTCCACACTACAACTGGTATTTGAGAGGAAAACAACATGTGTCAAGAATATCTACCTGGAACACATTTTTTAAAAAAAGAGTACAAATTGAGTTACTTAGAGAAAGAAAAATGTCAGGTCAAACTGATAGCAAAAAGTTTGGATAAGGAAGATTGAGATCTCCTTAGAAGACAGGGGAAAACGGTGACAGGAAGAAAATAAAGAATAAAATACCATGGTTAAAAACATGCGAAATAATTTTACAGACAAATAGGGGCAGATGAGACATTGACAGTGCTATTACTTGGAGAAATTTCAAACCTGTGGGTTTGGTGGTTGGTTTGCTTTGGTTTTGGGTCTTTTAAAATTATTCTTATAAACTATTAAGACTGGAAAGATACTGATCTTTCACAATCTTTTTACATTTAAGATAAAATACTGTCAACTAAATAAAACTAATTTCTGGTCCTGTTCTTCATGGGATTTGGAACATTTGAATGAACCCATCAGTATGTTGGGACAAGCAGACCAGACTTCCTGGGTGGCTGTTACATTGCATGAATAAATGCAGGGTTTAGCCTACACAATACAGCTGAACTGCAATTCTTTTAGCTATGATTAATTTCACAGACTGTTTTACATCCCATAAATTCAAGAAGCAAGATACCAAACCAAGGGAAGGGTTGTTTCAAGACAAGATCTTAGGACAGTAACACACATCTGCAGAATATTGCAGTTCTACTGCAATATACTAAAGTTTATGTACTTCAGTTCAGTACAATAACTGGCATACCAGCCCATTAGAAACTGCACACCAAGGGAATGGAATCCCATAAGAGATGAGCAATATTCCTCAAAAATTACATACATATTGATTTGGTACATGAACACACTTGTCTCTTAATGGATATAAATAACTAAGGGCCTATAATCTTAGAGTAAAGTTTAAAAAAAATTTAAAAATGGCACGCAGATAAGTAAATGAATAAAAGCATGCATGTCAAACTGCTGCACAGAGCTGGTTTTCATGGCTTTGTTTCCCCGGTGCTGGAAGCTTCCTGCCCTCAGTTGTCATCCTAGGAGCATTTCCTACCTCTTTAATCACATCTTAATTAGACTGCAATCTAAACAGCATTGCTTTCTGGTCAGCATCTCCCAGGTCTCCAAGCAGTGGACCCCTGACCATATGACCGAGTGTACCCAGTGGGCACCAACACACTCCATAAACATGTGCTTCAGTGCACACACCTTCCTTGGGTGATGATGGCAAATCATTTCTGGCTGCAAGCCAATGTGGCATTGCAGCCTCATGTTACTGCACCTCAGGTCCTTGATCAACCACAGATTTACTAGAATGGTTAAAAAAGTCAAAAAATTACTACTTCTGCAGCCTTTAGAAATTATGTAATTCTTTCAGATGTTTTGCTTATCTGTATTTTTCCTACTGCACAGTGTCTATACTGTAAGGCATGGGAGAAGCTCTCATATCACACAGCTCATTAGAGGCTTAAATGAACCAGTTTTAGATGTATGATTTGGACCTCGTTACTGTCCTCCATCAATGAAATAAAAATGGCGGCTGTCATAACATCATCTCTGGGATGCATTACTGTGGGAATCAGCAATCAGAGCCTGCTCCTCAGATGGCAAAACTGCTACTGAATATATTTGCTAGTACTAAGCCTGATTAAATAATAATAGAGAAAAAGGCTTTTTAGAATTCAGTAAGCCAATCAAACTATCTCTGAGCAAACTGGAGAGAAAGATATCCTACCTGCATCTTGTCATAACCTTGGTCCATCTGCAAAATGCTGTAGAAAAAACAAAACCCCTCACCTGACACAGTTCCTATGCCACTGCCTAAACACATCTTAATGTGCTTGTATGTGACATGCTGCCAACAAAATTCACCACGTGTCTGAAGTCCTGCTCTGAAGGTGAAACATGTGCTTTGAGATCAGCAACAGATTTTTAAAATACTCCTTATCTTCAGAATGAGATTATCTCTCCTTTTCACTTTTCCCCACATTTATGCCAGTCATACACTTGGCACGGGATGAGCCACACTGTGTAGATGCCCCTTTCTCTCCACTGCCTACAGAAGGAGCTGAGGTGACTGTAACTCACTTCAGGCTGGATGTCAACCCTTAAACAACCATCTGCACCCAGCCCATCTAATACCAATCAGGTGGATTATCCATGGCTGCATTCAGCCATTTTCAGAACTTTACACTTCCAAATGTCTTACTATATAAACAGTCATTATCTGAATTTCTAAAAATACAGGGATGGTTTCAGTTTCCTGAGCCTTTAGTTTGCACATATTTGTGAGTAGTAAGCTGGTCTGTGTACAGCTTGCCTGTTACATGGTCTGGACATAAAATGTTATTTTTGTGAGATTTGACTGACCAATGCTTACCCCTATGACTCAATAATTCATTACCAGACCAGAAAAAAGATGTTTTTCCCAGAAAAAAATACAGAACAAATTAGCACTTAGACAAGTTTCCAGCAAGTCTAACAAGCCAAAATCCTTCAAACTTTGCACTTTTCAAGTTAAGCTATTCTAATTTATTTGGCAAATTTACTTGGCAAATAGACTTTGACTGCTTTTTAATTGTTTCATTTTTACCATTAAAACAGTGGCAATTTTTTTCCTGAAAATATGCCACGAGATGTCTGAAGTCATGTTATTAAACAATTCAACACTGTTTTGTATGTAATATTATTCCGAGGTGAAGTTCCTGTTTCTGAATCATGCATCTCTATGGGATGCTGGGTTGTGATAGTTCTTTTATGATTAGGCAAATATTCCTCCTTTCATTTTGACATATGTATCAGTTAAATTCTACAGGCAAGGCTACTTCTTGCTGCAGTATAAAACTGTAAGGTTGTACCTTCGATTTCTTTCATCATGTACTTCCAATTAGTTTAGTAATGTTCCCTGCACACCTGTAGAGAAATGGAGCTTTGAACAGAGGCAGAGTGTAGGCAGAAGAAGTTATCTGTATCTTCAACAGCAGGTAAGGAAGAAAAGGTGTTTTACCTTTCTGTAGTTCTCTTCTCCCTTCCTTCATCTACTTTTCCTCCTCATAGATGCATGTCACAGGATGTCTGCCTTCATCCATGGGAGACAGCATGGAAAGATTTGGGCAGAAAAGGCTCTCCATAGCTGGATGACTCCTACCTACTCCTGGTCAGGTGAAAAGCTTCTTTCTAACACAAGGTGATGTGTGATTAGGCATACAATAAATGTCATTTACCTTAAAGTAATTTCTCCAGAGTATCCTCAACTATCTTATGATCTACAGCATACAAACTGGGAGGGATTTTTTTGGCAGAAGATAAAGACGACTTTTTTCAGGCTGTTTTTAGCCTGGTTTCCTATGGAAACAAGACTGAGCAACAATATAATATAGTCTGTGTGTCCTCTCCTTATAATTTCTGAACTAAGTAGCCTGATTTCAACTAAACGTGACTGAGGAGATAGAAATCTCAGAGATAGTTACACTCCTATACATTGTGAAAGCAGCAGCTGCTGGAGAGGAGAGCAGGATCCTTGTATTAACATGCAGGGTGCTAACAATCTTATCAGCCCATTTCTGCTGTCAAGTGTGGCAGCCAGCACACCATCACCAGAATATATGCATATTCAGAGATAAAAGAAGACCTATATAATATATATAATTCAATTATTAACCAAGGGACATAAATCCACAGGGAACTGGTCCTCTTCAATTTTGGTTCTTTAGGCCTTTTCTCTTTTAACTACACATCCAAGATACCAGGCTGATGG
>VZRX01001704.1:1239-42054 GCA_013398075.1 Notiomystis cincta
GATACACCTTCAGAAAAAGCAGAATTAGCACCAACTCCTAAGACCTCCTGCTGAGGAATCCAGCCCTCCTTGGGACACCCAAAGCAGCAGACACTGAAAAAGGAGGGAGAAAGCCAAGCTTGGAGTGAAAAAAGAGAACATGAATACGACCAGCCTTTAAAGAACCTCCACATGGCAACAGAGGGGGAAGCAGTCACATTTATTCTTTCCTTGCTATTTGTGGTGACATAAATATGAAGTACAAACACATTACACACGAGGCAGAGCTGGGATTTTACAGGTCTGCTGTTTGGCAGTCCGGATGACAAATGTCTCTTCCTGCACTAACACCCAGCCCAGTTTAAATCCATACTTAGCCCGACTCTTCCTCCCCTCCCATTTCCCACCACTCTGCTCTGGCCTTTGCACCTCACCCCCTTTCCTGCCGCAGCGGCACCGCACCGGAACACGGCGAGGTTTGGGCCGGCACTCACACTCTCCAAGCTCATCTCACCAGGAACTCTTTCCACTGCAGGGCACTGAATGGTTGAAGTACCAGAAAGCACACACACAATGGACAAAAGCACCAAGTATCAGACAAACCTTTCAACAGAAGTGTGATCCTGGAAAATGGTTTCTCCACATCTCTTTGCCTCATCCCAAGCCCCTCTCCACTCTCAGGGACACTGCACTCGCTCAAGCGTACTTGGCATAAATAAGGAGCAAATGGAGATGCTGTGGCTTCCCTGCCATCTTCTCTCTCTGGCAATCCAGGACAAAGCAGATCCTCCAAGTGCAGCACAGATCCACCTGCAAGGGGAACGATTGTTACATGTGCCCACAGTCTCCAAGGCAATATTGCAACCACAACAGCAGCAGTGTTGGCCAGTGTAGAGAGGCAGAACACAGCATCAAACAATTACCTGTCACATCCCTGAAATGCAGCTGTCCTGGACCCCTGGAGCAGCAATCCACATCCACCCTGATACTTCAAGAAATTAGAACAGCATCACAAATTTTTCCCCCAAAGAAGAAAAGAAGTGAAAGCATAAATGTCTGCTTCTTATTTTGCAGGTGGTTGTTACTCCCTGGCAAAGGACAGGCTCTTGTTAAGAGATTCCTTGTGGGGAGGAACACTCAAACACCATTGGGAATCTCCTTGCGGCTTAGGCTACATCACCTGTGCCCTGATGAATTGCCATGAAAAAAATGAACAAGAACAAGGCTCTCTTCTAATAAGGAAGACACAGAGACAGACAGGACAGCACTGACACAAAGAGCTGAGGGAACATCTCCCTCCACTCACGCTCTCCCACAGAGTTAAATACAAGAGGTATCTGAAACTTACAGAACCAAACTGCTCCCTAAACAGCCAAAGCAACACAGTTCCCCAGATCTCTGCTGGGCACTACAAGTATTCTGCCAGAGGTCAGCACCAAAGACACAGACACCAACTGCAGGAACCCAGTGTCATTTGACTACAGCTCAAAGCAGCAAAGAATCCCACAAGGAGAAGCCCAGCAACGCCCCTCAGCAGTGCTACCAAGGATGGCCCACAGGGATTGACACACAGCACCAGGGAATTCGGGATCCCAACCCTAAATTTTTCGCACGGATGAAGATTTCTCCCAGAGGAAAGGTGCCAGCAGGTAGGACTCTGTCTGCTTTTGGACTGCCAGAGGGCACCTCCGAACTGACATCAAGAACATGGGGTGGTGGGTTTTGTTTCCCATGGAAAAGGGGCATTGTTTGTATCCAGGTCACTCTGGCTCTAATTCAGTGTCCCACCTCTAATTATTCTACAGTGTTCTAACACTATGTTCAGAACCAAAACACATGTGTTGGAGATGCTCATGCAGGAAAAAAACATGGATGGAGCAATGTTAGGGCAGAACCATGCGGTCCTTGGCATGTCTTTTACCACTGAATTGTACCTGGATATCTTAGCTTTTTGATTTTCCGAACCCTAACAATAAGCATAACCCTAAGCATAACCCTAACCTTATGTTGAGAACCAAAAGTGGCATGAGGGCAATGCTCTTGACAGAAAAAATGTGTGGATGGAGCAAAGCTGGGGCAGAGCCATGCCGGTTGTGGCATTCCTTTTACAGCTGCAGTGTGCCTGGGAAGCTGCGCATTGTTATTTTCAAAATCCTAAATCCAAGGGAAACCCTAACCCTCAACATTAACTGAAGTCTAGGTCAAGAAAAAAAAAACCAAGACGGGTGATGTTTTTCCAAGGAAAAAAGGGTAGACAGAGCAATGTTTTAGGGCAGAACCGCACTGGCCTTGGCATGCCCTTTCCAGCTGAAGTGTCCCTGGATCCAGGAGGTTTCTGGTTTTCCCAACCCTAACCCTAAGCATAACACAGATTCAAATCCCCTTTTTTGTCACTCCTGCTTGTTTCTGGGCACTGAAAGCTCATTCCAGCTGTTCAGACAATACTAGTTGGTCCATGGATTTAAGGAAGCAGCCAGAATTGGGGAATGTGTGTTGCCATTCTAGCCTTGTCCAACCAGGGGACACAGGGGGGACAGGAGAAAGACAGGGAATTGTCACTGGTCCTGTGCTCGTGAGCTGCATGGGACACCTGCACTGAGGAGGAATTGGAAATGGGAAAGAGGGAAACACAACCTGATGGGACACAGCACTGGCACCTCTTGTTCCTGCTGTCCTGGAAAGCCACAGGTAGATCCAGCTCCTCAGATGTTGCATCCCTGAACACCAGGAGAGCTGGAGTTTTACCCAGATCCCGGTGCCCTGCCCAGCTGTGCTGACAAGAGCACAGGCCAGTTGCTCTGCCCAGCACTATCCCTCATTTTCCTCCCATTGCTCCCAAATCCTCCCAAACCTCACCCATATCTGTGAGAAGAGAAGCATTGTGGAAGAAGATATACAAATGGGGTTTGGATCACTTATGGTTGTTTCTTGGGTCTTTTATGTGATAATTTACAAAGTGTTGTAAAAGACATTTGAACAAAGTTCAGCAAGTGTAGACCTGAAACACAATCCTTTTAAACTCACGTCAGAATTTTAGAGAAATACTCTACACATCACCTTCAATAGTTAGCCTCAATGAAGTGCAAATCCATTCTTGTCTTAGAGGAAGGAAAAAAATGGCACCTGAACCAGAAATCTGAAATCAGTAAGAGGAATTTCCCTGCACTGTGTATGTAATATTCCCATTGTGTTGCCCTGTAGTTGCTAATAAATGAAAAATCCTTGTGAATGCCCTTGTGTTCCTAACACCTAATAGGCTGAGTTACTGCAGTCAGGAACTCACTCCAGAATTATTCCTTATATACACAAACAGAGTAATAATGTTTAAAACATGTAGAGGGAGAAGGAGGATTAACAAACAAGTTAATGGTTTCTGTGTAGAAGTCCACCAGAAGCACAGTCAATGTGCAGAGGCCTTTGTTCATAATGGGAGTCCTCTGGAAAACAATGCTTGGTCTTTTTCATGATGTCATTTTAGACACAATGTTCTTTATATTAAAGCATGGCACAAATTAATTTAATGTTCTTTGATATCAGTCTTTTCCTGCTTTTTCTCTCCATTAGGGACTATGTTGTTCTTCTGGTTATGTATGCTGTTACAGTCTCAGAATTCCATGACTTGTTTTCCATGCTTGTGTTCAGGCTATCTCTAAAGATGAAGTTTAGCTCTGAAACTCCTATCGGATTTCCTTTACCAGGCTACTCCAGGATTTTCTGCCAAGGTGACTCCTGAATGATTTTATCTTGACGAATGTTTTAGAAAGCTGAGTTTCTTGAGAACTGTTTCATCCAGACTTTTTCAGTGCTGCGCTTGCCATGATCCTTGGGACACCCTAACTCCACATCCAATTCAGGGAACACCAAATTAGCCCTGGGCTGGAAAACAAAAGACAACAAACATTTAAAAATCATTCCTGCCTTGAAGGTGTTCAGGCCTGGGAGAAAGCCCTTCCCAGCAGCCTCTTGGCCTCCTCCCAGTCTGAGTACTGGAAATGTGCATCCAAACCCGAGTTAGACAGATTGGGGTGTGTTCTGCCCACCAAAGACCACAGCCCCGAGCACCAGGAGCCTGAAGATGCCCTGGATTACAATTCACAGCCTCGGTGAACCCTGCGTCGTAAAGCCAAGTGATTTCTCCTTGTCTGAGGGAGGAAAACACATGACATCAAGGGCTGTCCCAGCTGACCCGGCCCTCATAGGCAGCTGTGCGGCTGAACAAGATAATCCATTGGGTCTCACTCTGCTTTTGTAAAACACCACAAACTCTGTGGTTCTGCAGTTCAAAAGCTACTTTTAGGTCACCAAAAATGTCTCTGGCTGGGACAATTCACTGAATTCACCAGCAGTTCACAAAAGCTGTTTCCAAGTGTGTAAAAACCTACACCTACAAAAAAGGTGCCGAGCACAGCAGAGTTGAAGGTTCTTTGGGCACGGGTTCCCTGAACTGCAAGGAAATGATCCCAAGTCTGCCTTTGGGCTGCTCCGCCACTACACCCTGTGTTCCCCACACCAGCCACCCTGCCTGGGAAGGCCAGGGGGTTTGGACCCCCTCTGGGAACCCCCAGCCCGCCTGCCAGTGAGCAGTGACACTGTTAGTGCCTGGAGCCCTCACCCCAGTTTGTGTCGCTGGATGGTTCCTGATGTGGCACTTGGGGACATGGGTAGGGGGTGGCCCTGGCAGTGCTGGGGCAGCAGTTGGACCTGATGGTCTCAAAGGGCTTTTCCAGCCTCAGGGATTCTATGGGACACCCAGGACTGACCCAGCTGCACAGATAAGCACGGGAAGCAGTCATACACAGATTAAACTACCCTGAGCCAAGCACTTCAGGAGCATCATTAAGAGAGTACAGAGAGCAGGGGAAAAAATACATAGTTGCACCATTTATCCTGCTCTGTGGCTTGCAAATGGGACATGAACCCCATTTTGTTCTGATCTTGGTAGCTTCAAGGAAAATAAGAATTGAGCTGGCAGTGAAGATGCCACTTTTCCGGTACTCGTGGCCCAGAACCACGGCCCAGCAGGTTTCTGTGGGAATCTGAATTATTTGTGCAGTTCAGAAGCTGCGCTTCCCTAAACCAATCCCTTGGGAGCATGAAGTTTCCCACAGGTATTTTGTATTTCAATGTGTACTTTCATCACACTCGGACACTTTAAATCAGAATGAGGTGACTTGCTGACGGCACAGCATTAGATCAGACATCAAGAGAGTCACCAGACAACATTCACTCTCCACGGACACTCCGTTCCCATCGTTCCGGCTACAGCATCCTCTTTTCTCACAGGTCTGTTTCAAGGACTCTCCTCAGAAAGAGCCACGCAGGATCGCGCTGCGGAAGCGCGGTCGGGGTTAGGGTCGGGCTCAGGCAGCCGGGCACACGCCTTTGCGAAGATAAAGCTCCTGCCGAAGCATCAGTTGTTCTTCCCCAAAGCGCATGCGTGAGCACCCCCCATCTTGGGAAGGATGGCGTCACCCGTGCCGCGGCCGCCATTTTGAGTGTGGCGGCATAGCCTCATCGAGCACCTGCCGTACGGCGTTCTTATCACCAGGTGGCAGCAGCGATTTAAGCACCAGCCACCGTCTCAGGCTGTGTGCTACACTGAGACAGAAAAAAACTGAGCTATTTCTATTGCCTTCATAGATACCGTATTTTCTTCCATTTTCAAGCCCTTTATTGTTTAATTTATATATACAAAAGTTATATTTGCATTTTTAAACCCTATACATATATATCTATATTTAGAATTTCTTATCGTCCAAGATCCTGTATATAATATAGAAGATACAAGGCTGTATTTTGAAATCAATTCGAATAAAAAAATATTAATTTTATACAATCAGGACCCACAGCTGGAGCTCAGCAGAAACAGGGGGACATCGTCCGACCCAGGACCAGTACCGCACTGAATTTTGAACTCCACTGTGCAGTAAAACGCTATTTATAATAATGCAGATACGGCGTTGTGGGACCTCCAAGCGCACTGAGCAAGTGCTGCGGGAACGCGCCTGGGGGTGCACGGCACAGGCAGCTTCGCCTGGGACCGCTTCCTCCTCCCCGTTTGAGCACGCCCTACTGCGGAGACCGCGGTGATGCAGAGGCGACACCGGAGCGCTAGCGACAGGCTGAGCCTGACGGCTCCGCCAGCAGGCCCGGCGCGGACTACAAGTACCATGAGCTCCCGTGTGAAGGGGGCGTGGGTCCTTGAACGCCCGCGCGGAGCCGCACTACAGGTCCCACAGTGCCTCACGCCGCCTGGTGTCTTCGCTCCGGTCCCGATTTAAATTCAGGCAGTGAGGAAAATGGCGGTGCGGGGCTGAGGGAGACGGAGATGTAGCTGAGCTTTGGCTCGTTTCCCAGGTGAGTGGGGTTTGGAGGGAGGGAGGGAGTAACGAGTGGAGGGAGGGGAGTTCCAGTTCGCGTTCCCCTGCTTCTTGTGCTGGGGTGGAACTAGGATGGCGGAGGGAGCGCTGCCCCTTGCCGGGGAAGGGAGAAGCTTGGGGGTGGCCCTGAGGGGCGGCTCTTTTCTGTCTCTCGCCCCCCCTCCTCAATATGAACGCGGCTCCCTGAGGGGAGGAGGAAGGGGAGCGTAGATGGGTTGTGTGTGAGGAGTATTCCTAGGGCTGGAGATGAGGGGATTCCCCGGGCAATGTATGGCTGCCTGTACCTCTTTCTAGCTATTGTAACTTTACTGGTGACTGAGTTTGAAGGGGCATTCCTGAGGCAGCGGCGAGGACTTGATGCGTGGATGAAGGCGTCCCATATCGCTGTGTGATGCATATCTTAAGTATGGTGATTTTGGGTCGAGGTTCCTCGTGGAATACAAAGAGACCTGAGATCGCTGTGGGCTTGGCTTTAAAATCGTCTGACCCACGGTTTCTCAGCCTGAGCAGAGGCGGGGTGTGGGTGAAATACCTCGGTTAGAATGGCCCCCTCTGCCATTCATCTGGGGTTGTCTGGTACTGAGGTGGTTCCAAAGACAGTGATATCAGCATTCTCCTGGTCATCCTGTAGCCTCGGTAAGTTTTAGAGCTGACTTCTTATCTTCTTGCCTTCTTATCTCAGGTAATAAGAAAAGGGATGAAAAATAGTGCAACTGAAAGGTTCATTTCTAAGCCTTTTACTGTTTCTGCCTCGAAGCTGTAGTGAAACGGTGTCGTTGAAAGGTGGAGATGAGATCCCTCCCCCTCCAATGTCTCATGCCACTTTAGATGTTAGTGTTTCTGGGATATAAATATGGTGATTATGAGTTAGAATGTAGCGTGAGGTTGAGCTAATTCCCACAATTCTCTTTCTATGGTTCTAAAGTTCGTTCTGTTTGTGGTTTCTTCCCCTACTCCTAAGCACGGTCAAGTTTTCCTTTAAAAGCGAAGCTTGTCAATTTGTCAGCTCATATCCAGACTCATTTGAATCCTCAGTATCTCCTTCCTCTTTTAGAGAGAAGTTAACAGAAAACGGTATGTTGGATTCTAACTGGAATAACAAGACAAAACAAAAGGAAATCTGAAAGTGTGAGTGATGGCAATATGGTATCTGTAATACAGTTAAAATGAACTCCTACAATAAGCTCGACATTCTGTCATCAGTATTGTAAAAATAAATATTTTCTCATGGAATATTTTCATCTTAAAATGTGCTCCTTCTTATGAAACAAAGTTGTATGTTCTGAATATAAAATACAGCTTCATAGAAGCTAATACTACATGAGTGAAAATCAGAATAAAAGCTTGGGTTTAGAGGAAACGGACAAAATCGAGTGGTTTTTTGGGGAGATTTGGCTTCTTGTTTTGTTTCAGTTTTGTTACCTTTGTTTTTTAAACAATATTGTGTTATAGCATGCAGTAGTTATATTTACTGTTAAGTCTGTTACAACAGGCTGTTCAACTGACTGTTGTAAAGAATTTCTTTCAACTCTGTTACTACTAACTACTGTATTTTTTTAAAAACTAATACTGGTGGATTTGATGGATTCCTTGCTGTGATATGAAGATAGCAGCTGTGAGATACAGGAAGTGATAGAATAAACCTAGCATTCAGCCTCACTTTAAGTACCTCTCCTGATTACAGTGTGTTGTTGCCAGTCTGATTTTATTTGGAATATGACTTGCGTGCATTCTGGGCTTGCCTGTGGCTTTGTGTTTGTTTTAACTGTTCATTTGAGGCCCTTGGTCATCCTGGTTTTGGATTTACTAACTTGGAAATTTTACATTGCCTAGTTATAAACATTTTTTTTTTACTTTTTTTTTTATTGTATCAGTGACATATAGCCTAACATATTGCTGAGACAGAATGTAGATTAGGAAGAAGCAGCAAATCTATTTTACAATGGAACCTTATCTTTTGATCATGGTGGGGTTTTTCTATTAATAATGGACAAGAAATCACAATCTCAAAACCTTCAAGATTAATCTCGGTGGTGCAGTTTCATAGAAAAGGGGGAGGGGGTATTTTTCAAGAACTCTGTGAAAGAAGAGGTGTCTTGATTATATTTGCCTGCAAATATTTGCCTGCTACTTGCTTTTTGCTGCTGTGTGTGTCTGAGGGAGTAGCAGCTAATATAGTCTATGTGGATAAACTTTTTCTGAAATCTTTTAGACAGACGTTAGGAGCATACACGTATGTGCGCACGTAATTGATTAGTGTATGAAATGCTACACTGTTTTTTTTAAATCTTATGGAAGAAGTAGTAAAGGTTCAAAAATTAATTTCTCGTATTAACAATGACAACTTTAAAATAGTTTTCTATTTTTGGCAGCTTACATCTTAAGGAGATGATTTCAAACAAAAATTTGCAATTTCTTTGCCAGTGATTTGGATAGGGTTTTCAGACATCCTCCCTTATAATAATTTTTCTTTCCCCATAAAGGCTAGGCTAGAGAGGTTGGGTGGAAATAGGGTATTATGACTTGGTTTGCAGTTCTTTTTGTGCTCGGTGCATCTTTGCTGCTGCAATGAACTAAAGCAGACATAGCAGCATCTTTTGTTATAGTACTCTCCTGGTTTTATCTTCTGTGACAGCCGTTTTGATGTTCAGAGTAGAGATTTCTGGCTCAGTGAGCAGAAGTCAGTCAGCATATTGCTTAACATTCTTAGGTAGTAATTGAAAAGATCCCCTCCTAATCAGTATTTCAAGTATTTATCTAGTCGTAGATTCATAGATAGCACTGATGGCAACAAAAGCAAGAGTACTTTATCTGCAAACTATTCACTTGATTAAAACAGAAGAAAACCAACATCTCCTGTTAACCTAGAATGTACATTTGATCTCCCCCACCTCTCCTTTAAAAGGAAGGCAGTTTCTCTAATCAGTGCATGCAAAACTGAGAAAAGAAAGCATCTTCACTGGCTGAAGTAGCTTTCAAAGACTTTTGCATTACAATTGTAGGTTTTCTGTTGAACTCCCTAATCTTTGGTGATGTATGTTCAGGGCTGATGAATAAGATTTGTAGAGCTGAGGTATAGAACTTAGCAAACTTACCAGATTTGTATTGGTTGTGTGAGAGACAATAAGCAGGTAGCAGGGATGAGTGGGATTCAGGAGCAATGGAAGATGTGTGCAAATTTGAGAAAGTTGAAGGAGAGCCATCACTTGATAGGAACTGAATAGCTCGCATTGTCATCCACTGTAATTTCTGTTTAAATGTACAGCTACAAGGTAGCTTTATCAACCGCTTTGTTTTCTCTTACCCATCTATCTGTCTGTAGCTGAACCTCAAGTGACCTCTATCAAGATTTAAACACAGTATACTAATATTTCAGATTGGCCAAGCAGTGCTTTTGGTAGATGAGCAAAGTTTTTTCCTTTCCCCTCATCTTAGCTCTGCTTTATAGCAACAAAACTTTTGCTTTAAACTAAAGAGTCAGTCTAGGCAGAAGTGGAAGGTTGTTTGAGCAGTATATTTGAGGGAGCTTTTTAAAAATCTTTAAAAGCAGTGGAAATTTCCAGGCTTCACAAAAGAAAGAAAAAAAAAAAAAAGGAAAAAATAATAATAAAAAAAAGCTTTTAGGGTCTAGTTTAATAACTGCTTTAGAAGAGAAATATGAAGCAAGCAGAGAAATATGAAAAGGAACCGCAGACATTCTGGATGTCAGCCTGAGAAATTTTCCACTGTTTCCTTTAATAACATGCAGGCATGCTTTTATTGCTGGAATTTCAGTTACGAATCCTTTTCTGACTGAAGCTTCCAGCTATTTGGTGAGCAAGTGCTTACTGAAAATCAGTTTTCAAGAAACAAATTCTCACATACAAGACTGTGCATAAACTACTCTCATACTGGGTCTCAACTACTGATTATAATAATCTTCTGTTTCTTGTTTTACAGTGTGCTAACTGCTCCTATTACTACATGATCAATGCTAGGTGACAATATGCCTTTTCCTGCTTCCAATGGTAATTCTAGACCAGCATTTCCAGTAAGGAATGTATGCTGTTAAGCTAGAAATCTTAATTATCCTGTCTTTAATATACAAAGGAAGAAAGACATTAGGAAACATATCTTTTGTAAAAGAGTTAACCTTGAAGACTATTCACTGGTTATTTTAAAAATTATTGTAGTTTCACATACAATGGTGAAAATCAAACTGAAGGGATCTACAGGTTCAACTTAATTTGTCTACCTTAAAGCTCTTTTCTGTGTAAGTTGTTCTTGTTTACTAAAAGCTACCTGACCTTTCTTCAAGATATAGAGGACTCTGTACTTGGAATGTGTCTTGTCTTTCTGTCACTACAGATATTTATTGTTGACTTACGCTGTTTTGGGTTGGAGCCTAAAGAATCCTTCATATATTGAGTTGAGGGGTTTTTTTCTTAAGTGCAGAGGTGGGAGCTAAGGTGCTATATTGTGTAAAAAGTAAGCAACATCACAACAAACTCTTTTCTTTCTAGTATTAATTGAAAATATAAAACCAGAACCCTTTAAATGTATGGTAATGGAATGTTGTCTTTTTAAGACTGTATAGTACACTTCCAGAGCTCTCAAGCCAAGTCAGGGCTATTGTGCTTCCTTTTCCATCACCTTTCTTTCTCTTGCGCTGGGGCTGAGTTTCTTGCTGTCAGCAAACAGATTTTAACTCAAAATTGCCCATTCCCTCCTTCCTGCCAACAATAGAACTTGAACCACAAAACAAACTTAACTGCCAAGGCAAGTCCTGGCTACCATCTTACCCCTAGTTGCCCAAACGCTAGTGTTAGTGCAAGGGAATGGGTGGGATGGGACTGTAGTAGCCGCAGACATGTCAAAATGTAAACTAGAGGAAGTTCCTCTAAGAACTGAAACAAATGTGTTACAGAAGAGAGACTGAAGTGGTGCCTGGGTGTAGAACAAATTCAGTGCCCTCTATAAAGGGGCTGAATTACAGCCAGGGGCTGTAAATGGGGAAGACTTGCATGAGATACTGATTATGTATTGTTGCTGGTAGTTCTTTACCTACTGTATCTGCATTGGAAAACTAATTTCACTCAAGTCAATAAGGATTGAGTAGATATATTGAATGCTGTCCTGAAAACTGATGTTGAGTGAGTCGCTGCATTTAATGTGTACTTTTTACTAGTGTAGAGCATATACATGTTGTTAAGCAGAATAATTGACTGAAGGGGCTAAATACTAAAATAATATTTATTTTGGAGTAGAATTAATCTCTTGAATCTGTTGAATGGACCACATCTATAAGGACTTGGAAGGTCACCAATCCCATGCTGTTTGGTTTAGAGTTGAAGGATTTTTAACAGGACTCTAGAATTAGAATACACTAGGTTGTGTTATGAAAAACTACTTTTTGTGCTTTTTTCCTATGCTGTTGTAATCAGTGGTGCTTCATAAGTGGCAAGTGAATTCACGGTTGCTAGGCTGAGGTTAAGGACTAAGAACAGGACTAAGATCTTTAATAGTTGGTGATATGTGCATCTAAATGAACCTGCAGAGTAGATTGTCATACTTGTCAACATTTACAGGATTTGGGCTTAATACTCTAGTTTTCATTTTCATGAAATCAAGGTTAATATTTTTGTCTGAGGATCTTCTTTTTATGTGGAGAAAAACATTTATTGAGTTAACTATGGATCAGACTCTTTTAATAGTGGAATGTCCAAACGGCACATTTCAAGTGTATGACTTCTAACTGTAATTGCCCTTTAGCTGACATGCGAGTTTCACTGATACAGAGTTTCAGCAAAAGTTTTCCTAATTTGTGATAAGGCAAATCTATGAAGTGAACTGACTTTATCAGAGGCAGAACAGTCCTAACATTTGTTTCTGATTGGAATCCACAAATGTTTTACCTAGAATAGGATCTCTTGAACATTAACAGTCTACGAGGTGTATGTGATTGGCCTTTCCTGGTGATTTAAGGAAAAAAAAATAGTGTCTGGAAAATGCAGTTAGTTATAAAGTAAACTTTAATGTCTTACTAATAGTTTCCTATAATTAACTGTCATTCTGCTCATTAATGCTTTGTCTTTAAATAGAAATGGTTCTCCTTAATGTTGCTGTTTACTAGCATTCTTCAATTTTACGTATTTCATTTTTGTTGACATTTCAGTAATGAGTCACCTGTTTCATCCTCTTTCAGAGCTCACTAGCAGCACACTGTATAGAGAGAGAAATCCTTTGGGGCAATACTATTCCTTAGTGCAAAGTTGTCTTCAAAGTTTTTTCAAGGTGATAAGATTGCACATGTGAGACTAGGAGTATTCTGCTGGCATGCAAAAATAATCCATTGTGCTTGCATTTTGCATTAAATTTGACATAGCAGGGTTCCATTAACACTACCTGTTTCAGCGAATTTGGAAAAAGATGTCAGGCTTACTTTCTTAGTTATGGCTATTGCAAGGTTTCTTCAGTAGACTCATTTCCTTGACCAAGAACTGCTCTCTGGATTAGCACAGTGAGTACCTTTAACTTTTAGTAATACATTATTTTAGGATACTTCTTAAACACTATGTGGACTTGTGTATATATATAGCCTTAGTCACTTGATTTCATACCCACTATACAGTGTCTACCACAGCACAAGTTTTTTTAAATAATTCTAAACAAACCCCAATCTAGTAACTTCTTCCTTAAATATTGAGACACTAATAGAGTGTAGATGTATTTATTATGGATCTGTTGCACCAGATTGGTGGTGCTAGCTGAGGATGTACCATTATTTGTGGTGGTGTTACTATAGCAACTGCCTTCTCAGAGCAGTCTCAAGGTCACTGATCGCTTGTAGCCTAGAGTGCTTCCTGCTTAAGCAAAATATCTACACCAAACAATTCCAGAAATGATAATTCTGCTTTGAAAAAAGCAACAATAAGGATGCAAAGCAGTATTTTATTTTTGGGTCAAGGGAAAGGAGATTGTGTTTCATTACCCTGTAGAATAATCAGTTAGGTATTTTAAGAGTATTAGGAACATTGAGGGGCAGATTTTAATTCAAATGTAAGTCATAACTAATTTAATGTCGATGACATGAAAATGGTTATATTTAAAAGCAAAACAATAAATAGAACCTGTAGAAGCTGAAGAACTTGAACAGAAATTGGTGACCAAGCCTGAAGATTCTCGTACAAAAATGACTGCTTATACTGGTGAAAATTTAGACAAGATGGTGAGAACTTACACTGAATTGATAATTCAGAGCTTCTCATACTTAAGGACTTTTTTTATGAGATGTTCAGATGCATTCTCTTATCTAAATCCTTATGTATGTAGTCAGAAAACGTCAAATACACTTTAACAGTGTTTTTAGTCTAATGCACAGTGATTCAGATAAGGCTAAAGAAAGGGTGGTTCATGAAGTTGAACTTATGTCTGAAGTTACAAGAGTTCTTTTATACTTCATGCATAAGACTGAATTGACTAGATTAAAACACTCAACATGGTTTTCTGAAAGTGAAGGGGTAGACTTGTGGGTCGGGCTTATGCATGTATTTTTCACGGCATTTTACAGTAATTCTATTTAAGAACTGTCTGAGAGTTTATGAGAGAAACAGACTGATATTCTACAGCTGTTACAGATTTCTTGAGGATCCAGCTAGCTGGTATCTTTTATCAAAAGCAGGTCAACTAAGATCCTAGACAGTAGGAATGTTTTATTCCAATATATGTACAGGCTATAGCAAAAATAGATTCAAGTTTAGGTGCACTAATTGCCTTGGTAACTTCAAAAGCTTTTTTAAAAAAATTTTTTTAGTACCACGGCTGGTTCAACTTTCTATTGTAGTATTGTGAACAAAAGGTTGGATACTTTCTTGTAGTCCTACTCACTGCCCTGGAGGCTCTTCTGTGATGGATCCTTGATATTTAGTAATTCTGATCCGGTCTAGACTTTTTGTTTTTTCTGGACTAATGAACTTCGAGAACTTTTGGGCTTTTCTTCCTCTCTAAATACAGGTATAAAGACATTTCACCACAGATTGATTAATTTAGAAAAGATTTTCATGTACTGTTATGGTTAGAAACAAGTAAGGAAAAAACCCCAAACAACCCAGAAAACTGTACGTGCAATAGAATGTTTTTTTTCTAGAGTTATAGTCCTAACATTTGTTTCTGATTGGAATCCACAAATGTTTTACCTAGAATAGGATCTCTTGAACATTAACAGTCTGGCTTCATAGCATCAACATAGCATCAACAGTAGAAAGAAGTAAGTAACTGACAGTCCTGGAGAGACTAGCTATATCCTGTGAAACAATGATACAGCTAGAGCTATTGGTTAGTGTAAAACAAAACCAGAGCCACACACACAAAAGAATACAGCTGAAAAGTGGCTTGTTCTAACTTGCCTGGTATATACTAAGATAGCATTTTTAGCATATTTGGGCTACATTAAAGGCCTCACCTCTGAGCCAGTGATTTCAGAAACTGCTCTGACTTTTCTCTGTATGCTTGCAGAGGAAGTCCTCATGCGTTTCAATAAAACTCTAAAGAATCTGAGGAGGCATCGAGCAGAATTAAGCACTTGCTTAAGATCTAACTCAATATTGGCCAGAATCACAGAATGGGTAAGGTTGGAAGGGACCACAGTGGGTCATCTGGTCCAACTTCCCTGCTCAAGCAGACATCCTAGAGCACATTGCACAAAATTATGTCCAGAAAGTTCTAGGATATTTCTTCCTAGAGGGAGATAACCAGTTAGTTTATAAGTGGTATTTCATAGCTGGTGGAATTAACATTAAGATTTGTTACATAAGACAATATGGTAGACATGTTTTGCAGAACAGATGAAGCAGCTTTTATTTTGTATTGAAGTTTTCTTAACTCTATGGAGAGGATACAACTTGTTAAGTACAGCTTGGTCAGAACAACTAGTTTTCCAGGAAAGTTGTGTCACTGGCACCTTTTTTGAAGTAAGTCTGGAACAAGTCTTAGTTATAAAGGTGTTTTACCCCCCATTGCTAATCAACTTAAATTTCTTCATCGGCAGCTATCTTAGTAGCTCTTTCCT
Organism: Notiomystis cincta; assembly: GCA_013398075.1. Taxonomy (NCBI): domain Eukaryota; kingdom Metazoa; phylum Chordata; class Aves; order Passeriformes; family Notiomystidae; genus Notiomystis; species Notiomystis cincta. Next base: position 16,645 of record VZRX01001704.1, read on the forward strand.
CATTCTAGGTGCAAGAGAAACTTTGTGACAAAAGCTGCTAGAATTTGGCATTATCTTGAATCTGCTTTACTCCATGTAGTTCTAGATTGTGTCTCTGTCAAAAGCTAGAGATACAGAAGGACAAAGCAGAGATCAAGTATTAGATAAAACAAAAAATTATAAAATGCTTTAGTAATTTTAGATAGGCAAAAAATACAGCTTGTAGAATTAAGATATTTTGGTGATTTTTTTTCATTTGGGTTTATTTGTTCACCTTGGGTGATGCCATATATCCCCATGTGACTGACCCGTTTCCAGGCAGAGTTTACTGCAACACCTTCCTATTGCTCTAGCTTAAAAAGCTATTACTGTCCTCTTGGAAATGTTAAGTTCTGTATTAGTTATAATCTACTGTGACAAGGCAGAATTTACTGATGTTGGAATTGGCAGAAATTAGTTTAATCCTCTCAGAGAAATTAAGTTATTGCTTACATTAGTAAAATAACATGGAGATGGCCACTAAATCACTGTTTTGCTAGCAGTCATCTGAAAAGATTTCAGTATCTGCCATATGTATATAAATGTGTCATGGTACCTGCTGCTGCTAAATCTCTACAAAAAATAGATAGTTGGTATGCCCTATACCTCTTGAAAGAGTTCTGGCCTTCAGTCAAGGCTATCTTGAGATGTTGGTGCCCACACATACAGGGGTGCTCAAAACCACTTTGTTACCTCTTGAAGACTGGCAAATGCTCATGCCTCTTCCCTCTTTGTTAGCCTCCGTGACATGCAGTTGTATCAGGACATTTTCAAAGGGATTGTCTTTCAGTTCACTCTTCTGTAAAGTCCTAGTACGTCTCTAGTGAGTTTGGCTGGGTTGGTTTGATCTTGTGAAATGCTTTAAGTATCTCCAGCAGCTCTTACAGCAGTATCCTAAATTTCACTGTTGAAAAGGTTTTCCAAAGAAATTGTTGCATTAGTGTCAAACAACATGGATGTCAGGATTGTTACTCTGTGACCTAGAGCAAAATGGGAGTACAGATTTTTTTTTTTTTTAAATTTTGGAATGAAACATGCTTATGAAGTATACCATGATTAAGAAGAAATAATAGCACGCAATTAATTACTACTTTATAAATCAATCTGTAAGCCTTAATATGGGAGATCGCATTAGTTGGCTAAGTCCAAGTAATTTTTTCAGAATTATTTGTTGGGCAACATTTTTTTTTTAAATAATTATATAAAAATTTCAACATCTGACTTCCTGACTGCTTGTAATCCTTTCTCACGTATTAAGTTACTGCTAATGAGAATCCTAATGACTAAAGTTAAAAATAGAGCATGTTGAATTTGACATGAACCTTAATATCTTTTACAGCTTATGTAAGGATTGTGTTGTGAATTGTGTATTGTTTAATTGGTTGCTCAGGGATTAAAAGTACTGAAATTACTGCTATTGCTTTGTATACCTTTTGTATATTTTATCTAAATTTATTACTTTACAAATTTGATGCAAAGTTAAAGCCTGAGATGGGATTCCTAAGTCTTAGTGAGACTTTTCCTTCCTGAAGGCAAAACGTATTGCTGAAGACATGAGACAGCTGAAATGTGTTTATTGTCAAAGCCTAAAAAATACTTGCTTTGTTTATTAGGGCTTTGGATAAAGCTAAGGTGGCAGATGAGATATTTCACTACAGTGTTAGATGCTACAACCTTACAGAAGTTTCCAGTGTTCTTTGAGCTTGGTTTTACATTAATCCTTATTCTGCTTATTGAAAACTCTTTTATTGACTTAACTGGTAAATTTGCTAAATACTTTATACAAATAAGATTGATCTTGACTGAAATAATTCTGCACTGAGCAAAAGCTTAATGCATGAAGTTTTGGTCGACTTGAAGAAAAAAACTCAAATACTTCTTGTTCTGGTAGTCGATTCTAGTGTGGCTTGGTTACCTCTGATATTTTATTCTTGTCCTCTACAAATGTAGATTTGGTAACTACAAGTAATAATTACAGTCAGAGCAGTCACTGAAGAAGCAGCCATGGTGATTTAAGATTTCTTTTCCGAGTGACTGACTGGATGTATCCCTACCACTTGCTTTAGGAGACTTGTCCTTACTCCAGTGATGCTTTTGTCTTTATTCCTAGTGTTCTACCTAGGGAAGAAGAGGGTGTGCTATAACAGATAGATCTTTGTTCACTCTTCCTCCACTCAGTAAAATAAAAAATAAATCTGAATTAATTCTTATGTCAAAATGACAGACCACTGCTAAGTAGTGTTGTAAAAGTCAAGTGTTGTCAGTGAATAAAAAGGTTAGAAAATTGAAAATACTACATCATTATACAATCATGCTATGCCTTCCTCTTGAATATAAGTATTTCTGGTATATGCAGTGTCAGAGAGTATAATGGACTATGTTTCTCAGTATTTTTAATAAGAAACAGAATTTCCAGCATTTCTCTCCCTTTTTTTTTCTTTTTTTTTTTTTTTTTTAATGTTGGCCTTACAGTACGAGGCAGATCTACACAAAGCCACAAGTTTAGTGGAAAATCAACAGGAAATATTTGTTTTCTTCTTCACTCATTTCACTTACTCTCCTTATTATCAGATGACAGGGTTAATAATGAAAAAAGGGATACTTTCAGATAGTGTAGAGCTTAACTACAGAAGTGACTGACGCAGAATATCCAGCAGCTAGGAAACTCAGTCCTTTTGAACCAGGAAATTCCTGGACAGTAAATTGTAAAGTGTAAGAGTATGCTAAAACACATGCATGTGCTTTTTCTTTCTAGGTGTTCCTACTGGCTTCTGCTGTAGAGAATATTGTGCTAGGTAAGTTTTCTGTCAGAACTAAATTGTTTGCTCTGCATCAATTGTCATAAACTATTGATACTTAGGGAGTTAAAAAAAGGAGAAAATAATTTCAATTCCCTTAGAAAAACTGTGGGGTTTTTAATGTTCTATATTAATATGGTATATAGTTTGCTCTCTTCCACCTCACTTAAACTTGAGTAAGTGCATGGTATGACCTGGCCTTGGTATGTATCATGGTATCTAACGCTATTAGGCTTTTGGAGAATACTTGGACCATTAAAGGATACTATTCCCAAGATGTGAGATAGAGTGCTAGCATCCTTGCATGTATATATCTGCCTTTGATTTTTAATTCTCTCTATCACTGGTACTAGTTTTCTTCTTCCTGAAGTAACTGATAATTGTTCTGAGCAAAGTATTCATGTTATTTTGAAAGACAGGTGATGGAATAGGATTTCTTAGCTGAATCTTTTCTGGGCTCATGCAGATGCAATGCGATCACTGTTCGGTATTGTTTGTTTGAGGTTCGTTCATAGCTTCTGGGGTAAGCAATTTAGCCTTCAATACTCTATTAGATTCACATGTCAGCTTCTATACCTGTTGCTGGAAAGTAGTGAAACTGAAAACTTGTCTGGACATTGTATTCGGTGGGATTTTGGTCTCAAGAAAGGAAGCACCTCCTTCAGAATAATCTCTTGTCACAAATTCAGCCTCTGTGTTCTGCAGTTTAGCCGGTGCCCTGAAACAGAATCAGGTGAGCTGGCTTGGTTAGAATAAGGTAGGGTTAAAGCAAGATGAAGAAAATGGAAGGAGACAGTTGAAGGCAAACCTTTGGAGAATGATCTCTTCAAAGGACAGAAGAATTTGTGGTTTTTTTCAGATAACTGTGCTCATCAAAACATTACAGTTCCTAAGCCATGTTTTGCAGACAGATGACATGCTGAGGTAAATAGTATGAGGTGGAGACAAGTGATAAATAACTTTTGGTCTTGACTGGATGCAGGCACTTGTCTGAGCATATTGTCTGTCATAAATCTACTTTTAATGAAAAAAAGATCACATCAATTTTATTCTTTAAGAGGATTAATGTTACCAGGCTTAAGTTTTGTATGCTCTTTTCTTGTGTTCTCTCCATGGTGTGCTGTGATTATCCTGTTATTGTTTGTACACTGTTACTTATAGGCTTCATCTATATGAGAATCTAACAAGTTTTTGTATTGATGAAAGCTCAGGAGTAGGTACGACTTTGTAGCTTTTTGAACTTCCAGTGGACTGTTAGGTACACTAAAAAATACTTATTAGACTTGGCAAAGAGAAGCTATTCTATGCCTAGAGACAATTACTAGTAACTTTTCTCCTAATACTTTTGACAGAGTCCAAGAATATAAACTTCTGACTGTGGTGTACCTAAACATAACTTCCCTGTTATGGGAAGGTGTGTGGGATGTTCTGTTGCAGAAGGTCATTCACTGGATGAATGCAGTGTGGCATTTACTGATAAGAAAACACATTGCATCGATTATGCTTCACAGCTGATCTTCTCCAATTACACGACATAAATGCATGACCCTGTGTTCCTCGGTTAGTTACTATGTTTTATTTGCTTAGCAGATGCCAATATGGCAACTTTTCAGTGCAGAGATGTGGCTGAATACTAACTTTAAAGACAAATGGCTCTCCAGCTCAGGGTTTTTTTGAATGTTAGATACAATTCAGTTGGTGTACTTGTATGGGAACAAAATAAAAAAATGTAAATAAGGAAAAAGCAATAATAAAAAAATCTATAGCTCTGTCCTGGCATTTCCACCAGTGCACTGTATAAGAATACATAGAATTTGCTTCTGGATAGTGTGAAAGTGCACAACTGCTTAGCCATTTATCTATAAACAAGGAAGGAACTGGATCTGAAGACATTATAAATGCTTTTGGCACTTGAAGAGGAAGGATATCATCCCATCTGGTTTTGGTAGTCATCGACCTCTTGTACTAACTTTCAGAATGGCTGCTAATCTTCCTAAAATTACTTGACATTTCTGTGCTAATGTTGATAGTGTCATTTTGGAGAGTTCTGCAGATAAACATTAGTGTTTGAGAAGTGCCATTTGTATAAAAATTTTCATGAGTAAGACTGATTTTCTGCCTGCTTGAGAAATCCTTGGGAGCTTAATGTGAGATTTCCTTAAAAATGGCTTTTTAATGAAAGTGAAGATACTGCTTCTTTAATAGAACATTAGAAAAACCAGAAGCATAAGCTTTTTATGCAATGGAAGTTCCTTGTAAAGAATAGAAAAGTTTGGACCAAAAAAAATATCCAGAGGGAACTGAGAGCCTTATTCAAAAGCATGCCATTTTTTCTCATAAATGGGAGGGAAGAAAGATCCTTGACGGTAGGAATGAATGTTCTGGTCAGGATTACATAATCTGTGTCCAGTAAAGATGGGACTGTTGATGTATGTATGCAAAATCTAAAGCGTACATGATATTAATAAAACATACCTCTGAAATCAGAACCAAAAAGAATGTGGTAATATATCTTAAAATAAAACAAAGTAGGATCAATTGTAATGTTACTTTCCTGTCTTAATGACCCACTGTTATAATGGTACCAGTTTATCTACCAGTTTATTACTGGGCTGTAGTACATAATTCCCTGATGACAATGTTTTACTGAAACTCATAGTGTAATTATGCTAGCATCAATCCAAACACCCGGAGCAAAGTTAGTGCTGGTTGATCAAGGTTTTGTTCAGTTGAGTATTAAAAGTCTCTCAGGATAGGGATTCCATGGGCTGTCTGAAAGTGGTTTCTGTGTTCAATCGCTATTTATAAACTGAAATTTAACTTGTTGGAGGTAGTAAAGCTTGCCTGTTGCCCTTTTCTTATAGGCCTCGAAAGAGACACTGTGACTCTCGAGTCTCTAATACCTCTCTAGGTGGTACTTTTCTGTTTTATGCAGCATTGAGCAAAGGTACCAACTTTTGGTCTTTTTCCTTTTTATTACTCCACTTGCTTAATTTTTAAATAATTGAGCCCTTAAATCTAAGATTTCATTTGAGCAGAGAGGTGCGCAATACCACTACAGCTTTCTTTTGAGCAGTAAATTGTAGCAGATGCTCTGTGATAACCTGACGGTATTGTGGAAAGATTAATTAACCTGATTTGGGGGTGATTCTGTTCTGTCCTTATTTTGCAATTTCACTGAAGGTATGCTACTAAGTTCTGTTCACTATGAGCGAAATATGGCAAGGAATATGAAAAAGAAATAGAGGAAAGGGGATCCTAATCAATGGAATACTCAAATCTCTTGGTATAATATAGGTAGACAACTGATTTTGCTTCAAATATTGAGCAGTAAGCATTTTTGTTGAACTAAAGGAATACTTCTTGCGGCCAAACAAAGTGTACCTGCATATACTCAATCAGATTTTAATGACAGCATTGACCTTGAAACACTTCCATATTTCAAGGACAAATTGGGGTTTAGAAATGTCGCCTTTGTATTAAGTAGCTGTACTTACTCCTTTTGAGTAAATAAATCATATATAAGCACTGATGCCATGTATGGAAAATTTGAACTATTTTGATTTCATTTCTTCAGTACCTTATTTTGGTTGTAGTAGTTTCTGATCTTGTACTCTCAATCTGAGTCTAGTTATGCCAAAAATTCATTAGCTTCATTAGCAGGCTTTTAATTATTATTAGATCAGCAAATATCAAGATCAAATCTTAAAAACAAAGAGGATGCATGTTTTTCAATGAATTTTAAAAAGAATCTACTTAAGTAACATTCTCAAAAGCATTCTTAAGACACCAGGCATTTAACTACCTTAAAGCCAGTTTGTGTGAGTCTGAGTAGTATGAAACCTTGTAATGGATAGATGCCTTCCCCTCTATACTCTCCTCACAGCACTCAAAACACTTTTTCCACAATATGAATCTACATTTTTTAAAAGTGTAATGTGTCCAGTGTAAAATAATATATTTGCTGACATTACTTCTATAACTTAGTTCTTGTGCAAACACATGAATAAATGTTCATAAGTACTGCATCTGCTGACTAGCAAAATGTGCCAAAGGCAAAGCATATGTGATTTATGGAGTATATTTCTTTCATGCTCATAGGCCCACCCTTATTGATGGGTGTAAATATATTCCAACAGTTAAATCAGTTATTTAAATGCCTGTTTAAAGTCTACTCTAAAAGAATGTTTGTGATTTGTCATAATCAAGAAAGTATGTATCAGTGTTGTTTACTCTTCATTGGAAAAAACCTGTGTCTCCTAATTTGAATGTCGCTGGAACTCTCTAAGTACCCACGCTGGGCAAAGGCCAAGTTAAGATACAGGTCCTCGACAGACTGCAGATCTCCATTTATGAGATGATTATCTATTACTGTGTAGTAAATTGGAAGTGATTGCTGTGTAACTGCTTATGAGATACTGTGTGGGACTGGCCCCCATCAGTTCACAGAAAAGGCTACTATAGCCTTATTCGTTGTATCATCTGCGCAGTGCATTATTTCAGCAATCTGCTTAAATCAAGAATGTGCAACAAAGGTTAAAGAAGTGTTGGGAAGTGGAGCTGACAATACTTTTTGAAGTTTTTTGAATGACCTCACATCCTTAGTATTTTCGGTGTAAATTTTTGTATGTCTTTAAAAAGCTTATGGAAAAAACAGTATAATTTGCTGTAAGGAAATTTCTACTCTGCCAGCAAGGTAGTCATTGAGCAGGATGACTCCTTGGTCACTGAAGTGAGTGCACCTTCTACATGAGTTACTTTCCTCCTGCTGGAGGAGCAGGAAAGTGAACTTTTAGTGCTGTTGGCTGAGACTTCCAGCTACCATTCCAAATGAAATCTTGAATTAGGAGGGGAGGTAAGGGTGGCCTTTGCTAAGCCCTTGATCCTGCTACTGCCTCATGCTTTGTGGATGCTGTGTAAGGGTGCGGCAGTATAACCTAGAAAAATGTCCCTTTTCACTAGCTACTGTGCTGCCAGGCACTCTAACTGCTTTGTAGCTGGCAGGTTTATAGAGAAGTTGGCTCTTGGTCTTGGTAATACAGTGATAAAGCATGTTCTGTCCCATCAGCGTGGAGGAACTGTGCAACAACAAAGCTAACTTGGTTAGATAAAATACTTGAGGATCTTGGCAACTGGTTTAGAACAAAACTGAGCATGTTCAAGTACTTTAAATAAGGCACTTACCAGCTATACAGATATCTTCATTGGAGCAGCAAGATAAAGTTCAGTTTGTTTAGACATTCAATCAGTTTCTCTTCCAAAGCTTTAACTTCTTGGACTGAATAAAAGGTTATGCTTTGTTCAACAGAATTCTCCACTCATTTTTAAATGTCTGAACCAAAAAGTAGTTCTGAGGTGTCTGTCAGAGACAGGCAATAAAGAATTACAACAGGTTGCTATGATGGAAAATGTTAGGCATCCTTAACCACAGATGTAGTTGTGCCTGCACAGGCACTGCTATGCTGTAGTTTATTTTTCCACTTTAGGCAAAGATGCCCACCCAAAACCAGCAAGATTTCTTTCTTCTTACTGCACCAATTTGTCAAAATTAACTCTCATTCAGTAGAACATACTAATTTCGGCCTGCTGTGAAACATCTGTTGCAATGCTGGGTGTATCAAGGCTGCTTTATTAACATGAAGTATATTAATTTGAGGGTGAGTGTGTGTATGCTGGTGTGTCCCCAGATGTTCCTGTGGAAATGTCTGTTGATGTATGGTTTTAAATGTTTTTCAGCAATAGATTCCTTCCCTGCTGCCAGTGTGGTGCTCCAAATTGTAGAAAAAGCAAAAATACTACTATTTGTGTTTGGTGGGGTCTTATTTTCATGACCTGTTAGTTTTAACGGGGAAGGGAAAACTACATCTGATTGGCCTCATGCATAATGTAAATGTGGCATGTTTCAAAAACAACTTCTTTTAAAATACCTTTACAGGACTTAAAGTATCTTTACATATTACAGGTGAACACAGCTTATTTCTAGTTGTTTTTGTAAGCTAGGTACAGTCTTCAGAAACTGGAAAAACACATGCTGTAAACTTCTGTAAAGAGCTTGCATGCTTTCCCAAAATGTGTTTTTCCTAAATGACTTCATAATAGGACACTGTGGATTGGGTGGAGCCTCACAGTCTCAGTAGGACTGAGACATGATGTTAATTCAAGGGCAGTCCCTTGCTATCTTCATGAACTGCATGATAAAACATACATAGCAAAAAAGAAAAAGAAGATATATTTTTGAGGAAATGCATACAGTTTAGTAAAGGGTCTTCAGAATTAGACATTTTTGGCAGGCTTGCTGGTGCATCGCTGTGAATCTTATTTGCTTGAAACAGTAATTATACAGGCTCAGACTTCAATTATTAGGTTACTTATGTAGTGATGTAGTAAAAAAATTATAAATTTTACTCAAGTTTTGTAATTGGTATATTTTTGGAGACAGTGCTAGCAATTGCCAGTATTGTCTTCCCATCCCCCAGCTTTTGAGTCTAGTTTGCTTGCAGCTGCAGTAGTAGGCATCTTTCTTTCAGGAAGTGACCTTGGCTTGTATTAATCAAATTCAGAAAACAGAGAAAAGCTTCTCGGTAACATGCTGACTTGATATAAAATTTTATAGTATTCATGTTCTTGTAAAATGAGGCCATCTTACAAAAAGGGAATTCATTTATGATACCTTACTTTAAAAGAACTTCTCTAAAATGACACGGTATTTAGAGAAGTCAAAACAACAAAACCAAACTGTACTTTTTACTGAGAAGAATGTATTGAGAGTTTTTTATAAAAGTAATTAAGTCTTAAATTGTTATTGGCAAAACTGAATCTTAACCAAGCTAAGCTGTGAAAATACAGCATTATTTGATAGCAGTTTCTGTGGTGTCTTTCCATTTTTGAACTACGGTAGAAAAGCTTGCTAGTAGGGCATGAACTCAGTCACCTAAGATCTTACGATGTCTTCAACTTTGTGTTTTAATCACTTCCTGCATCTTTTGTTAGCAGCTCTCAAGGCATTAAACCTAACATCATAGGTGCTGCTTTAAGCTGCCGCTGTGCCTATTTGCGTAGTGTAAGAGAGGAATCTACCTGTTGGTTCAAGAAATCACTGTTTCACTTTGCCCACCAGCTGAAAATTGATTTATTTTGCTGTTCTGAAGTGGAGTGGCTGACCATTCCTGAAGCAGGCTTTAAGAGGTTTTGCATGATTATCTTAATGCCTAAAACTATTTTGTGAATTAAGTTGCAAAAGTATGACATACAAAAGTTTGATTGGCAATGTTTTCAGCTGGCATAGCTGTTTGGTGAGAGTCTTTATCCTTTTTCTGGACCTGTATAGAGGTCTGAGACTACAGTATCTTTCACCATTATAAAGTGCACTTTCACCATTACAAAGATTCTGGGTAAGATAATTTACTGATTTTGAAAATGCATGTTGATGGAAAATTAGTAATAGCTGCCAACTGACTAATGTTTTTTTCCCCCCTTAGGTTGTCATGTGCATTATTTTGAACAACCTTGGCTTCAGGGTTTGCAAAACTGGGTTGTATTTTCACCAGCATCCTTACCATAAACCGTTTCTGTATGTCGATGGCATATTTACTCATTTTACCTCCTCACAGTATATTCAGATTCTTGTTGTCCTTTCCTCACTTTGTTGGAGATGAGACTATGCCAACATGCATGCCCTCCAAGTGTTTCCTGATTTGACTGCCTCCTGCTTTGGAATGGTTAGTTCATGTATTTTACTCTGCAAATGTATGCAATTACTTGCCATTCTACTTGGTATCAAATCAGAGCTGCAAAAATCTCTGAGTAAGCCTACCCTTTTCTGCTGTGTCGAATCATACTCTTAGGTTATGATGCTACAGAATTTGCCTGAACTACATGCTTTACATAATTCCCTTCAAGCTGTCTTGTATTATAGTGTCTGTTGCTGCACTGAACTGAGAACTCTATCCACATCTTCAGGAGAGCTTTAGTCCTCTTGCCTTGTAGTCTGCAAGACAAATAAAGGATGATAGATCTGTTGCTCTCCTTGCTTAAGTGTAGTTGGACATTGCAAAACACAATCATAGGTCGTGTCATTCAGATTTGCTGTCATCAACATTTTCACCAATCTCCCAGAGAAAAACCTGGTGGCAGCACAGATTTTGGGGTACCCCACCATGGACTGATCTACTCAGTATGTAGTTCCTGAGGTGAAAACTGCATTGTTAGCAGTGGTACAGTGGAACAAGAAGCCTGTTCTGTGTTCATGCTCTAGTTCTGTAATAACATGAGTGGAGTGAAGATGCATCTTTTCTTTTTCAGTGCTTAACAAAGACAATCTATTACAAGTCTCATGTCTAGATAATTTGTTGCTTTTTTGTAAAGGCTTTTGTTTTCCTTTGCTTTTGCTTTTCCTTTGCAAGACTCTGAAGATCTGAGGATTTTTGTAGCCAGGAGCCACGAATTCAATGTCCATCCTTCATGGAGTAGATGATGTCCTGTTTTGTAGTCAACATCTAGAAGCAGGCTATTATTACTGATACTGTGAGGACTGGGCAGCAGTACTTCTTGGGCTTATGCCACAGCACCGTAGATTCCTCGTTTGATGAGAAGCAAAGTAAATTACTGCAGCTCTGGACTGCGCATTCAGAATATTTTCTGACAGTTTTGTGTTGGTGCTCTCCCTCTCCTTTCTCAAGGTCGTTCTTGTCTGCCAGCGCACACAGGCAGCTCATAGCTGTAACATCTCCAGAGTTAAGTGATGCTTTGATAATGCCTAGTATCAGTTCTAGCCCTTTGCTTACTACCATGGTTTTCAGCTAAAGTGGGGAAAAGGGGCCCTATTTCTGCATGTCTTAACTTTTGACTCGCTGTCATACTGCTTCCGACGGCTCCCCCTTCCTTTTATTTCCGTGCTGAAAGCAATGCTCAGTCCGGAGCAGAACGAGCGCTCTGCTGCTCGTTCGAAAGGAGGGGAAAGGCAGGAGGAAAGGAGAAAGGAGAGGCCCTTCTCCCTTACCGTCCGCTCCCTGGCGGGGGCGGGCCGGGCCGCAAGGAGTTAAGGGCCGCTGCCGCCCGCGATTCTGTCTGCAGCCGTCGCACGCTCATTGGTTGCAGAAAGGTGAAATTGAAACCACGGTAAACTTTTGACCCTGTAGCAGTTCTTGTGGAACGCCTTCCCCTTGCCAAGAGCTGAGGGCTTCTTCTCCCTGCCCCCCCCTCTTTTCCTGTATTTTTTCTCTGTGATCGTATGTGTTGCATGCAACCTCTCCGAGGGAGGGGGAGGACGAGAAACAAGCGAGTAGTTTGCTTGTGTGCTGCTTACGGCAAAGTTGGAATTTGCCTTAACGCCTTATACCAGCTATCTTCTAAAACTCCCATCGCTAAACAAGTAGGAGTCCATTTTTCAGTTTCCAACATATTTCTGTATGGTTGAAGGAAAAAACAACTCAACAAAAAGCAACCTGCATATTGATGCTGACAATCAGGGCTAATTAGAAAGTGGGGAAGGGAGGATGAGTCATGGGGTACGCTGGTTTCAGCGAGCTCAGTTGCTTAAAAACATGTTGAGTTTTTAAAAATATTTAAGTGATGTCTCCTTACTGAAATCCGACGTATAAATTTCTCAGTATTACTACTTAGTTCATACGTCTGTGAATTAAATACACATTTACCTGACTTCTATTCTGCATCTTCCTTAAAAAAGAAAACCCCCAACACCTCAGTCTGAGAGGACAAGTAGTGTCAGCTGAACTTCACTGCCAAATTGCAAAGTGTCGGTGGCCCAGAGTAACTGATGTTATGAATTTTTATTTTAGGGTGTGTGGCTGCAGCAAATTCTGGACCTAGTTTATGTGCGTGTCTTTTTCATACTATGCAGATTTTATCACAAACCCAAAACATCACCTTCCCTGTGTAGCTTTGCCAAATCAGACAAATTATAGCAGTATTCAATTTTCAGTGACGTCCAAATACGACATTTAGTTATTCCACGTTTCTTTCCCCTTAAATGTGTGTCTTTTCACTGACAAAAGAATCGCTGACTTGATTACTTTACTGCATCAGCTTCCATTTCCTCCCTCACTAGCTCGTAGGCACAGGTATCAGCCCTGCTCTTGCTGGAACATTAAGTTTACTGAATGTTAAGTGCCACTTAATCAAGGAGTCACTCGGCACCTTACCTAGAGATAACATTCAGAAGTCTTCCTCAACAAAGAAACCTGTTGTCTGACTACTTCAGTCTGTTGTTTTCACATCTCTCTTGTCTTGTTCTTGCAAATAGTTTAATCAGATTTATTTGGTGTGTTCATTTTCCTAATTAGAGATTAAGCTGGGGAGGGGCCCACAACTACTGTGATTTGGACTCTTTAAAAATTTAGTTCTGTAAGCAGCTTAGTCGTTAAGAAGTGTTTACTTTATAGCAGTGTTAGTGTACAGTAGGACTAAATTGTGGTGGTTCGGTGTGGGCTGTTCTTGTAGCGCTGCTGTTCTTGATGCAGCTTTTTCTGGGAATTGAGGGAGTCTCCAGAAGCATTGCCAGCAACATCGAGGGAACAATGAATATTAAATTATTAGTAGCAGATCCCCTGTATCCACGTGTGCAATTCTCCTTGAAACTGCAAAAGAAGTATGCACATACAATTATAGTTTGTGGCCTCCCTTTTTGTTCCAGCAAGTGCTTGTTCCTAAGCGGCAGCTATTATATAGTTTATTTTCCCCACTCCCTGTGATTTTTTGTTCTGTCCTCCCTGTGCCTGTGTACGTCCTGTCTGCGTCTCATCTGCTTCATGGCAGTTCATCTGCCTTCACATTGGAGCTGCAGTGAAGTTGCATATTCCCTATCACAGTAAAATGGAATAAATGCTCTTCTAAAGGAGAGTGCATAACAACTGTCAGAAATTAGGAATCACTTCTGAATTCTATTTCTGCAGCATCATTTAATGTGTCTTAGATTCTCTTGAACAGTTGCATGGTTGCATTGTGGTAAGATTGTGTGTACATGCCTTTTAGTGGTAAAAATCCATGAACTTTAAAATTGTTGCTGCACATGCCAGCAGTAGGGTGGGAAACTGGCAAAAAACCCAATACTGATACTGAAGCTACAGAAGCACAAATTTCCTTAGTTTTGTAAATCCTATCACTTCAAAGGACCCCACTGGAGGGAGTGTTTTTGAAGACCGTTATTGAGAGCTGACTGCTGATAGTGAAATGTTACTAGTGTAACCATCTCTTGTAATGAATATGGCTGGAAAGGATGATATCATGGACACAGTGAAGACATTTTGTAACCAAAAAGCATTAAATGAGCAGTCACATATTGAAAAGATGTGTTGGCACTCTATACTGCTTTATTCTGCATGTTTATTCAGAGTAGATCTTAGTTTCATTTCCCCATGTTCCACAGTGGGGTCTTGCCAGCTGATTTGGAACTGCCATATTAGAATTTTCTCCCCTACCAAGGTTTCTACATGGTGAATGAGAAATTTAAAGAGACGTTCATGCCACGGTGTTTCCATGTATTTTTTCTCAATCTAGAGTGAGCAGTTTTTTATCTCAAAAGCAGTTTTCTATCTGCTTTCTTCTAAGCAAAAGGATGGAAAGGTGATTTAGAGGAAATTCTAGAGCACAGTCTGTCAATTTGGAAAACTACTATATGTTCTGAAGCCCATCAGGACTACTAACTGCATGGCTTCAAATTTCTGCTGGTTTATGAAGACTTGGGAGTTTCCCCTAGATCAGCTCCTCACTGTCATGCTGGCATAAATGATGCTGAAAAAGAGTAGACATGTAGTAGTTGGACCTCAGATTTTTGTTTGGTTTTAAAACATTACCATTGCATCTGTCTTTTCTGCTTTTTTATCTGTTTCAGTTGGTGGTGAAACTTACTGCCTACAATGTGGTGGTTTCATCATGGGATGCAGTAAGTGGCTTTTTCTTGACTTCTTTCTCAATAGGTTTGTCTCAAAACTGTCCTGTCCACATCCTTGTTGCAGCTTTTCAGTGATGAGTGAACTCTTGGTCTTCTGCATGCATTGGGCTTCTGGATTTTAAATACTTTTTTGAAGAGCATGTTTATAGCAGCAGCTTACTGAAAGACTGCTTAAAAAAATGGATCTATTAATTTTTGTACTTCCTCTGCTAGGATAAGAATTTTTGTAAATTCTCTTGCAATACCATCAGGATGCAACATGAATAGACACAAAAAGTCTTAAGCTGTAGACATGTGAGTTCCTTTGAGGACATGTGTACATACACAGAGTCTGATTTTTCAGGAATCAGTGTCTGAGAAATTTTTGTTCTCTTTTAATGTACAAACCAGTATGTAGAAAGAATAATGTTCTTCTGATAGAAAAGTGGTGTGATCTTGCTGAAGCAGACCTCCTGCTGCAAGTTGTTTCACCTCCTGCACTT
The DNA here is from genome assembly GCA_013398075.1 of Notiomystis cincta. NCBI lineage: Eukaryota > Metazoa > Chordata > Aves > Passeriformes > Notiomystidae > Notiomystis > Notiomystis cincta. Next base: position 31,851 of record VZRX01001704.1, read on the forward strand.
CCTTGGAAAATGTGATAAATATGAGGATTGGCTGCTATAGCATATATATTTATGCATTTGTAATTCCGTAGGTTGCATTATCTACGTAAACGTTTGTGGATTAGGGTGGGTTGATGTGCCTTGATAATCAGGTTATTCCTAGCTTCTCTTACAGGCTCAGTTTTTTTAATCTCTCAGGCCACAGGAACAGTAAACAGTAGCTTTCCTTACTGATATCTGCTGAAGAAGCTGACCAGGATATTTACTCAGCTGTTTTTTTAGAAGAGTGTGCTTTGTTTCTTGCACGGTTTTAAACTGAGTCCTCTAAACTTTTCCTTTTGATGTTTCTTGAATGTGTGTGCATATATATATATGTATATATGTATATATGTATGTATGTATAGTGCTTGTGATAATCAGAAGAACCTATCAGGTAATTTATTAAAGCAGTAAATGATTTATAAATAGTAGACAATATTCCTGAACAGATACAAGAAAACTAAACCAAGCTGGTTGAAGTGGTCCATAACTTGTGTTCATTCATTTGTGGTATGTAGTTGTCCTTACAGTAGTCTGCTGAAGACTTAGACAAGAGAAGGGGGCAACTTTACAGTTTGTGGTATCAAAAATTCCTCATGATGTATCATGGCACAATGCCCATTTTTCACACTCTCCAATCAGATGGCAGTTGGAAAGGCATGGTTTTCTTCAAGATAAGTAAATGAAAAGCACAGTCCAATGATGTTTGCTGTACTAATGCTCTGATCCTTAGAGTAGACAGTTTTAGTTCTCAAGGTACAAATAGGGAATGTCCTGATAAATCAAGAATCTGACAAATATAAATAAATTCAGAGCAAAAATGATATGCTAGCAAAACCAGTATGTCTTCTGACTTGTTGGCTTCACATGCTATAGTAGTCTTTTGGTGATGATGCTGTGAAAATAGCAGACAAGTATTTTTCATTTTGGATATTACTATGTCAGTATATTCCCATTTCTAGCACTGGACCAGACAACTGCAGATGTTCTTTAATAAACCTCAGAGCTGTGATGTCATAGAGAATTTGAAAACTTAGTGATGCTTATCTAAGCTTTTTTTTTACTGCTAAGCTTTCTCTGTTCTAGAGGGGAAAAAGGCTCTGTGTACTGGGCACAGACAACTGCAAAAACATTATTTTACCTGACAGAAGAATTTCTAATGTCTTATGGGGAAAAAATGATCCTGCTTTTTATTCATTGCATAAAAATACCCTTTTAGGTACTGACATTTCTGATAGTATTGATTGCAGGAATTTTGAATTAATATATTTAAATAATATATATTCAGTATGCTGATAACTTTAATTAGGCTTCTTTTCCTATTTTCCGGTTTCTTGTATAGACTATTCATTAGGTGATTTGTTATTTCAAAAGCTGTCATTCCCCCTTTTTGCCACACTACTGTTAAAGTACAAAAAGCAGTTCTGTCTCTTTGTTTTAGATTTCCTTAGTTTTTCACCTTGATTCTCTATCACATATGTGATGTTGTCCTCCAGGGTCCTGTGTCAACATTGCTTGCATTGCATTGCAACAGGACATTGTTGTGACAGGATTTGAACTGAGGATTTAAATCAGAGCAATCTTATTTTGAAAGAGCATAAAATTGAAAATGAAAAAATGTTATAAGAGGCAGAGAGAATGTTTTCAGAGAGAAAAAATGCTTGAGATTTTCAGAAGCTGAATAATAGAGCATGACACACAGGAACAGATTGGAGTCTTGTGATTTTAAAAGGGGGATGCAGTGGGGGCTTCCTGTTAAGGAAAAGAAAAACCATTTAAAATTGATAAAAAAATTTTCACTTACAGACTTGGCATGCACATGATATTAGACAAGTTATTAGAGTACTAAAATGCATTTTGTATTTTTTAAGTGAAGAATACTTACGGTTAGTAGAGTTTATAAGAGCGTTCTGTGGTATTTATTAGTTTCCTATTGATTTCTGGAATTTCTAGATTCAACCCCTTTTCAGTACTGAGTAAAATAGGACTCTGATATGACACGGCATGGTGATTTCTATGGTTTTGTGGCAAACCTGTAATTATGAGCATATTAGTGTTATTTGTTTAAATAATGTTTATTTGAAGGAAATACCCCTTTTCTTTTGCTTTCTTGTTGTTTTATGGGTACATAATATAAATGTCAATCCTGTCTCTTCAGTTATACACGTCTCCATGTTTCTGATCTTTCTAGAAGCAAAGTATTCAACGTTGTATTTCAGTTTGTTGCTTGCTATTACAGTGTGTCAGTGCAAGATGAGTACTGTTTAATGGTCCTATTCTAGGTAGTGTACTACTCATGGTGTCTTCACGGTGTTCTTCAGTTAGTGTTTCCATAATGTTTCAGGGCAGCTTTTGAAAAACTTTGAAGGCTGCTAGTCATTCATTGGCTCAGAAAGTTAGGAAAATGTTGACTTGCTTGGCTTTAACAGCAAACTTAGTCTTTGCTTTGCAGAAATCCAATTCAGTGTGTTGCTGAAGTGCAGGCATTAAAAAAAAAACAGTCTTTCTTAAAGGTGTTTTATTTTTTTATTTTGTCCTATGCACTAGCAGACCTAAGACAATTTTTTTTGTCATGTCTTAGGATTACTGTTGAGAAATTGAAGAACTACTGCCCCTGCTTGTACTGTGTAACCATTATTGATCACTCCTTAATCACAGCAGTTTGCAGAATGATACTTTAACACACCAGTTTCATTTTACTTAAAATGCTTTTCTGGGATGTGTCATATCTTTGTAGCTAATAGGGAGCAATTTTTCAATGAGTAGCTGGTCATGCAGTGGCAGCAGGGCTTACTTGGGTAACCCTTTCAATTGCCCAAAGATAGTAAGAAATCCCCACTTGTCATCCCTAGTTCTGTAAGGGTCCTTGAATTTTAAAAAAACATGTAGAACTAGGAAAAATATGTAAAACAATAAAAATAACTGGTGTTTAGTGCTGAAGCACTGGATTTATGACTCTTTTGTAATCGAAGGCACTGTTACCATTCCTAGGTAGTAGTGGCATTTAACTCTTCCATGACTGATGGATGAAGTTTACCTCTCTTCCAGACTAAACTTCACTTATGGTTTTAAGTGCAACAGATTTTACTTTAGAATGAATGAAGGCATCTAGGAATCTTCCCAAAAGTTATGAGAATAGAAGGAAACTATAACTTTTAAGGAAAAATCTAAGAATTTTGCTATGAAGGATGTCTCTTGTAATGCTTTAAAACTTAGGACTAGCTAGAATGACCACTTTTCCATTTCACCTGCTGTCTTCCCTGGTCAGTAGTGGATATACTGGGGCCCTTAATTTAACGAGTTTTGTCATTCTTAGTACCCCTCCTTCCATTTTTTATGATTATCACACTAATACGGGAAATATTGACTAACCAGTCTCTTTGAGGGATACCTATTTTGAAATGTAGGTATGAGGATTATAGCATTAGGAAGTATGAAATGTTAGATAGGTCTTTTGAAACAGAACATGAAAATATTACTCTCCAGAAATATACCTCTTCTTGATGGCATTAATTGTCAACTTATTATACATCACAGCCTTTCCATTAGATTTTCTGCCTCCATTGTTCAACTCTAATTTTGCATCACTGATGTTGGCTTCAGAGCAGATGTAATGAATACTGTAAATTAAATGTGCAAGAGGGCTATTTCATACTTCCTTGTGCCGTAAAAGATCAGAAGAGTTGTGATCACTTTTGCAGTTAGAGGATGTTGTTTTGAAGTTTACATTGCTGCAAAGAAAGCAGTCTTTGTAGTAAGTCTAGCAGTGAAGCTAACACTACTTTCAGCAATTACTGTTTTATTTTTTGCAACACTGCTTTCAATGTGATTGATAAAAAAATCATATAGATTAATTATCATAACTATAAATAAGTAGTAGTGCGAAAAATTTAATTTTTAAAATTTGGAGGTTATTATTGACAGATTTATTGGAGGTTATTATTGACAGATTTAGAAAACATCAAGTAAACTGGAATAATGTTTTTAATTTGGAATTGCTTGAATTCAGACACCACATTAAACATGGATCGTTGAACCAGAACATTCTTGAAAGATGTCTGTGAGCAAGCAGATATTTTATCTGTTTTTGTTGGCTTAGTGCACACCTATGTTTCTAAGCAACTTGGGAAATAGTTCTAAATAAAATTTAGATATTCAGGTAGGAAAAAACACATTTACTGTCTCTTTCTTCTTGAAGTTAATTCAAATATTTGGGTAAAAGTTCTTTTTTTTCCTTGCTGAGGATAAGACTTTGAAAGAAATACTACTTTCAGGCTTAGTATTTCTACTGGGACTGATGATAGAATTCTCACTGAATTAACAGAAACAGTCTTAGACCAATGCGAAGTGCTTTTGAAAATTCCAGTAGAACTATATTAACTTTCAATGGATCAATGTACTTACTACTTAAACACAGAGACGGAGAGGCATTGACATCACATGCGTATCTCAATTTTTCAGCATACTGAGCTTTTACCCTGTTCAGGAAAACTAATATTTCTAGTAAGAATTCACAAAATACTATCATAATGCTTCATGGAAGAAAAACCCTACTTCTTAAAATGGTAATCACAATGACATTTTTAAGTACCCTTTGCTGTTTGGCGTGGTAACAGTAGCATAGTAATTTTTCACTTGCACAGTTGTAAATCATACATGGTATCAAATGGGTGAGCTGAGGAATTAACAGTTTTGAAGTGGACTATGCTGTAGATAGAGTTGATTGTTGTATTTATATCATGTTATTAAAAAATAACGTTTCTTAGTGGAAAGTTCTGCCATTCTGATCCTACCATTCTCTCTTACTGTACAGCTAGTATTCAGAGACTTTGCTCGGTTTCTTGGTCTAATTCTGCAAGATACAATTAGAATTTTATAAGAAGTGATTACTACAGCAGAAAATGTTCAAGTAAAATTGGACTGTAAAAATACAGAATTGAGAGTGGATATAAGAACAACTTTTTTTTTTTTCTTTCCGGTCACATTCGACATGGTTTGAAGTTGAGTATGTTTGTTCTGGTAGAAAGTGTATATTACAGCATTATATGTAACTTGACAAGAGATTTTTAGAAATGCTTTCATTAATTTCAGTATAATGATATTTGTGTAACAATATCCTACTTCGGAAGTTAAAATTTGAAAACAGTAAACTTTTGACCTTGGGTAGATGTTGCCTTGTATAATGCATTATGTTCAGCCAGTAAAGTAAAAATTGCATTTTACTGGGCTCTAGTTTGTGGAAAACATAGCGTATATTGGTTAGCAATGCCTGACAGCTGATATTTATTGAGGCTAACATGAACTTTACTCATTCTTACATTTTTTAGTAGCTTTCAAAGCTCTGCATGTATACAAATGTTCACATGAACTTTACTCAATCTTGCATTTTTAAGCAGCTTTCAAAGCTTAACATGTATGCACGCATTCAGTATGTCTTGTAGCTTTGAACATTTTGTTCTCGAGATGTTAACTCTTACTAAGATGAGAACATACCCATAATGATTTTCATTTATCACATTTAGTCACAATATAAGCATTCTATAGACCAGCTCTATAATGTAAAATAATAAGAGTAATGTTTAAAGATTAAAAATACTTATTAAATGTTTTAATTGACTTCAGACTTTCAGTACATGGGATTATACTAAACGTATTATATACTTTCGGAAGCATACGTTTTCTAGAAATTATAAAATTAAATACAGTAAGAATGCTGTTCCTTAGTAAAATAAATGCTAAAGCTTCTCTTTAGGTAGATCAAAACGCATGTCAGAGAGAAGATACTTTTTTTTTTTTTTTTTCTCCAGGGATGACCAATTTTTCTGGGAGGCATTTTGGTATCATGATTAAACAGTTTGTGTTCATTGGCTGAATAATAAAAAACTTGTCATCCTTGCTTTAGATGTCATAAAGAATTATGTGGTTGCTTTGGAATGTTAAAACCTCTGGATATAATTATTCATGCCTAATAATCCTCTTGAAGAGAAAAATATCTGAAAGAAATTATTATTTTCATGTTTTTCAGATGTTCTGTCAATCTACATAGCTTGCTGGTCTATTTTTAGACTTAGAGTTTTCTGTTACTTCAGTAACTCAGTGTTGTGCTGAACAGATCACAAATATCAGCTACCAAGTAACTCAAAACTGAAGGTGCCTTGAATGGATGAATATGATTGTGATCATCGTAATTTTAATTGCTGATCAATGGTGAAAGATATTCTTTTTTTCTCCTTACTAATATGCTTAACAAAAATGTCATACTAACATTTACTAGCATTCATACTAAACCTTTCAACATGGAAGACACTTCAGATGACATAAGAAATAATTTTTTTATATATGTTTATTAAGAAATAATTTTCTTTTTTCTTTAACTAATATCCAAATTGCCAAAGACGAAAGGTAAATTAGTGTCTGAAGCCAGTCTGGAATTCAGAATGTGCTGGACCAGTTTGTTAAAAATTCAAGGTTCAAGACGGGATTTCTTTGCTCCTGTTCGGAACCAGCAGGATTTTTAAACACCTTAGCTAATATCAAACACTCCTAAGAGGCAGAATGGATTCAATGCATTTTCTGAGTTGTTTTGGATTGACAACAGGAAAAATTGTGGTCATAATTATAGCAGCTCTCAAGTCCTCTCTGTTTGTTTACTGAATTAAAGTGTAGAGTTACTTATGTTGGATCATGTCAAGATACTACCAATGCATAATTAGATAGTAAAAGTCAAGGATGACAATAGAAAATGTGTCTTTCTTGAGCTTGTCAGTCTTGAAGCAATCCATAGATTTTAACTTCTGTGCTTAAAAGCTCTGCACATTGATTTAAGGAAATTAATGCATTGATTTGGGGCATTTTAAAATTTGTAAAGAAATGTAACAAGAAAAATGCTGACTTTGAGTATTTTGTTTAGACTCATGAGAACTCTAAACTGATGTCTAGTAGAATTTGGTCCTGCAGACAAAACAAGCTGTATGAGGAACAAAAAATACCTTTTTATAAATAGTTACTGTAGTTGTGCCAAAATTATGAGTTTAGTTACTTGTATATGTTTGTATATTGTAGGTAATTCAGATCCATTTTCCTCTAGTATTCCTCATAATTTGCCTGCTGTTTATGGAGTACTGGTAGAATAAGAAGCAAATGGATGTGTTATAATTGGTAACTTTTTTGCTTGTCAGACTATGTTTGTATACTTTTAAGTTAAAAGTAAAAGTCTTTTTTCCATGTATCCCATCATGTACACATGCTCAAGAAAACTAATATTTTGTATAGCAAGGCAGCTCTTTACTAAAGAAGGCTGCTCTTCCATGACTTTTCTTAAGATATTTTGATATTCTTAAGATATTTAAGATATTTGTAAATCCATATGGTTTCTCTTTGCAGTGACCCACTGTGGTCTTGGTGGTGGTAACACTGTAGATCTTGTAGAATTACAGTCTTTATTTCATGCTTATAAACACACATAGTGCTGAAGTGGGACTGTTGGAGGGGCAAGCACATATAGGTCTTAGAAGTGGAAGAAGCTTTTTGAATTAGATTTTGGCATACTTTCTTAATTTTATACAAGTGTACATATATATATGTATGGTAAGGTATGTGTTGGAGGGGAGTATATTTCTCCTATAATGTTTTTGTTGCTCTATTTTTCTTTGCCTAGTGAAGTAGCTGTAGGCATGACTATTACAGTAAAACTGAAGATGCTAAGCATTATTAAGGATATAAATCCCTTGTTTTAGAAAGCATTTTGTAATAATAAAAATTGATTAATAACTTTTATCACTACTGGTCACTGATAGCAAACAGCAAATTGTAGCTGGGAGTGTGGTAAAGTGAGCATGCTGTAATGAAATCCACTTTTGTGCTGTACTGTTGCTATAGTGATTGTGTGCAAAACTCATTCTAATATTGTAAATGAGTGAAAGTCTTGAGAATATACTGCAGGATAAGTGGAGCCTATGTAGTGTATTCTCTCATTGATTCATCTTCGATAACTTTTCAGATATTTCACAGATGTCCTTTCATTTATTTCATCCTTTCATCCATACAATCAATCTAAAAAGGGAAGCACACAGGTAATTTTTGAATGTCTACTGGACTGTATTATAGTTCATTAGTTATGGAACTGACCTGTTGCATAAATGTTTTGTGTACCCACATGGTAAGATGTACTAGAGTTACTATGTCACTATTTTTACGCTTTAGTAGGTACAGTGACTGAACATTTGCTCAGTTTATCTAATGTTAGGGTGTGTTAAATCCAGTTACTTTGTTCTGAGAGGTATAGTGTAGATATGGAGTTTTACTGGAACAATGATGCTAGTAAATGTACCGTTGTAAATAAGTTGATGGTTTCGAGGTTAACAGATCCTTTCTATGCATAAGTTCCTCATGGTGCACTGATGGTGAAGCACTTCTTATTGCTAAATTCTCAAAAAGACAGAGTTTTTTCAAGTTTCATTTGCTTATTTTTGTTCATTCATGATCTAAATAACTGTAATATATTTTTTCTTGGAGCTATTTTGACCATTAGAAGCCATATGTAACATTAAACTTTTAAATATTTTTCATATTAAAATACTTCATATGTCTCTCTTGCTGACTGCAGTATTGCCGTTTTGGTTTTCAAATCTCATTATATTTGTTCTTTCGCTTCAAACCCCAGCTGTGTCAGTGACAGGAGCTGCAAAGCATCTCATTTTTCATCTGAAAAGAAAAATTTATTCTGTTCCTCCAGCACTGTAAAAGGAATTATATAAATATGGAGAGTTTACCATGAAGTCAGCCTGAAGAAAATGGAGAAGCAAGAAACTTAAATCTAGAAGTCACTATTTTAAGTTTTTTTTAATAAGGGAGAAACTTGAGTTTTAATTATACATAGTTGTAAAGGGGAAATTTAAAAAACGAACAAACAACAACAAAAAAATACCACCAAAAACCTAAGCTGCACAATTCAAGGTTTCACTGAACACTCTTGACTGCTCTTTCTTTGACCTCTAGCTCATGAGTGGTTGAAGCATAGACTTTTAGAAAATATTAGACGTTCAGAATGATAGTGCCATATTTATTACACTGGTTTTTCCTCAGGCTTAATGTTTTACTAGGGGGGTTTCCTGGCAAAGCTCTGCCAATGGACTTTAATAAAATCACATTTCATACTGATAAAGAAGTCTTTATACAAGTTCCCTGCATAAAACAGATTATATGGGTAAATATATTTTTGCCGCTGCACTAAAGCAATTCAAATATTTAAAAACATTTTTACAAGTTTAAACAAATTTTAAATGACAAGAAAAAGTAGATCAGTCTGAGGATCATATAGGTCATGCCATTTCTGTGCAAATATAATTTTATTTCATTAACTTTCCCGGTTCAGAAGTCATGCCATGTTGGCTGGTTTTTTGCAGGCTTTGTTTAATCATGTACATGTTATTTCGCATAATTTCTACTGTCTTACTATGGATGGAAGTCAGTCAAAGCACGATGGTCAGGTTTGCTGGTCCACTGCTCCAGAGAGTCCCTGCAGATTCCTTTGTCAGTCGGAGCTGCACTGGTCACTGCCAGTTCCCCAGTGCAATAGCTTTTGGTAGTGACAGCTTGTGTAGTTTGTCCAGCAGTTCTGAAGCTTCACATTTGACCCCCTTCTTGGATGCAGGGTAACCTAGTGATCACCTCATATTTCTTTGATAAATTCTGCCTCTATATTTCTTTAAAATTAATTTTACTTCTCCAGCCAGTTCTCTACAGAGAAATGCTGGAAGTGGGAGTCTCTCCAGTGTCTTCAGTGGTGAAGGCAAACATGAAGAAATTCTCAGAGCTATGGCTTTATCCTCTCTGAGTGTCCAGCTTATGCCTTTGTCCACTGTGTCTCTAGCTGGCTTCCTGCTTCTAATGTGCTACTTAAACATCTTTTTGTAATCAGCTGCAGTTCAGCAAGGTGCAGTCTTCTCTTTTATTAGTCCTGTACTTCCTGTTTCAATTCCATTTCAGTTCTTCCCATGTAAACAAGCTTTCATCTTTTTAACTTCTATTCTTCTCCCAGTGGTATCCCCTTTAATTTTCACATAGAGCCATGTAGGTATTTTTCTGTTCTCTGCTTCTCTGCTCCGAAAGCTATGTAGGTGTAACAGCTATTATCCAGAATTCACTTGAGAGGCAGCATCATTTCTCTCTCTCTCTGTGTGTGTCT